>WNWU01000032.1:7303376-7315741 GCA_012654045.1 Ptyas mucosa | reverse complement strand
ATGGAATGGAATGGAATGGAATGGAATGGAATGGAATGGAATGGAATAGAATAGAATGGAATAAAATAGAATAGAATAATAAAGTTCCCCCTAAAATCTGAATAACCCAACTTGCTAGTATTCCACTCAGGCCTTTGATAAGGATGACTGAAACCTCCTTTTAAGTGAAGTTGTTTTCCTATATTTCTACATGGTTTGTTATTCTTTCATCTCTGCCCCTCTCTATTTTCTTGATTTTTTTTCTTGTCTCATTTTTCATGTTTTAATTAGTTTGTACAACACTTTGAATATGCAAGAGTTAAGCAACATAGAAATTTAAATAATAACAATAATAGACTAAGAAGATCCTATTGCAAGATAGATTGCATTATATAATGCTAATATAGTATTAGAAAATAAAATATGCACATAAACTTTGAAAGCAGACATTTTAAAAAAGAAATGAATCAGAAATAAAGCATGTCTAGCTAAGTCAGGACTGCAAACAAAATATGCTTAAAATGTATGACTGTGGCTCAATAGTACAAGGACAAAGGTATCAACTCCCAACATCTCTAAGGAGCCTTCTGATCTGAAACCTGGAAAAAAAAACACCCAGACAGCATTGGCTGCATTTGTCCATGAATTATACAATATGGATGTTAAATCCCTGCATCTCCAATGTACTGTTAGAAGAAATATCCTTCTGGGTTCAGCTCCAAGTGGGAAAAAATACACTGGAAACATGGAGACTGCTTGGAAAGATGGTTTAATGGTGGACAGGATCACATGGTTTGAGTTCCTGAACAGAAAAAGGGCTGAGATGCAGCGAGTCCTGGGGTTTTATGCCCTCTCTGGCTTTGAACTTCCTGGGCCCCCGAAAGAATATCCTGATTGGTTGTCAGACTCCCATTGACAAAGATGGGAGGGAATTGAGTTTCTGCCTCTACCCCTTGACAAGGGGGGGGGGGCAAGAAGGTGGGAGCTGCTTCATCTTTAAAACATGCTTCTCCATTTGTCATCCAGGGAAACATAATATTCTGCCTTTTTAATATTTCCTAAAATATTTCATTCTTCTAGGAAAGGGGTGGGTGCTAACTTCCTAGAGTACTTCCCATGGATGGCTGTTTATATTTTATTATTTTAATTCAAACATTATGCAGAGCAAAGTGCAAGATTCAAGCACATCTTATTTCCAAGAATACTTTTGAGTTTTGCATATAATTTAGAATACGCTTTAAAATAAATATATATTAAAAGTGTTTTAGGTGGTCTGTATAAATAACATGCTCAAATTGAGGTTGCTTTTTTATTTAGAAGTTATAGTAAAAATCAAAGATTATAGAATCAAGTCGCTTTCTCCTTCTCTCCTCTCTCCTTCTCTCTTATATGCAACATTGCAATAATAAAAGAATAGCCTTGTTGGATCAAAATGAGTTTAACTAACTGAAGTCTAGCTTAGTCAAAAAATTTTTTCATGCAGGCCATGAAAAAGCTTGGTTAGTTAGCTCTAAAATGCTTGCAAATTATATATATATATATATATTTGCTGCAAGTGAAAAACATTATCTTTTATTTGGAAGACTACTAACACTAATCCATAGGTATTATTCAATCTTGAGGTTAGCATCTCTAAATAAACCTGCCATCTGTTAATTCAGCAAATTTCCTTTTAGAACCACTCTAAATGTACATTAGTGCCACTGCCTCCTCTTATGGAAATTAATTCCACAGGTTAATTATGCACTATGTGGCTTACAACTTAGATTCATGAAAGGTAGTCAATAAGTTACAAAGATAGTATAAAGTGTTAGATATTCTAAAGTTTGAAATATGCGGAATAACACATATGAGTTTCTTATAATTAAAATAATCAATTTAAACCATGAAATGTATCTTTGCTTTTAGCTGCTCTGTGTGACCATGGAGGAATGTAGAATTTGTTAGAACTCATTGGAGCATTAAAAATGATCAACTAAAAATAATGTCAAGAATAATTAGCATTGCTGCTTTTTGAATACTTTTCATTTTGGGGAACTGTTATAAAATTACTCTCATCACATAACTCTGTTGTAATGCATTACTAATTTCTCACTCGAGACACAAATGACCAGCCTCAAGTTAACATACTTTGGACACATTATGTGAAGATCTAGCTGTCTAGAGAAGGTTCTGGTACTGGGAAAGGTAGAAGAGAAGAAAAAAGTGGAGAGGTAAATGGAGTCAGTTATAGTACAGATGGTGTATCATTTGAAGACCTGAAGGACCAGGTTAGGAACAGATCATCTTAGATAAGATCTATGTGGTTGCTAAGAGACAACACTGAGTTGATGGCACATAATCAGTCGATCAGTGTAGTACTATGATACTGTATCCAGGAACACATGTTATTTTTATAGAACCACTTCAAGAGTAATTTCATTTTGCTGCGGTTACCTTGGAAGTAATTATTAGTTTTGATTAGCTTTTCTTTTTCCAGCTTTAGGATGGCAAGCTATTCTAATCTATAACTTCTTTACCTGATAGAAAACTTTTTCCTCTTCAGATCTTTAATTTCTTTTCTCAGTATATTCGATCTTTGAAAAGAAAAAAAATGTTGATTAATGTGCAAGCATCCTGGTCCTGGGAATACAATTAACAAGGGTTGAAATTTAATGCACTTTTTATAGTTAAATAAATAAATAAATAACATACCTTCAGATTAGACTGATGTATTATTTATTATTATTATTTAATTAGATTCTGATGTATTATTTATTATTATTTAATTCATTACATAATAATGATTTTTTAATGATTTTATTATGTTGCACAATTCATTCATTATGTATCAATTACTTAATGCCATGTTTTCACTGTTTAGCCTACAACTACCACGACCTCATCTCATATTCCAGTAAAATCAAAATGATTTTTGCCACTTTTTTTCAATCTTGATCCAATCTTGATTAGCACCGTCAGCTTGCTAAGGCAATCTAGCATAAAAAGATTTTTTAAAAAATCTAGGTTTCTACATATAAATAAATGATCAATTAATGACACAGAACAAGTAATACAACTATCTCTTCTCCGCTCTTCTTTTTTTAGGCTGTCTGTCAAAAGTCTGTCAAAAAATGAGAATTTTTCTTCATACCTTAGTTTCTATCACACTTTAACCAGAATCTTGAAGCACTAAATTTAATTCTAACATATTCAAACTGAATCTGAATGATTCTTTGAAAATATGCTGAAAGAAGTTATTTCATATTTGCTGGAAAATGCTCCGTGACCTTTCAGGTCTTTTCTGCTTTTAATTTGTAGATTGCCATAATATTCCCCTGTTTTATATTTCTGAAGGACTCTTATGCCTGATGTAGTAGAATTTTTAACAACCATTAAAAAATTAAATTATCCCCTTCTTCCTTCCCACAGCTTCTGACATTAATACTTTTTATCACATTTTTCATATTTTATCACATTTTTAGCTGTTGATGTTCTGACCATTTGAAGCAGCATTCCCTGTGAGATCCAGCTGCCCCTGACTTCTTCTTAGACAGCCATTAAAGATCTTTTATTTTCTGGGAGTGATATGACTCACTGGATGAGTTATTTTCTCAGCACTTTATTTTTATATATAGCTCTTTTGGTTTCTGTTTTTTCAGGTTCTTGCATTATATGGTTTTAAGGCATTGTTGTTTTTAATGATTTGCACCAATCTGAGGTCTGCCCCGAAAAGGGAGTTGTATAAATGAAGCAAGCAAGCAATCAAATAAAGATCACATTTAGAAGCTGAATATACAGCACATTCTAACTCACCTCTGCATATCAGTTTATGAAGACAGATGAAAGGCAACCTGACAGATGTGACAGGAATAATATTGGCTTGGCCTTCCACAGACCTTTTTTTATCTTGCAGAATACAGCATGGGGTTGATGTTCTACAAAATTCAACAACAGTGAAACATATTGAATATGTCATTTAGTTATTTGAATTTTTAGTTTTAAAAAACTGTTTCGGATCACAAAAATATTGTTAAAAATGTATCACTGTTCAATAATTTGCTCGTAATCTATTTAACTATACAGTTATTTAAGACTGATTTCATACAATTCCTTTATAAATTTCATGTAGTTAAGGACTGTTTGACACCAGCATTGAAAGTTGTCACTATTTTAACCTCAAGGTTCTATTGATGAATAGCCTAGCTAGCTAAATTGAATGTATAAATTCAACATTTACAACTCTTTGTAAATGAATTAATATTTTGCTTTTTAGTTTTTTAAACAGTTTTGAAGGACCTTTAAAATTATGATCCATATTACACTGGAATTTCTCCTGGATTATTTTCCATATGCAAACAGGACTATATTCTGTGTCCGCTGTTGTTTAATATGTACTCTGAGTCAATTTTCAATGAAACACTGTGTTGAAACAATGAATACATCGATACTGGACTCAAAGTAAACAGTGTTTGGATCAACAATTTAAGATATGCTGATGATACAGTTCTGCTCACCAGTAAGCATGAAGACCTTCAGCTGCTCATCACAGAGTCAGAGAAATATCTGAAAAATACGGCTTGAAGCTTAACACCTCAAAAACCAAGATCATGGTCGTCAATAAACAAGCCATTAATTTATCACTGATAAATTTGGAAGGAATACCACTAGAAAAAGTTGAAAGGATCACGTATCTCGGGTCTAATTTACATGAAAGCTGGGACATGACCATTGAAATAAAGACAAGGATAGAGAAAGCTCGAACAACATTCTTCAAAATGAATGACATAAGCCTAAGACTGAAAATGAGGCTTGTCAGATGTTCCAGAGCAGGATCTTTTCTATCCTGCTCTGGAATTGAGGAGGTGATAAGCCATCTGGGAAAGTCAAGGGAAATCATCAAAACCATTAAAAAGAAAAAGTTAGAATCTTTCAGACATGTGATGCGGCACCCAGAAAAATACAGCATACTTCACTTAATTCTCCAAAGAAATATTGAAAGCAAACGAGGTCCAGGCAAAAGAAGGACATCATGTCTTCAAAATCTAAGGGACTGATTTGGACAAAACTCAGCAGCACTTTTTCGTGCGATTGCTGATAAAAATAGGATTGCCATCATGATCACTGACGTCTGATGATGTATATGGCACAAGAAGAAGAAGAGGAATGCAAACAAATCTGAAAGGACATCTTCTTAACAGTATACACAAGAAAAGAGAAGGAAGAAGAAAATGCTTTCTTTTGCTGAAGAATAGTTGGGCTGATCAAATCAAAGGAATGGCTAGGCATATGTATAAGAAAATCCTAGGACCAGAATAGGAGTTCAATAGCATCCTCTTGCTGATATTTTCTGGAAACTGATACTTAGAAACATTTAGTTTGAAGCTGGAGACAATAAATAGGATCGTGATGAACAACTATTGATAGGTTTACATCACACACTTATCACACACACATAGAGACATTAATATACCATAAGTATCATACTGACAATTTGTGGTTATGTAGGAAAGGTAGGAAAGGAATATAGCAGATTCCATAGTCATAACTCCTCAGGAGGTATGTTTATATACAACCTTTCTCTTAGCTATTGCAAAATAAAATACAGTTGAAAATATGATTGTAAACAAGCACACATCACTATAAATGTGTATTTATATAAAAATAGCACCGCAATTAGGGCAGATGCAATCCCTTGAGGAGTTCCATTTAAAAATCTACTTCTGACTACATAGGTTAAGCTTGTAGTACAGTAAGCTTTTACAAAAGATCGTCAGCCAACTGAAATGTTAAATGTAATTTTGCACTAGAACTCAAAGAAATATTTCAGAAAAGTATTGTGGGTTTTTTTAATCACATGAAGTAGGGATCCCATTAAAGCAAAAGAAAGGAGTATGCAGCCTGGATTTTATTGCTTTTCAAAGTAATTAATTTGCTATATGCTAATCTGTATTAAAAAATTTCAGACATTATCATCTCCTTTGCTCACCCAAGCAAAAGGAGGTCTAATACTCCTTGCGATACTCCAACTTGAACAGAGCAACTCTTCTAAAAGAGAAAACCAGATCTATTATTATGCTGTCTTATGTTGTGTCTTCACTGCATTACTTTAGGTGTTAAGAGACAGCTCTATTGATGGTGGCATACTTCAACAGGAAAGTTTATACTAAATTATTTTAGGACTACAACCATATTTATGGGGTTTTTTTTCTTAGCCAAAGCAAGATTTTTTCTGCTCACCATATCCTGTTAATCTTCCATAAATGTTTTCTTTCTAAAGTACTCAGTTTATGCCTTCAGATCCTAAACAATGATAACCATGTTTGCTATTAACAACCTACCATCTTTACGATTATATTTTTGTTGACTATGTCACTAAATAACATTCTCAGGCTGAACTTGCCCTCTTCATTTGGTATATGAATCAGAAAAGCATGTAACAGAGAAGGTTACAGGTTTTTGCTTCCATGAATTTTAGTGATTAGCATTTTGGTTTTTTTCATGTATATGGATCTGTGTACCCATAAAATATTTTTTATTTTTTAAGGAGATACATGCCTGATATGAAAGAGACAACAAAGGTTGATAGGGCAAACAATAAATCAGCCTGTAAACTAAGAAAAGAAAGTCTGTTAGTATATACTTGAGCAGTTTCCAAACCATCTTTTTTTTCCTGCGTACAAAGTGCAATGCTGCACTTCTAATATATAATTAAGACTATATTTTCACTTGAAAAATTGAGCTCTTCTAGGAAGAGGAACACTTTCTTCATGATCGCCTTATTGTGGAAATCAAATACAAAACAGATTTAACTCCCTTTCTTCACAAAATTTATCAAAGAAATATTCCCCTCCAGAATTACTGCTTTTGCTTTAGTGGTGATTTCTAAAGTTCTTTAAAAATTCTAGTTCTCTATTTAAAAAAAAAATACAAGCTTCCTTACAGGCTCATAAGATAATGAGGTAGAATAAGACATAAAGCACTGTAGAAAAGATGGTAAAAGGTAACCTTGTGATGGTAAAAGTCAACCTTCCCCCATACACATGTGAGCTGCATTCACTAACAAACCTCTAAAATAGCAATAGCACTTAGAGTTATATATCTCTTCACAGTGCTTTACAGCCCTCTCTAAGCAGTTTACAAAGTCAGCATGTTGTCCCCAACAATCTGGATCCTCATTTTACCCACCTCGGAAGGATGGAAAACTGAGTCAACCTTGAGCCTGGTGATATTGGAACTGCCAAATTGTAGGCAGACGGCAGTCAGCAGAAGTAGCCTGCACTACTGCATTCTAATCAATGTGACACCAGGACTCTTAAAATGTTGCCCCTGCCCACATTTGAGCTACTGAAAATGCCCTTGCAGCATTTGAAAAAAGCAGAATTGACCCTGAGTGGTGACAGGGAGAAGAATCAGTCAAGAACATCTGGCCCAGTAAACAAAATTGTTATTCTCTTCACTGGCGTTGTCTCACAGATAGTATGGCTAGTACGGTTGATTGAATAGGAAATACTAAATGCTAGTAAGATCACATGGATTGGTTTATCTAAAATATTCCAACGTCACATTGTAAACTGAGTTTGCTTTTTCCTTTGTTTTGCCTTTTCCTTTCTTCGCCTTGCAATGTAGGAGACTCAAGGCATATAAGCTCCAGTTCTGCTTCTGATCATAGTCACTTAGAAAAGTATCAAAGCTTTCTAGTGTATACTGTATCATTGCTTGTATGAAAATAAAATTGTGTTTATCTTTAATGTGATTTGGTGCTTTTGGTTTAGCCAAATTAACAAACAAGCTAAGATCTTACAAATAAAATTAATTAATCAAACAATAGCAATAGCAATAGCAATAGCAATAGCAATAACTACAGCTGCAACTACAGCTGCAACTGCAACTGCAACTGCAACTGCAACTGCAACTGCAACTGCAACTGCAACTACAACTACAACTACAACTACAAATACAAATACAAATACAAATACAAATACAAATACAAATTCATTTAGCCATTACCTGATTCTTCACATTCCTCAATTTCTGGAATTGATAGTTGGCAAGGGCAACTCTCTACTCCATGATTCCCTCTACTCTATGGTTCACACAAAAGTTTCAGGAAATCAAGCAGATGAGTTGTCTAGAGTACCAATTATGAAAAATGAAGAGAAAATATGACTACATACAAATATGAGCCCATATTCTGGCCTACACCCTGGCTGTTAGAATGGCAAATTGGAAATATTTCTTTAGTCTGTAAATGAGCCGTGGTGGAGCAGTGGTTAGAGTGCAGTACTGCAGGCTACTTCTGCTGACTGCCAGCTGCCTGCAATTTGGCAGTTCAAATGTCACCAGGCTCAAGGTTGACTCAGCCTTCCATCTTCCCAAGGTTGGTAAAATGAGGACCCAAATTGTTGGGGGCAATATGCTGAGTCTGTAAACCACGTAGAGAGGGCTGTAAAGCACTGTAAAGCGGTATATAAGTCTAAGTGCTATTGCTATTGCTATTGCTACCCCACTTTTTTATGAATATTGCAGACTTTGCAGAATGACTCAGACTCTTTTATGAAATAATATCTGAGAAAAACTGCTCTGAGGCTGTTGTAATTTATTTGCAAAGCATTTTGAAAACAAATTGCTCCTAATTCAGGACAGAGTTCATTGAGGTGATCAGAACAATATTATGCCATATGAGCATGTGAAGTCCAAAAAAGTGGAATAAGTTCTCTGTAGAAAGAGCTCAACCACTTGCAGGCTAGATATCACCCCCACCTGACTTGATCAAGTTGCCAAAGTTGCCAAAGGCAACTTGCCAACTTAGATGCTTGGATTTGAAGAATAATAGATGCTTCTTTGAGAGAGGAAGTTGTCCCCATCAGTAAGGAGTACTTCCCAATAAGCCCTGCTTTCTCCAGAGCTTTTGATAATTTCTACTCTGCCTCTTACCTTTCCTTTTAAGGAAAGTTAAGGTCTAATTGGCAGGAGTTAAACTACAGAACATCGTTGTAAAAAGAAGTTGTCTGGAGCCTTTTAATTCAGGTTTCAGGCCTAGAAAGGGATCAAAATTGCATTGATTATTCCTATTGATGACCTACAACCCTTCTAATCCAGATCTCTCAGTAGCATTTAGTAATACAGTAAATACTTCCCAACAGTCTATGAAACATCCCATTACAGTCTCTAAACAATCCTCTGAGTTTGATAACACATTTATCAATCCTCACTCTTGAAACCAACTTATGTAGATTTTCAGTGTTTTTTTTTAATCATTGTACAAGATTTTGATTTGGGGGATAGTGTCCTGGGAGAAGAATACCATCTCCCTTTTTTTCAATGAGATATTGAAATCATTAGAAGAATTAAATTCCTCAGGTTCATACAAAGAACTCACCTTCTATTTCTGTCTTTCACCTCCTTTAGTACTACTCTCAATGGGTATTATTTTCCAAACTAGAAGCCTAACACAAAACAGAGCTAATGGCCATGTTTCAGAGCTATTTAAGCATATCAGTTCTGTCCTACAATGCAAAGCTACTTACACTCAAGATGAGAATTAACAATGGCAAGGAGCATTATGGATGGTAATCTGAACAGATTTATTTTCTGAAAAGCACTGAATATTGGTACTTGTATGTAACATAGTAATTGGCTGCTTCAGCATTATATACAGAGTAATATACAGAAATGGACTCATGTTCTTTCTCAGTCTAATGGAAATATTGGTGGAAGAAGTAAATATCCCTAGCAAAATTTTATTCACTACTAAACACTGCCCCAGTTCCTGTCCACCTAGCAGGTCGAAAACATGCAGATGCGAGTAAATAAATAGGTACCACTTTGATGGTCAAGTAACAGAGTTCAGTGCACCTTAGCATATAGCCATGCTGGCTATGGACTAAAGAAATGTATTCAGACAATGCTGGCTTTCTTGGCTAAGAAACAGATGAGCATCACCCCTAGAGTTGAAAATGGCTGGGCAGGGGACACCTTTACCTTTATCTTAGTATCACTGATTAGTGATTAGATATGCTTCTTCTTGTTTTTTCGGGAATATTCTTATATTCATAATCCTATCCTATAGTCTCCTTTTTGTTTTCATTTGAGAAAAACTAATGCTTTCTTAGTTTGCATGTATTATTTCCTAATGGTATTGATTTTCATTCATCTGGGGAAAGTATTTTGAATATTTGTGAAAACAAGTGAGACTTGAATCTTGGAGGACTTCTTGATCCATTTATTCCAGCTTGCATTCATTTATCAATCCATCCGTCTCAAGAATAATTTGGCATTCTGTACTATGTATGCTCATTGGATTTTTCTTACTCTATTTTTCAGGGTTCCACCCTAATTTATTTTTCTAAAACTCTATCACAGTTAATATCTCAGACTTTGTCTTAGGCTGACTATACATTTCTCTTGCATAAGTGTTAGGTATGAGAAAATTATATTTGGTCTAGATTTTTAAACAAACTGATTTAAACAGACAGATATATTTTACTTTATTTCCACACACTTTCCATTTTTCTCAAGAAATAGAAAAATGACTACCACTAAAAGGATGGTGGAAAAAGTAAATTTAAATTTATGTACATGGGGATATTACATAATGTACCTAACTGCTTTAAAAAATTGAAATGTGACCTGAAAATGTATATATCATTCCGATAGCTTCTTATTCCTCCATGTAACCACCGAGTACTGAGTACAGGAACCTGGAATATAGTAAAGTTACTATATTGTGAATACTCACCTGAATTGCAAAGGTCCATGAATTCAGTTCCTGGTGGAGGATTTGAACTCCATAGAATGACATCTAGCTACCCATATCTGATAAATCAAACATATGACAACATTAGCTATGTAGCGCCTACCTCTTGATAGTTAATGCGATTTTCCAAAATTTGTAATTTTGCTGTAGATTCATAATTGCATAATATATAAAGTTATGTTTTAAAAGAATTACAAATATAAATGCAATTCTTTTTTTTCCATTGTATATTGGTGCAGGAATTTAGTGGAACAGTTATTATTGATTAAATGCAAAACTTATATATATTTTTTATTATTAGATTTATATACCGCCCTACTCCCGAAGGACTCAGGGCAGTGAACAGGCACAGAATAAAATACATAGATACAAAGGTTAAAAACATAAATAAAACCAAATTAAATAGTTTAGCCCAAGACAATTAAAATCCCAATAATTTAAAAGCAGATATAACTACTTTAACCTTTCCCTATTTGGAGATGCTATATTCTCTATGTAAAGGACTAGCATTTGAAGAACTGTTTAGCATATATCTCACTTGTAATGTACCATTTTGTTATAGTTCTTGTATTAGATATGTAAGATACCTCTCAGGAACCAAATTCTCTAATGGAGCCCAAAGTCTGATTCTTTTAACAGAATCAAAAGTAGCTTTTAAATCTATAAAAGCGGGTAAAGATTTACTTTTCTATTTAAAGGAATAGAATATTTTTTTGCTTGGAAGGCTAATACAAGCAGATCAATTGTTGATCTGCCTTTTCTAAAAGCAGAACAAAACGTTAAAACAAAATGTTTTTCAAAGTAAGAAGATCATTTTCCATTTAAATGCCTTGCCTTTTCCCAGGTCTGACAGCAAAAAATAAGGCTTTTATTAGCAAATCAATGTGCTTTAAATCTATTATGCAATATTTACTAAACATTTTACTTGTTAAACTGTTTTATCCAAACACTTTAGTTTATATTTGTAACTTGCTTTTAGGCCTTTTGGACATAAATAAAATTGATTAAATTGAATCAAATTGATTAGCATACAAAAGAAATAGTAATGTGAGATGTATGATAGATCTGCTTGTCATGATTGCAATCTGAGACTCACAATACACCATTTCAAGTGACAAAACACCA
Organism: Ptyas mucosa; assembly: GCA_012654045.1. Taxonomy (NCBI): domain Eukaryota; kingdom Metazoa; phylum Chordata; class Lepidosauria; order Squamata; family Colubridae; genus Ptyas; species Ptyas mucosa. Next base: position 7,303,899 of record WNWU01000032.1, on the reverse strand, counting down.
GCATGTCTACTATGAATTTACTGTAAAACTTCAAAGATTGTTCTGGACTCATGATCAGAATTTTTTATATTAAAGTTGTGATAAATTTGTCATGTTAATCTTGCAATAAATTCAGTCTAAGTGTCATATGCATACAAGCAAATAGATCACTAAGACAACATCAAAAACAAGCAGACAGGAGAAATGTCATATAAATCAATCCAGGAAGTTTTGGAGTCCAGAGTTATGGAATGAGAGGTCACAAAAGCTTTTAGTTAGAGACTAATATTCCAGGAACTTTTACTTAGTCTAGGTTCTTCCAAAACCTGCAGTGTCTGAGCTGTCTGAGCATAGTTCGCCCTAATTATGTGTGGCTTTTTAAGCTATTTATTCCTGAATAGTCTTGCCAAATCCAGTTGTGTGTGCCCTCATGTAGCCAAACACTTCCAGTCTTTTCATGCCTAACTTCAGATGAGAATTTTCTTTCTTTCTTTCTTTCTTTCTTTCTTTCTTTCTTTCTTTCTTTCTTTCTTTCTTTCTTTCT
>WNWU01000032.1:7269210-7301102 GCA_012654045.1 Ptyas mucosa | reverse complement strand
GGAAGGAAGGAAGGAAGGAAGGAAGGAAGGAAGGAAGGAAGGAAGGATTGATTCCCCTTTGGCTATATTGCTTTCCCTTTTTGGATTTTCTTTTTAATGGCTATTTTCAGAAAGCAGCAAAAAGAGGAAAGAGTGGATTACTAACACAGCAAATACCAGAGATATTACAAAACATGTTTGAAGAATTGGGAAAGAATATTATAAAGTTAGTGATAACTTCAGTGATTGAATTTGTTAAGAAAGATCTGACTGAAAGTTTTGCAAAGAATTTGCAATACAAATGATTGGAGAAGCTAAACAAATTTAGATAAAAATAAAAACAGATCCCCCCCAAAATGATCAAAATAACAGAGTTTTTAACTGCTATAAACAATTCTGATGTCACTTGTTTCTTAATATCTTTTTTATTTTTTATCTCCTGCACTTTTTCTTTCATCTTTTTTCTTTGCCCTCTCTTTTATATTTTTTCTTTTATTCATGTAAATTTTTCAATAAAAATTATATAAAGAGAGGAATAAATAAGAAATTTTAAACATTACTGAACTGGCTCCCTAATTTAAAGGACTTTGTATTTCTTCCTTGGATCCTTTCATAAATTTATTTTATTGTTATTGGTGCCTTTACCTTTTCATTAATTTCTGTAGAGAACATGGTACTAGCATGATTTATATTAGTGTTTTTTTTTTCAAAACCCACGTGCTGTAGTGCTTCTTGGGCTGGGCTGGGTTGGGCTGGGGTGAGCTGGCTTTCTAATCTTTGCTTTGACAATTGTCATTATCCCTTTCTATGCCTTTTGTGATTTCAGTGTTCCCATATCTGAAAGAAGTCAATAACATTTCAGGACATGATAGAAAGTCCTCAGCTATTAATTCACAAAATTCCAGGCTCTGAGGATCTACCAGTATCTCATTCTTATAATCTTCCTTAAATTAGCTCATAGTTAGAATAAATCTATGCCTTCTGTTTTTTCAATCTGTTTCATTTCTCTTTATTTGCATTTTGGATCATTGCCTCTTTTAGAAAACAGTCAACTTTGTTAACAAATTGAAAAAAAATAATGTAAGAATTAAAAGGTTGACTCAGCCTTCCATCCGTTCTAAGGTAGGTAAAATGAGGATCCAGATTATGGGGGCAATAAGATGACTTTGTATAAATATACAGAAGTATGAAGGCTATTGCTTAACACATTGTAAGCCGCCCTGAGTCTCCGGAGAAGGGCAGCATATAAATCAATTTTTTTTTAAAAAAAGCATCTTTCTAAAATCTTGTCTGGAATTAAAATAGTTTAAATTTACTCCTTCATAATTGATGTGAATATAAATCCTGAAAAAGATCCTTAATTTTCTTTGCACTTGTATAATGAGAACCAGTTATATATTTATATATACAGGAGAAACAGCTAAAAATGCTTTTTTCTAAAAGAAATATATAAAAAGTAAGTCTCTTCACCAGTAATTTTTAAGCCAAATTTCAGCAGAATTACTTAAAGAATCAGAAATTGCCTGTGGTATTAACAGGTTTCTTGTCTTCCTGATCTGAGAATCCTCAGAATCAGAAAATGGAAAATGTTTTGATGGTTTAAGAATTTGGCATAAACTCTTGGGATTTTATGGATTTTATGGCTCTTGGCTTGATTTCTTCAGCCATAACCAATGTTCTTGCTTTTTACATTAATCATTCCTACATTTGCTGCTACAAAAAATGCTATCATGCATTTTTCAAAACAGAAACATTAGAGGTGTACAAAGCTACCTCCCAGCTTCAACTGAGTCATTCTGTTCCAGCAGTGGGTATCTGCTCTAAAGCAACATAGCAAATGGGTGACTCTAAATTGGTTCGCTAGATTCTGAAGCACTCTGCAAATTATGTGGCTTTTCCGCAGCCTCTGGTTACATGATGTTGAAACTTCACATCCATGAATAGAGAATATTGAACATGTTTGAATGGTGCAGTGACTGTTCTGATATGTACATGAGCAGCTGACCAATGAGATTTATTATCTCATTAATCCCATTAAAATTATGCACCAACCTAGATAGGTGTTAGGCTAAAACAGACCTTGGCTCAAATGTTTGTTGACATCACCCATTTATTTTTGGTCCCTTTTTGTTCATACCAAACTGTCAAAGGGTTGAAAAGGAACTAATCCAGACATACACGTAATAATTTTTTGCCAACTAAAGTGATTTTTCTTGTTATGGTGAAAATAGAGTAAATGATTTGTACTTAGATTTCCAATATTCAATTATCTTATTTATCTATTCTATGTAATACCCATGTAGTGTCTTAATTGGAAACCTAATTTAGCAATCTAATATACATTCATTTACAAACAGTCCTTGACATTCTTTAACTGATTTAATTGTTCTCATATCTACATAGGTGTTAAACATTATTGCTGGACTTTGTCATGTTAACTCCTTCTTTAGAAAGAAGAAGATCTTATCTCTTTCAAGCCCTAGTGCAAAGTCATCTTCTGGATGTTAATATTTTTCTCCACTCTGTTGTGATTTTGGATCTGAATTTTCTAATGTTGTGCTTTTTTTCAGTGGTATCCAGACCTTTTCCAGTTACTGCATTTATAGAATTTATATTATTCTGCCTATTCTTTCTGGGGTTATCCATTGCACTTCCCTCCTTCCTCTGATGATCTTTCTAGCTCTGTAACCTTCTTTTCTTCTTTTCTTCAGCAGGTTCAATCTCCCAGGTCCCTTAATTATCAAAAGCAGTTCCAGTTGAGAGGGAGGGGGGAGGGGAGGGAGGGAGGGAGGGAGGGGGAAAGAGAGAGAGGGGGGGAGAGGGAGAAGGAGAGAGAGAGAGAGAGAACCCTAACTTAACAATTCTGCCAGTTATGAATCTTGTCCTAGGAGTGCTTGGTTACATTGTTCTGATTCAACTAACCACCTTCTAGTTGTCTATGTGATATTTCTCTTATTCCAGCTAGAAGACAAATATGTTTCCTTGAAATAAAATACAATCCAAGCTCAATCACGGGAGCTTGTTGTCACACGCAAAAACTCACAGTTCTTAAGAAATTTATTCACTTCTTAAGTAAATTTATAATTTCATTTTCATTTTTTTCATTTTATTTGATTTATATACCGCCCTACTCCCGAAGGACTCAGGGCGGTGAACAGCCACAAGATAAAAACACATAAATATGGCCGGTGGGAAGCTACTGGTGGCAGCAGGCAGTCTCATAAATAACCAGGTCCTAAGCCATGGAGCGCTCTAAAGGTGGTAACCAAAACCTTGAAGCGCACATGGAAGACCACTGGGAGCCAGTGTAGCTTGTGCAGGAGAGGTGTTACATGGGAGCGCCATGTCACTCCCATAACCACCCATGCGGCCGCACTCTGCACCAGTTGGAGTATCCGGGTGCTCCTCAAGGGGAGCCCCATGTAGAGAGCATTGCAGTAGTCCAGGCGGGAAGTGACAAGGGCATGAGTGACCGTGCATAAGGAGTCCCAATCCAGAAAGGGACACAACTGGCGAATCAGGCGAACCTGATGAAAAATCCTCCCTGCCACGGCCGTCAAATGGTCTTCTAAAGACAGCCGTGAATCCAGGAGGACGGCCAAGTTGCGAGCCCTCTCCCTGGGGGCCAGCGATTCGCACCCAATAGTCAGTGATGGCACCAACTGACTATATTGGGACGTCGGAAACCACAGCCACTCGGTCTTGGATGGGTTGAGCCTGAGCCTGTTTCTCCCCATCCAGATCCACACAGCCTCCAGACACCGGGATATCACTTCAAGGGCATCGTTGGGATGGTCCGGGGTGGAGATGTACAGCTGAGTATTGTCAGCGTACTGATGGCATTCCATCCCAAAACCACGGATGATCTCGCCCAGCGGCTTTACCTAAATGTTGAACAGAAGGGGCGAGAGGACCGACCCTTGTGGCACCCCACATATGAGGTGCCTTGGGGTCGACCTCTGCCCCCCTGCCAAAACAGACTGCAACCGGTCGGAGAGAAAGGAGGAGAACCACTGCAACACAGTGCCTCCCACCCCTAACTCTTCCAACCGGTGCAGCATGATACCATGGTCGATGGTATCAAAAGCCGTTGAGAGATCTAATAGGACCAGGACAGAGGAGCAACTTCTGTCCCGAGCCCTCCAGAGATCATCAACCAATGCGACCAATGCCATTTCCATGCTGTACCCAGGCCTGAAACCCGACTGGAATGGATCCGATACACCATTTCATCCAGGTGCTGGGGGAAATGTCGCGCAACCACACTCTCAACAACCTTCACCACAAAGTGAAGGTTGGAGACCGGACGATAATTAGACAACACTGCCGGGTCCAGGGAAGGCTTCTTGAGGAGAGGCAACACCACTGCCTCTTTCAAGGCAGTGAGGAAGTCACCCTCACTCAATGAAACATTTATAATCCCCTGGAGCTGGCCTCGCATCTCCTCCTGAGAAGCCAGCACTAACCAGGAGAGACATGGGTCCAACAAAGATGTGGTCACGTTCAGTCTACCCAGAATCCTGTCCACGTCATCAGGACTCACAGGATCAAACTCATCCCAGATAACATTCTCAAGACCAGCCTCAGTTATCCCCTCTGAAACTACCCAGTTGGAGTCCAGATCTTCCCGAATCTGAGTGATTTTGTCATGCAGATAATGTACAAAGTCCTTGACTCTACCCTCCAAGGGGTCCTCCCACGCTTCCTCATGGAGTAAGGAGCGGGTCACCCTAAACAGGGCAGCCGGGTGGTTATCTGATGACACAATAAGAGCAGCAAAATAATTACACTTTGCTGCTTTTATCGCCACTAGGTAATTCTTAATATGAGATCTTACCAGCGTCCGGTCAGATTCAGAAAGACTGGCCCTCCAACTACTCTCTAGGCATCTTTTCCGGTGCTTCATCTCCCTTAGCTCCTGAGTAAACCAAGGAGCCAGATGAGATTGGCGCTGGTCAGAGTCTGCAAAGGCACGACCCGATCCAGAGCTCCAGCGGCCGCCCTGTCCCAGCGGCCACTAGGTCTCCAGTCGAGGCATGAGCCAGAGCCTCAGGGAATAGCCCAAGCTCCATTTGGAACCTATCAGGCTCCATCAGGCGCCTGGGGCTGAACCATCTTACTGGCTCCGCCTCCCTGCAGCAAGGTGCAGCGGTTCGAAAGTCAAGGTGAAGGAGAGAGTGATCCAACTGTGACAAGGGCTCAGTAACTATATCCCCTATCTCAAGATCACTCAACAACTGTCCAGAGACAAAAACCAGGTCCAGCGTGTTTCCCCCCATGTGGGTAGGGCCATGAATTAGCTGGGTCAGGTGCATAGCTGTCATGGAAGCCATGAACTCCTGAGCCACCTCAGATGTCTCACCCATGGACCGCAGGTTGAAATCCCCCATGACCATAAGTCTAGGGGTGTCAACTGCCACCGCTGCGATAACGTTGAGTAGCTCGGGCAGGGCTGCTGCCATGTGGCAGGGAGCCAGGTACATGATCAGCAAACCCATCTGTACCACATGACCCCACTTCACAAGGAGGGACTCACAGCTGGCCGTCTGAGGAACAGTGGCCTCCCTCGGTCTAAGACCTTCTTTAATAATAACCGCTACCCCCCTGCCCCTCCCCTGTGACCTCAACTGATGGAATGCATGGAAACCTGGTGGGCACATTTCAATGAGGGGAGCCCCCCCCTCGCCCAACCAGGTCTCTGTAATACCTGCCAGGTCCGCTTCCCCCTCCTGAATAAGATCACAAATGAGGGGGGCCTTATTTACTACAGACCTGGCATTGTACAATATCAGCCGAAGACCTGGGCCCTGAGGGTCTGTTCAACCTGGGGAATGAGTGGAACCTTGGGGCCTGAGCACGCCACCGCTCGTAAACAGCGAGCACCCACTCCCTAACATGATATGGCCCCCTGCTCCCGCCGTATCTGCCCCTCCCACTCACAGTGTTGATGTTAAAAACACTATCTGGATAAACTCTAGCCCCTCCCTCGACCCCGGGTCCCCATCCCCCATGCCACGCTTCATAGCCAGACCCGACCCTCCCCTTAATGGATTATCCCCCATACTCACAGCCCAAATTATAACCTGACCACCCCCCCCAAAACCCCTTAAAAGTTTAACTAAAAATTTGTGTAAAAAACCCCTCAACCCCCTCTTCGCAGCATGCCACCTCTCTGGGTTCCAAAACCCATCATCAAGGTAGGTCCTCGATAAGGTGGAAAGCCAAACCTGTGAGAGGGGGGAGTCTTGCAGCACAAGAAGATCAATGGTTGAGTACATCCACGAAACGGGAAGGGTGAAGATGACCTCTGGCCAGGGTTCCATAGAGTCTAAAAGTCCTAAAGACAAAAAGACAAAAAGACAGCAACAAAAGCATGGGTAACTGGACTCCACTGTCCTCCCACGACAGTGGGAGGAGTCTTATGCCATTTCAGTAAATCCAGGGGGTGTTCCTCCCAGGCATCCCCTCACGATGTCTGGCCAGATGAAATATGCTATGGAGAAGTTCAGAAAGCTGTCCCCTCTGGTAAGGAATGGTGGTAGTAACTCGGACTCCCTCAGAGCCCACATCAAAGCTGTCCATTTGTCCTATAGTCCGGGGCATAGATGGGATAAAGCCAGTCCAGGAGGCAGAAATAAATAGGAAGCCTGGGGGCAGAATTCGATGACACACAGAAGGATGGAGAAAATGGCTTACAAGGCAAAAAGGCAGCTGGGGTAATGACCATGAGACCTGCACAGGCCAAAAGGGGGGGAGGGTATGGCCCAAGGCAACCCAGAACCAGCCCTCGGCCATCCTCCAACTTCTCCCACTCCCTGATCTTTGGTCAATTATACCCCCAGTCTGCAGCCCCAATTCAAGGGGCCTCCAGATTCCTGCAGGAAACGGGCCCAAAAAGCCAGCCACTAACAGTCCAGGCTGTTGGCTATTAGCCTCTCACCACCCGTCAATGTCAGTAACAATCGGCTGCTGCCCCCTTGCCTCCACCAACGTCCAGAACAGTCGACACCTCGTAGGCACCACCGCTGCCGCTGTTTCCACCAAGGCTCCCAACACGCTCCAGAAATGCCGGGGACCTTAAAAGAAGCCCCAGAGAGACCGGAGAGCCAGGGAGACCCTCATTTCACCACTGCCGCTGCTGCAGAACCGCTGCTGCCGCCCCGACCGCCACCAGCCATAGTAGGAGGGAGAAAGTGCCGCCGAACAGCTGTTCCTGCTGTCACCCCGTGGTGCCTTCTGGCGGCCGTAACTCCTCAGTCCTGATGTCCCGGAGGGTGAAAAACCCCTCTACATGCTGAGAAGAAGCCCCCTTTGCTAGGACTGGGGGCCAGGATGGTCAAATTGGCCCCCCGAGGTCCCAAAACTCCAGAGTTTGCCCACATCCCCCGGGAGCATCTCAGATTGAATCCGCCATCTTGGGCATGCGGAAAGATAATTTATTAAGTAATTTATTATTTAAGTAATGCATTCAATTACTTCTATTTTTCTCTTGGAGGATCCAACTCTCAGACCCCTAAAACAATGTGAATTCTTACAGACAGCCATTCTCATCTCTTTTCTTGCAATAGATCACATTCTATCCATTCTTTTCTACCAACATTTGTATATCACATGTTTAGTAAATGTACACAATTTATTAACTTTCCATCATTATTTTACCATTTATTTCTATCTTGAAATTGTTCACTTATTTTTCTCGATCAAACACAGCTACCTCTGTTTTCAGTACAAGTAGTCCTAGACATAACAGTTCATTTAGTGACAGTTACAACAGCACTGAAAAAAGTGACTTATGACCGTTTTTCACACTTATTGCTGTTGCAGGTTCCCCATGGTAACATGATTAAAATTTGGATGCTTGGCAACTGATTCATAGTTATGACGGTTGCAGTGTCCTGGGGTCATGTAAACAGCTTTTGTGAACTTCTGACAAGCAAAGTCAATGGGGAAGCCAGAGTCACTTAACAATCGTGTTACTAACTTAATAACTGAAGCTAAAAAGGTCATAAAATAGGGCAAAATTCACTTAACAAATGTCTTGCTTAACAACATAAATGTTGGGTTCTATTTCGGTCATAAGTTGAGGACTACCAGTACATTCATTTTTAGATTGGTTTACTTTGCTTCTTCTACGTACATTAATAGCAAATTATTAAATAAAAAATTGGCAATAAAACATTGTCGAAATATAAAATTAAATTCTCACAACCAACATGGTTCTAAAGTCATCATAAACATTTTTATATACAGTAAACAAACAAACCACATCTTAGCATTAGTTTTCCACTGGTCAATGTTGAACCATGTATCATATTTTATTCAAAAAAAAATTAAAAAATACTTGCTTTTCTGTGTGTGTGTGTGTGCGCGCGCGCGCGCGCACATGCACATGTGTGGAGAGACAGAGAGTATTTTGTAGCCTTAAGATTCTTTACCTCATAAAACTTGAGATATCAAAACGGTTTTTGTATAATAAACCTATCATAAATGGTAATTTACAGCCAGAAAAACATTCCAAAAGATAGTAGCACACAAGATAGGGATTTGCAGGTTAACATTAACAGTTTGAATTGAAAAATAAAGCACAGACCATGACAAATATAATCACTTACAGTTCAGGCTTCTAAGGGTGCATAAATCTGTAAATCAACAGATGTATGAAAGGAGGGAAGTTAGAAACGAATTTTTCCTTTTTTTAGTATGTAAATTGTTGTTAAATTTGCTTTGCTATCTATTTTTTCCTTTATGCAAAAAAAAATTAACAACAGTACAATGGAGATCTTAACACTAAGTTATCACTTTAATATCACCTTTATTGTACAATAAATATTTGATGCAGTGGTAGGCTTTTCTTCTTCTTCTAATGTTATACTCTGGATGATGAATTCAAATAATCTTATGCTTTTAATACTGTCATTTTAAATCATAAAAATATTAATATTATTTTTTTTAAAATTTCCAAACAATAGAGTATCAATAGTGTTCAATTAATACTGTATAAATTTCATTGTCTCAGAACAATGTAATGCATTCAGATTTACAAAAACAATATCCAGAGTTTCTTGTCATCCACAAACACTTCAAAATGGCTAAGAATTGAATAAATGTGGGGGATTTAGCTGGGGGATCTGGGATCTCCACTATAAGCTGATGATACAGTCACCCCTTCAGTGTAGAGATAGTGTAGCTGTTTCCTCTTTCTCCAGACCTTCAACATAACCTGTACACTTTTCTGGCAAGGAAGAAGATTCAAACAGTTTTGTAGGAGAAGGGGAAAAAAAAGAATGAGATGCCTGCAAGTGATGCTGTTGGTTCTTTTTGATGGACAAAAAGTAATCCTTTGTTCCTACCAGATATCTGAATTATGAATTTGCCATCTGTCTATTTGCTGCCCAGTATTATAAGGATATATAAAAAATCTGTGATATAGAGTATCAAGAATTATGTGTGATAATTTACTCTCAGTTGTATGATGCAAAATAGAACCAGTATGAAGCAATTGCCCATCAATAATTTCTACAAGCATAGGTTTCTCTAATACTCTGTGGGCAATTTAAATTGACATAATGTAGTCTCATCTATGAAATTGGCTGTTGCATCAGAGTCAAAGAGAAGTGTATATCTATTCCTGAGGGAATGAAAGTATTACAGGGATAATAAAATGCACTTGCCTCCTGCTGGCTGTGTGAGCTTTTAATTGTCTGAAGTCTTCTGCTGAACTCTTGAGAAGGAAGCCCTCAATATTTCCTGCAGATGACATTCTGGGGTAATTTGGGCACTTGCTTGCCAAATGGCCTCTAGTCCCACAAGTGCAACACATTGTAACTGATTCTGAGGTTTGTATGTTAACAGTGAAAATATTAGCTACATATTCTGAAAGTCTACAATAGAAACACAAACCAAGATCTTTCTTCTGTTTCTCTGCTTCTATTTGTATATTTCTGGAGAACAAAACATCTGATGTCTGAGAAAGCTATAGGGAGAAGTAGACTAAGAGAGGCTATAAAACCTCTCTCTTATTATTTCAATTGGGTCTCAACTTTTCAAATCACTCATCAATTAACACTTAATGTTGGAACAATTGTTCTAAATTCTCCAGAGTCTTTTCTCACCATTTGTCTTGAAACTGACCAATCATTCCACCCCACATCTCAGGCATATATCTGGAAAACCAATATGTACCCATATACTTTGTGCTTTCCTTCTTTCAGTTTGCAGAGCTCCCAATTTTCTGTTCCTTTTCTGCCTGCATTATTGCATGTAATTCTAAATGTTTTTAATCAGGTTTTGGTGATTTATCCACCAATGGATCACTGCCTTTAATGAGGGGCATAGTCCATTTGGCCAAATTGTTCTTTCAGCAAAGGCATTCCATATATTGGATTCCACTGCCTAACAAACCACGAAACATTGGATCATGAAAGTCAAAAATTGATTTTGAGGTTCTTCTCTCTATCACAATTTGTTTGGTAGTTTTCTGTAGCATTATACAGACATTATTTATATAACTACTTACTGTTGAAGTTGTAACAATACCTTGGGAATTTGTTCTAGGGTGGAAGTATCTGCCATCTTCATGAAGATCTAAAAGTAAAGTTCAGTGCTCTTTGATAAGAAAGTAGTGAGGCTTTCAAAACTGATGTCATTCCTTTGAAGTAAAGCAGTTCACTAAATAGACATCACAAGGATTCCAATAATGGTTTTTTTTGTAGATATAGTAACAAAATCATATTTATTTATTTAGAAATGAATAAGATCATTCATATTAAATACATAACTCTATAATTAACAGCCATCTTCAAGAAAAAGAAAGAACTTCATTATCAAAGTTAAAATAATCCAATACAAAAAGACTGAGGCATCCTTAAGCAAATTCACAAACAAACACATATATTGGGCACATATATATTTTGGTCCTAATACCTGGGGAAAACCTTGACAGTATCATTTGTATGACGAGAAGTGGAAATGTATAGCTAAATATCAACATACTGATGACATTTCATCCTGTGCTGATGGATGAACTCATTCAGTAGTTTCATGTAGATGTTAAATAGGAATGAGGACAGAAATCCCTCAGAACCATCAATCTAGGGAACACCACTGCCAGTCAAGATACTTGGGAAGGGAAGCAACTAAACAGCAGGGAGCAGTAATCCCATCTGATCCTTACATTCCAGGTTCACTAACAGAATTTCACTTTCAGTTGCGGCTGGAGCAGCACCTCTAAAAGTCATAGAGATTCCTGGATGATAATAGCCACATCTCAACCCCTGCATTGGAGTCATGGCTGATGTCAGAATTGAGAGAACATTTTTGGGAGGGACACTCCCTTTCCTTTCCCCTTTCTGCACCTAACAAAGCTGTATCACATTTGCTCTGATCTCTGGATTATGTAACTGCTTCCCTAAATCCTTTCTTCGTGGCTCATTCTTTCCTTCTCAATAAGGTAAAGGTAAAGGTTGCCCTATGTGCTAGTCATTCCCAACTCTAGGGGGCGATGCTCATCTCTGTTACAAAACTGAAGAGCCAGTGCTGTCCGAAGACGTCTCCATGGTCATGTGGCCAGCATGACTAAACACCAAAGGCACACGGAACACTGTTACCTTCCCACCAAAGGTGGTCCCTATTTTTCTACTTGCATTTTTTACATGCTTTTGAACTGCTAGTTGGCAGAAGCTGGGACAAGTAACGGGAGCTCACCCCTTTACGCAGCACTAGGGATTCGAATGGCTGAACTGTCAAACTTTCGATCGACAAGCTCAGCATCTTAGCCACTGAGCCACCAAGTCCTTCTCAATAACTGTTCATAATTTTCCAGGGTCACTTAGAATCATTTAGACTCAGAAGTCGCTTAGGTAAGATGGGCAATGTAGAATGTGATGAATGAAAAATGCAAGAAGATAAAAACAAGATAGAAAAAGGATCAAGAGGAAGGAGGAATTGAATTAAAACCGAATCGATTGGATAAACTTTTAGAAGCCATGGAGGAAAAATTAATTTCAAAAATTTATAAACATCTATTGGAATTTGATTTAGCAGATAAATTAGTAAAGAGACAAATGATAGTATGGGCAAGAAATATTGGACATAACATAGAATTGGAGGACTGGGAAAAAGTGTGGCAAAACACTCAATACAATACAAAACGATCAATACAAAATGTGGTATAGATAGTATCTGGCCCTTCGAGATTAGCAAAAATGTATTCGAATTTAAGTCCAAATTGCTGGAAGTGCAAACAGGCACAGGGCACTTTCTTTCACGTCTGGTGGCTTTGCCCAAGAATTAGGAATATTGGGAAAAAATAAGAATTTGGCTAATAGAAATAACATTGGAAAAAATAGAACTCAAACCAGAGATTTTCCTACTAGGGATGATTAAAGAAAACTATAAAAAAGAAATAAAGTATTTAATATTACACATAGTCACTGCAGCCAGATCGGCACTTCCTCAATATTGGAAAACTGATCAATCTACAACAGATCAATTGATAATCCCAAAAAATCTATAACTGCGTGGAAATGGATAAATTAATATTTGAAATGAAGGATAAGGTAGACTCAAAATATTATATAGGGTGGGTGGTATGATTGGATAACTCGTAGAAATGAGAGAAAATGTAAAATTCTGTACGATAACAATAATCAACAAATATGCACCATTAATAAGATAACGCATGTGTGACCAAAGTCACTTTTTCTTTTTATGTAATGTTGTTTGTATTAATATATATGTATTTTGTATATACATGGTATAGTATTTTACTTTTATATGTTTAATAAAGTTTGTTTTTAAAAGCTAAAAAAAAGAAAAATGCAAGAATAAGCTTTAAAATGCTACAGGATTTGAGAAATAGAGGAGGCTTTGGGCTACTGAACTGGGAATTGTACTATCAGACTGCAGTACCTACAAGAGTGAAATAATGGATTGTATTGAGGCATACAAGACTTTGGAGGGTCATGATTTGCAATTGAACTGGCATGCCTTCTTGTGGTATGGGAAAAATAAAATACATGGTTACTTTCAAAGACATTATATTCGGAATGCATTATTGTTAGTGTGGGAGAAAATTAGAGAGCAACATTACTTGAGGATACCAGTTTGGCTTTCAACAATGGAAGCACTGATTCACCCAAATGTTATTAACATGGAAAATATTGTTAGGTACAAAGATATTTGAATGAAAAGAGGACCTCAAAACTAAACAAGAATTGAGTGATCAAGGGATTGATATGGCATGGTATTCACAAATGCAGATACATTCTAGACATGAGAAAGATGTTAAACTAAATGGTTTTTATAATGTTTTATAATATTTTTATAATGAATTAACAGAATTAGACACGATATTAATAGGGACAGAAGAAAAATTGATAAAGAAAATGTATAGCCTCTTATTAGGCATTAAAATGGAAGAAGAACAAGTGAAGGAGACAATGATAGTGTGGGCAAAATTTTTTGGTTATACGATAGAGTTAGATAAATGGCAGAAACTGTGGGTTAGGAACTATAAATTAACAATGTCAACTGCATAGAAAGAAAATTTGCATAAGATGTTTTATAGATGGCATTTTGCACCAGCGAGGTTGGCAAAGATGTTTAAAGTCAGCTAAATGCTGGAAGTGTCACCAGATACCTGGGTCATATTATCATATGTGGTGGACATGCTCAAAGGTAAAAAAATATTGGACAAAAATAGATACGTGGCTGGAAAAAATGATAAAGCAGCATATTGATCTAAAGCCAGAAATATTCTTGTTGGGGATTTTACCTGAAAAATATAGTAAGGGGAATGCATTTCTAATTATCCATATATTAACTGCAGCTAGAATTATATTTGCACAAAATTGGAAAAGTGAAGAGATCCCCACAGATGAGAATGTGATCAGGAAAATATTAGAACTTTCAGAAATGAATAGACTAATGCTAGCAATTAAGGAGAAAGAACAAACTGAATATTATATGACAATTAAGGAGAAAGAACAAACTGAATATTATATGACATGGGATTTATTTTATCAATGGTTAGATAACAAAAATGGAAGTTAGAAACAGGGAAACAAAAGAAAAAGATTAGTGAAATAAAGAAGATATGTTAAGACAGAGAAGCAAATATGACTATTATGTTTAATATTATCATTTTAATATTATAAAACTAATGTTACTGTAATGAATATTGTTGTAAATCTTGATTATAATTTTACAAAGATATTTGTACCCGGACGACACACTGTTTAATTGAAGATGGAACTATTATATTTTTAAAAAAAAAAGAAATATGATGACTGACTGACTGACTGACAGACTGACTGACTGACTGAATGAATGAATGAATGATGAATCTCATTATACTCACTCTGAGAAGAAATCTGGTATACTTCTATTCTTTCACGATAAACAGGGTAATTGATCTCTACTATTGGACTAAAAAAAATAGGAAGGGAAGTGACAGTTTTAAGACTCACTCACTCATGAAAACCTTCAATATATTATACTTTAAAAAGTATATTTGCTAGAGGCATTTTGTGTTTAACCAAGTAAGAGAATGGAGAATATGTGAAAAACAGACTTTCTCAGTTAATGAGACAAATCCTTTGGGTAAATTGAAATGTCATTGTTCAATGGAAGACATTAGATTGGATTGTGTCCTAAGCAAAGTAGAAACACCTATAGGACCACAGCCTTCAATTTCTATGAGAAAAAGTAGTTTTCACTTTCCAGAATAACCAAACTCAATTCTTCTAAATGAGTTTTCTCTATCAATCTTTCCTGCTTGTATGCTTGAACAGTTAGAACAGGGATGTCAATGGATTTCTTCAAGGGCCGGATCAGCATTGTAGTGCTCCCCCGCAGACTGGTGGAGAGGGGGGCGTTTATCACAGCCCATTTTCTGTGGGGGACATTTTTGCAGCCCGTTTTCAGCTTGGACGCCCTCCTGAAGCACTTTGCTGGCCAAAACAGGGCAGGGGGGCCCCACACAGCCCAGTTTGGTCAGCAAAGTGCTTCAGGAAGCTGTCCAGGCCAAAAACAGGTCACGCAGGGGTGCCCTGCACCCATTTTGGCTGCCAGAGGCACCGTGTGCTGTGGTCCTTTGCTATTTCCAGGCCAGCCTCATGGGCTGGATTTAAGCACCCCATGGGCCTTGAGTTTGTTACCCCTGAATTAGAACATAAAACTTATTCCTATTTATCTATTTATTTGATTTTTGAAGATCACCCAACTCTAAAAGACTCTAGTTTACAACAAGCTTTTTTGAATTCTTTCTCTCTTGATGAAAATATGAAACAGCCTTTTTATAATGGAATCCAAGTTTGAAATCCTCTAAGAACTGGATGGAAAAGTAACTTAGAAATATTTTAAAAATTCAGTAATGTTGAAAACATTACCCTTATTTAAATGACTAATGTGGAAGGGAATTTTTTTTTAGTGTTTTACATACTATCTGACTTTATGAAATCAACCGCTTAGGAATCACAGAACTTCAAGTAAAATTACTCATCTGTAACTAGACCCTCAGTATACATGGTAGCATTTGGTAAGATATAAAATAGGGTCACATTAATATATTGACAAAAAACATTTTTCAATTTTGAACGAAATTTTATTCCCATAATCATAACTAAAAATTGCACCACACTGCTAGGTTTATTCATGTGTCCATAAATGTTTGCATTTCTTTGTATTTATTATATATAATTGTAAACTGTTCTGATATAGTCTGCAATGAAAAATACATACATTCTGTAATAAATAAATGCTTATTCATCTAAAATAGTGTATGCTCCCCTGCAATACAGGGAAAATTCCCAAGGCTGTTCATATAGCATATAGCAAATGATGACAAATGACTTGCATTTCCACTGTAGTGGCCTTTGTGGCCCTCTTTTGTTAGATACACAGGTCAAGGGAAAGACTATATTTTTGCAATTAGAAAATGAAATATTTAACTATAGATGCTATAGTTCTTCTAAGAAATGCAATACATTTTTGCTGAACAATTCTTTAAGCAAAAGCATAAAGCCATGACTGCTCAAGAAGGGAAATTTGCAACATTTAAGTACTTCAAACCCATTTCCTAAATCCCGAATATCTGAAGGCTTACAAAGCTGAGAATGTTATTTGTGTAATTGAACTTGCTGCCACGGGAGATTGAGTCAAATTCTGACTACTGAAGCAACATCATATAGAAATCTAATGTCCTTCAGCAGTTAAGCTGATTGAAAGGCCTCCAATAACTGTTTATAAAAATACATAGCATATCACTATTAGCAAGGCTGCTGCGGCTTGAAGAATAGACGAAACGAGAAATGGGTAGTTTTTCTTTGAACAAGGACCAAGGCCTGGCTTATGCAGCTTGTTATCAGCTGAACATAAGAATGTGAGTGCCAGGAAGGTAAGATCTCATCACTGATCTAGGGATGAGCAAAGTGGATTGATCCAAAGTGGAGACAGGAGTAAACAAATAAAAATTAACAGCCGTGGGTGAAATTTAAATAAAACTTACACAAATTCAAAGCAGATATTATCTCATTAAGCATTGGTCCCACTCAACAATAATAGCTGATTTGAATTTGACATTTCTGTCTGCATAAGTTGAAAGGGTAACGCACAGGGAACTGTAATAAGCAATCTTCAGCCAGATGAAATGTAATCTTTACACCAGCATCCTCCACCAGGAACCGATACCATGGAGAGGTTTTTCCACAGACTGGAGTGGGAATGGTTTCACATGCCTGCATCCTTCAAATGGGGCTTTGCTTGTTTGCGAGGCTCGGTTTCTGCCATGCAGGAGCCTGGTTCCAGTCCATGGACCAGGAGTTGGAGATCTCTGCTTTACACAATCCAGTTCACCTTAAAGTAAAATCCATTGAATCTGATGAAACTTATTTCTGGGCAATATTATTTTCTAATTAGAAATGCAAACTTTCTTCCAAAGTGAAAGGAGTTTTAATGTTTTTAATGTTTTTAATTCTTAAATTTTTTTTATAATGATTTTAAATGCATTGTGAGCCACCCTGAGTCTTCGGAGAGTGGCAGCATACAAATTGAATTAAAAAATAAAATAAATAAATAAATAAATAAATAAGTATTACATTTGAGTTTTAAATACATTTATTGCTTTAAAATAATAGGAAAAAAGGGCACAAACCCCAAAACTGTATAACATATATAAAATAAAAATCACATAACAAGTGCTTAAAAAATAAGTGAACAAATACAACAGAAAAAAATCAAAATATAAAGTATAATACATCATTACTGTCAGGGTATGAAGAGTTAATAGCTGTAAACTGATAAGAAGTTGTAAGCGGACGCAATCGAAAGCTGATGCAATGGAATGAGACAGCAGGATTACTGCCACTTTAAGAAGCGAGGTAAGGACTTCCGGTTCCGGTCCCAGAGGCGACAGACACTGATCGGGCTAGCTCTGGCCCCAGTGTCCGATTCCCTCCATCTGGAGGCCCTATGGGCCAAACGCCCTAATATTGGGGCATTTGCCATTTGAGGGCGGCTCGCCAGGGGTCCCCTGCCTCACATCCAGGGGCTAGGAGGCCGATGCTGGCACGCCCGAGGCTCCAGCAGGGGAGGGAGGCGATCGGCGCCCTTTTCTGGGACCGCTGAGGCGCCACAGCGCCTAAGGGGACCGGCGCTTACCTGCAAGACACAGCAGACTGGGAGCTGATCGACCGGAGAGCTGAGGTGGCATGACGGAGTTTTAACTGCAAGGAGCAGAGAGCTGACAAGGCATCCTGGAGGTGAGAGGGGGGGTTGGAGTTACCCCCCCCCCCTTGTAGCTGGAAAGGTGCCCTGGCTGAGAAGTAGGGGGAAAGAAATGGAAAAAAATCCCTTCCTTTGCTGACTTTTTCTTGAGGATGGCTGGATCAGAATTTGTTAAAGAGGTCTGGTGGCCTCTCTTCCCGGTGGAGAGCTATGGCGGCGGTCCGACTTCCTGCTTCTTTATTTACGACTGAAGACATTACCCACCTCGAGCTTCCTGTTTGACCTACTCTGCACTCCGGACTCGTTGCTCCTGTGAGCGCCCACTGGTGGATATTGGAAAAATTACACCGACTGTCAATCCCTCTTTCTTTCCTGGAGGCTTGTTTTTTGGGATTTCTCATCTTCTATCATTGTAAGATGGCCAAGGGCCACAAAACAACAGCAGCTGACATGGAAAAATTTTTGGAAAGACTGGCAAAATTGGATCAGAAATTGGATAAGTTGGATGATTTACAAAAAGGATTATCTGAAATTAAATCTGAAATGACACTTATGAAAAAAGATTTAAATGATGTTCAACAGCTGGCAGAGCAAAACAAGAAGAAGATGGAGGGTCTGGAGGGGAAGGTACGGGCACTCCAGCGGGTGGAAGAAGGGAGAGGAAATGCAATGCTAACTTTACAATTGGATAAGATGTCTAATTTTCTCAGGTTTCAAAACGTGGAACAACTCGACCAGGAAAACTTGAGAGAAGTGATGGTCAAAATGTTGGGTGAATTTCTTGAAAGAGATTTGGAGTCTATTGGAAGGGATGTGGATCTGGTGTATAGAGTAAACTCACAATTTGCAATTTTACATAGTGTCCCAAGAGAGGTCCATATTAAATTTGTAAGAAGGGAACTGAGAGATGAGATATTGAGAAAACAAAGACTGGGGGCACTGGTATACAGGGGCAAGGAGGTCACCATCCTAAAGCAGATTCCCAGACAGGTACGAGAATTAAGGAGAAAATATTATTTTTTATCAAACAAGCTGTACCTTAAGGGAGTAGGCTTTAGGTGGTTGATTCCGGAGGGTTTGATGATTTTCTGGAGGGACAGTAGGAAGAAAATTAATAACGTAGCGGAGGCTAAGGCCTTTTTTGAGCAGCATAAGTCCTTCCTAGATGGAGAAGATACAGGAGCTGAAGAGGGGGAAGTATTAGATGAACAAGGAGCGGGGGCGGGCGGGGCTGTGGCGGCCCGGGAGGAGGGGGGAGGCCAGGCCATGGTTCTAAGAGCTAGAACTAGGAAATGAAGAAAGGAGGGGAATCTATTATCTAATTTTTTTTTTTTGATATCTCTTTTTACTCTTTCTTTTCACTGTACTTTGTATAATATTTTGGCTATTGGCTTTCTTTGTTCACATAACTTTTATATATTCCGGTTGTTTGTTTTGACTTAACATAATAACGTCTGTTGTGTGAGAATTTAAAAAAAGAGAAAATAATAATTTAAATATCTTTTTTATAAAGATATTGAAAATTCAACATATTGTAAACTATAATATTGTATATTTTTAACCAATAAAAACTTTTCTTATAAAAAAAAAAGAAGCGAGGTAAGAAGCTGCCTATATAAGGGAAGCCATTAGAGGGTGTTTCCTTCTCCTCATGCCTTTTCCTCATGCCTTCTGCTTCATGTTCTCTTATCACATATCTCAATTGCTCTCTGTGTGTAGCTGTATGATAAAGTATTTAACCACATATAGGTCTGTAAATATTTAGCTGTAGATAAAACCACTGTTATTTATTTAAAGGCTCTGTGTGCTGTGTGTTGTGTTTTGTTCCTGGGTTTATCTCATAATACTAGTTATGCTGCCTAAACTCTGACAATTACAGCAAACAATTACTTCTATAATACAAGCATTCTGCAATACACACACATATTATATAATTATCATGTTATACAAATATTATATGTATTATAATATATGTATTTTGTATAAATGAGTTTTTTAACCAACTGTATTTTGTATAAATGAATATTTCATTATATTTATCCATACAAAATCTATAGGCAATCAAATCTTCAACCCATTAGGTTAATAGGGACATACATTTATCTTTCCAATGTTGGAATATCATTTAGGCCATAGTAAGAACACACAGAATCCATTTACTTGTA
Organism: Ptyas mucosa; assembly: GCA_012654045.1. NCBI lineage: Eukaryota > Metazoa > Chordata > Lepidosauria > Squamata > Colubridae > Ptyas > Ptyas mucosa. Next base: position 7,281,234 of record WNWU01000032.1, on the reverse strand, counting down.
TCAAGTTCCATTTACTGGGTATGTAATTCAAAAGTATATTATCTTTTGAAACAGCTTTTTCTCACAGTCACATTTAAATAACCCACTACTTTCTCCGAAAACATAATAAGTACTGAACATTGTAAAAACCTATTTTAAGGAAACATTGTCTTCTTATATCTCCAACAAACTGGTGTCCTGAACAATCCTCTTCTATAAAGGCATAATGGAGTCCACTGATTACAAATATTTTTCATTGTATAAATCATAATGTAAGGTCCATTGACACTCTTTATATAGAAGTTAAGAGTTTCATATATACTGGAAACAGTTACAATTCTATATATAATTATATAATGCAAACATTATGCAAATATGTACGTATAATACTTGTACATTAATGAATGGAGATTTTTTGTAGCTCAGAGTTGACATGAGTTGTCCTTGGTGTTTTTGAGCTTGCTTGTTTTCTTGCAGACATTTCATTATCCAAACTAAAATCATCAGTGCTAGTAAGGGTGCTGTTTGCTGTTAGTTTATATTTTAGTGGCTTGCCTGTCAGTGTAGTGACCTGGGGCATGGCACAGAGCAACACAGGCAGCTGGCAGTTCAAGCCACCCCTTTATTGCTCCAAATTTCCCCAAACACTCCCACATTTCTGGCAAGTCCCAGAGCAAAGTGATGACACACACCTCCAGCAGCCTCTGGATGCAAGTAGTCCAGCCCAATGCAGTGAGCACAATGGCTGCAAAGCAAGAAATCCAGCAGACTATGAGTTCAGGAAGAAAAAGAGCAAAGGAATTAATTCAAGAAGTCTGGTAGAAAGCAGGAAATCCAGGAAACTTTAAATGGTGGCAATAGCACTCAACACTCTAGAAATTCCTCTGTTTCATTTGGGGAGGGGACAGAATGAGATAGAACAGGGACTCAGTCCCAGAACAATATTATCCTTGTCATTCTAAAAAAGCTCAAGTTGTCACTCATATCTCTTAACTGTCCCAGCATTTTCTATGTTAGAAGTGAAATTACAATATTATATATTGTTTGTACACCCCAAGAAGCAACATAGAATCCATCTAATTTACAAAGCACTTCAAAATATTATTAAGGGCTTTGAAGCCATCTGATCGATCCACCCCTTTGAAGCAGGTCCCTATTTCAATTCACAAATTTGCTTCAAAAGAATGATTTGATCAAGGCTTTGTTGAGCCAAAACACTTCTTCAAAACTTTGTGCAGCTTTATCTGGGAGTTTATCATTAATAGCCCTTTTGTATTTTCCTGCACAACAAGATTCAGTTTTCAAGCCAGGAAGGCTGTTTACAAGATCTTGCACAACATTCCTTAATGTTAATCCTTTGTTGTCATTGTAGCTCTCTTAATACAATGAGACCATCTAATCCAGCCCCATTTTGTGAATATTTTGTTCTTATGAGATCTTGAGGAGAAAGTTGTATTGGCTCCCAGAGCTAAAATCTTATATTGTTTCGCAGGTATCCTGCTTTCAGTGTGATAGTTGATTTTCTTAAACTTTTCTTCCCAGAGGAAATATACCTTTATTGCCAGGGCCATGTATAGACCTTATTAGAAAGAAGCAAATTCTCAGAAGGTAACAAATTCTGTTTGTCAGATGATCTGCTAGCAAGAGTGCTGTATAATCAGTATAAGATGAGCTAAAACGCACTTGTTCATTACTAGTATTTTCACAGTCCTATAAATATTGTGTTCCTACAAAACTAATTATATAGTCATAATATATACTCTTTGCATGTAAAAACTGTCCATTATAGGCAGGATTAATTTATCATCATGATATATAATAATGAAAATATGTGTTTATTATTAAGTCATATAACTGCTTTAAATTTGTTAGTACTTTTCCTCAATTGTGTCTGTAGGTGTTCTTTAATTGTGAAGGCACTTGTCAGCTGTGTTTAGAATTACTATGTTTGAATGCCTAAATACGAATGATATGTTGTTTGTGTTCCAGCTAATGCAAGAAATTTTCATTTGATCCCTGTCACCTACTTTCTTAATAAATGTATATGGTATAGTTTTGGTTGCCTTTCTAGGTATCATTTCTATGGCTGGTTCTGCTTTGGTAGCTATTTTGTATAGTCCTTGCCATTTACCTTGCCATTTAGTCACATTTACGTAGTAACAATACATTTTTTTTCCTACCTGTAAACATTTGCGTTTATGAAGGGATTATTGTAACTTGGATCTCTGCTTCATTAACAGGATACTTCTGTATCCTGTACATTTCCTATCTCACCACATCTTCTGTCAAAGGATGCTTTCATACAGGAATGAAGTCAGACATACATGCATGCTAACAAGTGAAATACAATGATATTATTATACAAGTTTAGTGTAAACTGTATGTACAATTACTGCAGTAACTAAGGTTTGCATATATAGTTACCAAGCATCTATATAATTATCCGTTAACAGAATTCTATCAAAAAGCATTCTAAGAGGATTTTAATTAAAAGATTCAAACCTCTAGTACTGTACTTTCTTTAATAATTCAAAACATTTAGCTGCTCCCTCCCTCTCTCTCCTCCCACTTTTACTTACTGTATATATAGCACAACTTTAAGAGTGCTACCAGCTGTTCCTGTTGGAATGACCATGTACTATGGTTTAAGATTATGTCTCCTTCTTAACACACTCTTGTCTAATTTTCCAGTACCTGCACCATCTGATTTTATTTTTCCATCATATACAATCTGGACAGTGTTCTCCTTTCTAGTACTTTTTGTCAATTTCTTTTTGATCTTCGGATGCCTCAAGCTTCCTTTGCTTGGTTCCTAGCTCATTCAGCCACCCTTTTCTCTGCTTCATGTCATGTTCAATCACCTCTCACTCCAGCAGTATATCCTGCCAAGCCTAGAAGATCCTCCCCCTTCATTTTTTGACTGCCTGCTCTGCTTTCTCTTTACGTTTTATTCCTACAAAGCCTCCAAACAATTTTACAGGCAATTCTAAGGAGTTTAGATGTTCAAAGTTGTTTCTTCATTTGCAACTTCCCATATGTGCCTAAGTTGTTCATCTCACTGTCAGACTAACAAGGAGAAAAACCTTGGCTTTTGCACTTCAGAATCTCTTTGTTGCAGGGCAATTTATTCTTCCACAGTGAAAATCTAATCTAATTCTTTAAACTGAGTCAATAATATTTTCAGAACCTAGCATAAATTCTATTTTGGGATGAACTCTCTACTTATATAACAATTCATATGCACCATTTGTCCCTTAATATCATAAAGAACACAACAGATCAGTCAGGTGTGAAGTATTAATTTAGTTTTATAAGAAAATTAAGATAGTTAAGTGACTGTTCTAAAGTTTTGATAAGAAGTAATCCCAGACCAAACCAAATTTAAAAATGCTAAGGAATTCCTGGAAATGTATCATTCAGACAAATCAGCCACTAATAGACACAAAGAGATAAATCATATTTACAAACCATTTGAAAGAGACAGTAAAAAGGCAAAGGAAAAAAAAAAGACAAGAACACATCGTTTCCAGCAGCCAAATCCAGATAATCAAGGATTAACACTAGACAAATAAGCAGAAAACAATATCCTAAGCAAGGAATTGCCAAGGAGAAAGCCACACTTCTACCAACACTGGTAGAGGAAGCTTCAGTATATAAACTGAATATATATAAATTTATTTAATTATACAATTTATATAAATTATACAATTTATATAAATTGTAAACCTCACAATCACCAGCACTAATGATATCCACAAAGTGAAATGCCTGCAAGCAAACCATCAAGCTCAGAGAACACCAAGAAGATTAAGAACCACTCATAACTTTCTTTCAGACCATCAGCAAGATGGTTGAGCATGTAGCATATATGGATTATGCATATATTTATTTGAACTGCAGTTTTCTCTAGAACAGTACATGTTCAAATTGTAGTATATGGCTTTACTCTATGATTAAGATATTGTTCTTATCTTTACAAGGAATTGAACAGAGAAGAGACAATTGTGAAGCTGTTATTATGGCAATTACTTTAAGTACAATCAAGATGTTAATAATACAAGATGTTACTATGTTTTGGTTTCATTGCAGTTAGTTGGCCTTTATTTTTAGTCTAAATGGCTACACTATTTATTAAAACAGTAGCCTCTCAATAATTTCAATAACCATCTTTTATGCATATTTATGTATTAGTAATCTGTCTGATACATTTCCATATAATGATTGGATAAATCAGGTTCTATTACAAGCGCTCAGAATTATGTTAAAAATAAAGGTAACCTATAGTATATATGAGAGATCTGAAGTAAATTTTATGTCACTGAGGCTTTTAATGATTCCTAGTTTTTATAAGAATTTGTACTGTTTCTCTTGGGGAAAAAAAGTATACCAAAGTAAATGTTAGGATTCTATATGGTATATATAATGTTAGAACCAGTTGTCCAGGCAATATATATATACTGTAACTTTAAACTGTAAATGTTACCTTCTTGCTGAGTCATGCTGTAATTGGATAATGACTAGTTGGGAATATATTTAAACAAAGTATTGTAACCTGGTCTGTTCGGAACTGCTGCTGCTATGAACTGCTGCTGCTGCTATGAACTGCTATTGTGACTGAACTGCTATGAGCTGCTAATGTGAAGGAGTTGCTATCTGTTGATGGATCTGCTACCATCGTGGTTTGCTAACCAGAGTGAGTTGTTTGGACTGATTTACTGGACTGATTTATTGGTGAAGACTTGGGATTTGTTTATGACTACGCTACTGCTTTTTCCTATGATAAAGTACACTTTTGCTAAACCAGTTTGCTTATTCATTGCTCTCAACGTTTCCTTGTGCAGTTACTCTGCTGGTTGGTCAAACAACATCAATATCCTTAACAGTAAATATAAATATATATGCATTATTGGAAGAACTTAAGTGCAAATAACAAGAATGACTTAGCATGAGCTGCAGTGGCGCAGTGGTTAGAGTGCAGTACTGCACGCTACTTCTGCTGATCACTGGCTGCCAGCAGTTTGGCAGACCAAATCTCACCAGGCTCAAGGTTAACTCAGCCTTCCATCCTTCTGAGGTCGGTAAAATGAAGACCCAGATTGTTGGGGGAAATATGCTGACTTTGTAAACCACTTAGAGAGGACTGTAAAACACTGTGAAGTGGTATATAAGTCTAAGTGCTAAGTGCTATTGCTATATCAGATTAATTGACATGGAAGTAAAGCTAAATATTATTTCTCTGTCTGAATGAATAGGTTCCTCCTAGTAGTGAACTCCTGTCCTGTGAGTAGAATACTTTCACAATTCTGTTTTATATTACTAAAATAAAAACATAGGATTCATATAAATATGAAAGATAGACAAGATTTTAGTTGGAGAAGGTTTTTTAATGAAATCCATACCCCTGGTTGGATAGGGCTTGCAGTACTGATGTCCTCAAGTCTGTTTAGAAAATTTTTTGGTCTTGATCTGAAAGATTGACAAATGTATACATGCAACAAAAGGATATTGCTTTGACTTCAGATTGTATCAGTCCCATTTGGAAAGTTTTATCACTGCATTTTTAAGGAATTGTATTCCACCAAATAGAATTTAGAATGTTTTGACTGTTATGCTCGATGAATCAATACATTTCACAATAAAGCATTTTGTTCTGACTTGAAACACTGAAAATGAACACTCTGCACTAGAAATATTTAACCTTGGAAAATGTTTTTCATACCTCTAAGGTTGGGTTTATATTCTGATTCACCTATGATCTTGGACATCTTTTTTGGCTCTGAACCTATTTTACCTCATATCATTTCATCAACATGAAAGTGGAGCAATAAAAGAGAGAATACAGCACAGCTTAACAAAGAAACAACATATTTCTATGTTCAGCTAGCTAATATGAGTAGCAAATTAGGGAGAATAAAAATGCTTGACTACAATGCTTCAATAAATTATTTTATAGTCAGTGAAATTCAAAACTATATGAAATACATCTACATTTATTTTAAATCATATACTGGTATGGTAAATATAATATGAAATTAACATAGCCCGCATATTAAAAATATCAACATTAATAGACTTGATTGTAGTAGTCATATGGCTGGTGAAATATAGAAAGTCACCCTCAAGAAGAAAATTAGTCTTTGATCTTCAAAGATGCATTTCATATTCACAGGTCATAGTATTTCAACCAAGAAGCAAGGGTTGTGATATTTCATTCTCGAGACTGTAATGGTTCTGCCTCATTTAAAATCTTTTCAATATAACCCCATTCTCTTTCTTGCCTAACTAATACATATATTCCCATAGCTAAATATTTGAAAAGAACTCAAAATCTGCTCAAAATTTAATGGAACAAAAGATGAATGAAAATTGAATTGTTTCAAAAAAAATTAAAATAATGTATATGTAGAGAATATAGTGTAAATATGATGTATTTGAAAGAAGTTAATTAGACATATCTAAATCAATATTATATCATATTCATATATTTCTTTCCAAGAACATAGCCAGAATGTTTTACTAGATCTTCATAAATGTTATAGCATGAGGACAGAATATTTCAGCTATTCTGCCCTTTATTTTTGGGGTGTTCCTATTTAACTTGTCCATCAGAATTCCAGTCACTCCTTACTCTGTGATGCTTAATCAGGTATGAAAGTTTTCTTTCTGGAATCAATTAGACATGCAACTCAATGCCCATTGACAGTTCAATAACTGTCAGATCGCATTGATAGTTGTAAGTGAACCAACAACAATCTCAGCATGGATTTGAATTAGCAAGTAAAGAACTGAGAAGCTCTGCATAACTAGCCTTGGAAATCTTTGAAACAAAAATGCTATTAAGACCAGTCAATGATTCTAGCATATAGGTATGATGAGGGTTGCTTAATTGGGCTAGGTGTTTATACAGTTATCATAGTCAGCCAAATCCAAGAAACAGAGCATCCTCTAGATAACAATAAACTATTCCTTACGGTCCATATGAATAATAAAGGACTTACTCAAGGATTGACAAGTTTATTAGAGAGGATGAATGAGAAAGTGAGAATTAATTCTGTCTCTATAGGTACATTCTGATAACACAAAGACATTTTGTGGAAACAAACAAGCATGAAAAAAAATCTAAAGTATATCATATAAAGGATTGCCCATAAAGGATATAAAGCATATAAAGAATATGTGTGTGTATATGTGTGTGTGTGTGTGAATTATTTACTTAGAACCAAAGCAAGTAGTTAAATGTACACAACAGCAGTCTGCATGCAAATGTGGCTAGGCATCTCAGATTTTCCTTGGGGAGTCAAAAAATTAATCACATTTTAAGCAAAATGATGTGAGTCACCATACTATAATCCATCACAGCATGAAATGGACTTAATTAGTATCTGTCTTAAAATATTTGTCAGGTCAAAATTAGCATACAAAAAGGCACTTATTGACAAAAGCTTCATAAAAAATGCATAGAAAACTGGGGAAAGGTGCACACAAAATATTATGTCAAGAAAGTTTTATCTGCATATAAAATGAAGGTGGTCTAGTTTTTAATTTGAAAATGCTTACATCCAATAAAAGCTGATACATTCTTTTTTTTTTCATTATTTCTAAAGACCCACTATCTGATTGGAACTATGTATGGAATGCATGTCAGCCATATATCTCACCTACATGGAATAATAGATAGATGAAACAAACAAACATGAATCCCACAATTAAGCTAAATTTCAACTAATGATAATTAAAAATTAAACTAGAATAAAATGTAGCTCACAAACTGCAGTTCAATTACAATCAAGCATAAAAAGAAAAAGATATTACAGAGAATTGGGAAATGACAGTGACAAGATCCACCTCTAGGTAGGTAGGTAGGTAGGTAGGTAGGCAGGCAGGCAGGCAGGCAGGCAGGCAGACAGATAGATGAGAGAGAGAATGAGAGAGAGAGAGAGAGAGAGACAGAGAGAGAGAGAGAGAGAGAGATGATAGATAGATGAATTATAACATATATAAATATATAAAATCACAATAAATGCCATAAAATACAGGCTATAACTAAAAGATGGGATAGAAGGGAGGAATTTATGCATGTCATATTGAAGCCTAATATTAAATAAATAACTTTATTGTCATTGTACGTCATCATTGGCATCCTTCAGTCTTAAGAGACTATGGTATCGTGCTCTGGAAAGAGGTCCTAAAACAGCATCTAGTGTGACAAAAAAAGGCCAATTCGAGAGTGGCAATCCCTTCCACACTGAGGGCAGATGCATTCTGTCTCCTGCCCAGCCCCTAGATTTTGCTGGTTCTGGGACTGCCTCTTTGCCTCAGCCTGTCGAACAAGTGTCTCTTCGAATTGGAGAAGGCCATGCTGTGTCTTTAGCCTCCAAGCTGAACGATCAGAGGTCAAGGTTTCCCAGTTGTTAATGTCCATTCCCAGGGCCTTTAGGTCCCTCTTGCAGATATCCTTATATCGCAGCTGTGGTCTCCCTCTGAGGTGCTTTCCTGCACTAATTCTCCATACAGGAGATCTTTCGGAATCCAACCATCAGCCATTCTCACCACATGCCCCAGCCAGCGTAGACGTCTCTGTTTCAATAGTGTATACATGCTAGAAATTCCAGCACCTTCCAAGACTGTGCTATTTGGAACTTTGTCCTGCCAGATGATACCAGGAATTTGTCGGAGACAGTGCATATGAAAGGTGTAAGAATCAAGTCGGCTGCTGCCAATGCTTCAATCTTGGATGTCTCCAAGAGACTCTGTGTTGAGGCTTTGTTTTAAAGTATGTATTGCTAACGCAAAGACCATAGTAGCAGCAAAACTCCAACAGTCATTGGCCATTTTCATTCATTTTTCCGATGCTGAACTGACCTAAACAAGTGGCCCAAGAACTATAATCAGCTCCAACTCTGGCATTAAAATCGTCAAGGATAAACAGTGGTTCTTTCTCAGGGATTTTCTTGATAGTAGCAGCCAGATCGTCGTAGAATTTGTCTTTGGATTCTACTGAAGATGATAATGTCGGAGCATATGAGCTAATAAGAGTAACCAGCCCTGCTGATGAGTGGAGCTGCAAGGACAGAATTCTTTCACTTCCTGCAGTAGGTGGAGTAATGGATCCTAGTAGGGTGTTTCTGACCGTGAAGCCAACCCCATATTCCCTAGACTCGTTTGATGGTTTTCTCTACCAGAAGAACAAGAAGTTTTTCTCCTTAATATATCCCAAGTCTAACAGTCTTGTCTCTTGAAGGGCAATGATATCCATTTGCAGTCTGCTCAACTCCATGTCAATGGCAGCTGTCTTACGTACCTCATCTATCTCTTGTAAATCATCAGAAAGGCCGGGAGTCATTGTCCGAACATTCCAGGTGCCCAACTTTAGGGCTAAAGTTTTCTTATGTTTATTGCATGGTGCAAAGTTAACCCTGTAAGGTTAACAGACCATGGCAGGGCAGCACCTTACTGGTTGGGGGCTGCCCAGCTTAAGGCGGGTGGTAGCTGCCCAATGATGTACAATGACCTCTGCTACCAACAAAAGTGGCCGCTGGCGTCACGCTCTACGCCAATCAAGCAAAGACTTATAATCGGTAACTGCCACTTCCCGTGTTGTTTCAATGCTGTATGCAAAGCTGTAGTGTCCTCTCCAGAGCACAAGGCCTGGATAGATTAATATGGAGGATAGACTGTTACCCAAGCAGTAGATCCCCCCTTTCCACGTTGCTGAAATAGTCCAATGGAACGGCAAAGCCGATACAATTAGTTCCAGCTGCAATGCAGGAAATACCAGAACATGGTTGTACACAGTCACGAACCGCTTCCGGGACTCTGGCTCCGGATTTTGCCTTGAGGTTGACTCCTGAAGCCTTTTCCAGTAGTAGATATAGCCACAAGGCAGTGGAGGTTTGTAATCAGAGTTTCCCTTCTCCTAGAAGATGGTTCTACCGTTTTATCTGCCGTTGGGGCATAAAGCCCTCTTCCACCTTCAAAACAGTTGACCATCTTCTCCTGTAAGGGGATAGGGGCCCTTACAAGGTGCTACCAGCCGGGCCACCTGGACCAAGGTTTTTTTTAGAAAGGTATTACTCCTCTAGCACTCTTCCTCACTCCAGGACTCCTGCTCCAGGTTTTGCCTCAAGGTTGACTCCTGAAGACTTTCCCATAGATGGGTATAGCCACAAGGCAGTGGAGGTTTGAGATTTGAGTTTTCCTTCTCCTACATACTGTAAGTTGCCTTCCAAAGCTAGCGGACACCATCTAACCAGTTTTTCCCATGCACATAGGTAACAAGACTTCCCACTTACACTCAATCAAACAGCCACCCTCCCATCCCCCTAGAAACAAGCAGATTCATTCATGAGGTGAACTGGAGCACCTTCCTCCCTGCAGTCACATGATTCACTCACTCTAACAGACACCTCTCTTCCCCTTAAAACAAGCAGATTTACCCATGAGGAAAGCTAGAGAATTTTCCTCCCTGCACTCACATGATTCACTCACCCAAACAGACACTCCCCTTCCCCTTAAAAACAAGCAGATTTACCTATGAGGAGAGTTGGAGAATTTTCCTCCCTGCACTCATATTAATCACTGACATGATTCACTCACTCAAACAGACACTTTATTGTATACCCATACAACGAAATTCACTTAACACCCAAAGACCAGGTCCAACACACATAACAATCCCCAAACACACTCCCACCCACCACAATTCTCCACTCCTAAACACTTACTATGCCTTGTCCATGTGTGTGTGTGTGTGTGTGTGTGTGTGTGTGTTCCTGGGAAAGACAAATGAAGAATACTGGGAATTTATGCAAAGAGTATAGAAAGCCAGTTTGGTCTAGACCAGGCTAGAAAGGGTGAGATCATGAGTTTAAGTATTGTTTAGGAATGAAAGCCAACTGGGTGACTTTGGGTAACTCACTTTCTCTCAGTCAAACCCACCTCACAGGATTGTTGTTGCGGGGAAAATAGGAGGAGGAAGGTGTGTTAGATATGTTTGAGTTATTTGTAAAATATTTTCAAATATTGAATCAGCAAGGTCACTCAAGGCATGAAAATCATCTCAGCTCCTTAGATAAGGCAAGCAGAAACCAGTGTCAAGTTATACCTATATAGGAAGATTGTGGAGGCAGATAATCACTTCAGAAGCAATGACAAAGATATTTTTTTATAGTATGTTGGAGAAGGCATGATCAACCGTTCTTATATTTTACTAAGAAAACCTTGTGGACTAGAAAAATAAAATGAAATGATGGACAATTTTTGTCTGGATGCAACACGATTAAGGAGATGTTGGCAATGGAATGAGACAAGTCTGTATACACTCTTATTATTTCTTCAAACTATATGCTGAATATATATATTGAGAGAAACTGGATTGGAAGAAAAACAGTTCTATTTTTAAATTGGAGGAAGATATAATAATAGCCTGTGCTATACAGATGACACTACTTTCACAGTTGAAAATTAAAATAATCTACAAGCAGTAGTAATGAAAGTGAAGAAACACAGTGGGGAAAATAAGATTAATTAAGAAAGGCCAAATGAATGACAACAGGTATAGGAACCTGACTTGGAACTGACAAATAAAGAACATATATCTTTTACCTTTTAGGATTTACTATCATCAGTAAACAAACTAACATTCAGAACATGTGCCGCACCTAAATCTTGGTAGGATAGCAAGGCTTGGAAAAGATATTCAGATGCCATGTGTATCTGTACATATAAAGATCAGAATTGTACAGTCAATGGTTTCCTTTATAACATTTCATACAGAAGTCAAAAGCAAAACAAAACTGGACTTTCAAGAAGCAGAAGAAAAATAATATTGACACTTTTAACTGTGATGTTGGAGAAAACTCATAAAATAAATTCTTACTTGAGAAATAAATAACCAGGTTCAGATTATCACATTATCTTATTTTGGAAATATGATTAGAACATGGATTCCTCTGAGGAATTCATAATCCTGAGAAAGGTAGAAGTAATGAGAAGAAAAGATATTGATGTTGTTTTACCAACCAGCAGAGTAACTGCACAAGGAAA
>WNWU01000032.1:7257225-7269200 GCA_012654045.1 Ptyas mucosa | reverse complement strand
CTGGACAACTGGTTCTAACATTATATACATCATATAGAATCCTAACAGACACCATTATAGCAATGATGGGTAAACTGCTAGAAGACTGAAGGGCTAAATTGTAGAAAGGTTCGCCTATGTAGTTGCTAAACATTGACACCAATCCGATGGCACAAAATCAAAACAACAGCTTAGTGTTCAATGAACCAGGTTTTGAATCTAAGAAAATTCTTTAGAAAAAACAAAAACAAAACTTGGAACTGAATTAATCAATTCAGTTAATTGTTATTTTTTCCAACGTAAATAGCACCTTCAGAAAGAGGATTTTCCTCAGGAATTGAATGGAAAGGGGAGGGGTTAAAATCTTCCACATCTACCATCATCCTAAAATCATCATCTCTCTTCTTTATCTGATTTTATTGAAATTGAGGGGGGGGGGGGAATGACATTAAGTATAAGGGAGATGTATGGGTTGGCCCTTGGTAACAACTCCGTTATTATCAAGCAGCAAAAGGTATTTGCCATCAACTATTCCAAGTTTAACTAGTGAGCAAATAACTTTACCTGTGAAAGTGACAAATGTGTAAAGTATTTAATGTATTAGTTATAACAACAACAAAAAGCAAGCATTTAATGAGTGTCTGTTCCCTTGCATCAGTTGGTAATCTCCTTATAGTACCAGACATTATTCAGCTCAGAGAACTAATTTAGCAGAACAATTTCTTTCAACAATAAAACTTAAGTGAAGTTGCAAAGATACTGTCACAGTCCTGACAGATTTCAGTGAGCATATATATAAATAAATAAGGGCAGCCCAAAGGCCAAAATTCTTGACAGTAACATCTGAGAGTAATAGAGAGAGAAAAATGTTTAAATAACTTAAACTTAGCTCCCCCCAGAGTTACGGAGGATCCCGGATCTTCGTGCCTTCCGCCGTGAGTTAAAAACTTTCCTGTTCCACCAGGCAGGCCTGGCCTAATTCTTCCCTTTTCCCCTTCTTTTGTAAAATAATTTAGAAATTTTAAATTGTAAATATTTTAATTTGGGGTTTTAATATTTTAAATTTGGGATTTTAAATATTGGGGCCAATGTTTAATTCGGTTTTATTTGGCTTTTAAATTTTGTATATATGTTTTTTATTTATGGCTGTTCACCGCCCTGAGTCCCCTCGGGGAGAAGGGCGGTATATAAATCTAATAAAATAAATAAATAAATAAATAAATAAATAAATAAATAAATAAATAAATAACTTATAAACAAATTGGAAAAGACATGTAAGCTGTCACATGATCATCCATTTATTAGCTTAATGAACATAATTTGATATTTGGCAGTCTGCTTTTTTTTAAATAACTCCACAATGTTTTAATTTGCCAAACATAATTTGTAAGGAGAGAAATACTTTCCTAAAGAAGCTAAACATACTAAAGAAGCAAAACTGTAAGTCTTCCTAACATGTCTCTGATTATTTTGATTTGATCCTTAAATAGTATATAAATCGTATATATTCTATTTGTCTCTTTATTATGTCTGTTATGTGACATAACAGAAGATATAACCAACCTCCTAGCTTCACAGGCAACTGGATGTTGAGCCATATTCTGTACTTACTTTCATCAAAAGACCTTAATGAATCAAAATACAGAATTTAAAATAAATACATGTTTGGTTCTGAATATTTTTTTCCGTAAATTTAGAAATCCAACCATTTAAATTACCAATGCTAATAAGCTTCAGATACAAACTCACCTAAATTCACAATTTTGTTACCAATCTGTTCATGCTAAATGTTCATGATTTCATTACATCTATGAAGTCCTTACAGATATGAAATATTACTATAGGCAGTTCAGATACTATCTACTATCAAATAACATTACATGTCAACCAGGTGTGGGTTTTACTTACCTTTACTACCTGTTTGCAACGGGGCCGCGCATGTGCGCTCGCTTCGCTCGCATGCACATGCACTCTTCTTCACATGCGCAGAAGCGTTCTGATGACATCAGGGTTGGTGGGCGGAGCCTCCTGCCGGTTTTACTACCGGTTCTATAGGACCAGTGCGAACCAGGGGCAACCCACCACTGATGTCAACCATCAAACACTATAGAATACTATTTTACTAATCTCTTCAAGGTCATTGGAAGCTTATTGCAAGCTCACCACAAATCAGAAAATCAACATAAAGACACCTTGTTTGTATTTTGTGCTTGTGAATTTTCTCTACCTAGTATCAACTGAGGATAAATTAAATATAATAATTGTTTCACTCACAGAGTAGCAAAAACTACCCTCCACCAACCATCAATAATTTAGGATTACTCTGTCAAGCCAATGGAATGCATTTACAGGTGCTATTAAGCCACAGCATTAAACTATACAACAATGATCAATTGTCTCAGTTATTTATGACCTTGTAATATATTACATTGCCTTTCTATTTTGTCAGATCTAGGATGATGTGAATGGTTAAGCACTGAAATGAGCAGGAAAAATGACTAGATGTTAATTCATCGGTAATGAAGAAAATGAGACTAAGATGCGATTAACTATTTGCATATTAATTTCAGTTAAACATGATTTGTTTGGAGAAAATATCTGTCCAAGTGTAACTATTTTCCAAAAAGCCTTAAAAGTTAGCCCTTCACTTCCAAGGGAAATTAAGATTACAATGCTACCTACTGACTTTTGAATAAAAACCAGGCAATATGTCTGACTAGATATGAAGATATGGTGCATATTAATCTTTTTAGCACTCTTCTCTGTATCTGTATTTGAAATAATCTGAAAAAAGATGAAAGGCAGCTTGGATGTCTTCCAGTCCAACCTTCTGTATGGACTAAAATCCTCAGGGCATCCAGTAGAAATGAATTCCTATTTTTGTTTACATTTTTTATTGATTTCACTCAGGGCAGCAAACATCCAGTGATACAGCACTCAGACATTGTAGGAGGTAGACTCTTCTTTAATCACTGCATAGAGAGCAAATTCCTCTTTATTTCAAGTTCCAATATACCTCTAAAGCTTCTGCCCATTTGTTTTTGTCTTCCCTCTACTACCCTGCTATCATGTTTCTCTAAGTTTTTTTTTCCGTAGGCCAAATATACCAAATTCCTTTAACGGCTCTTTATAAGATTTAGCCCCTAAGCCCCTCCCAAGTTTATCATTTTTCTATGCACTCTGAATTTATATTAATCATTGTTATTGATCAAGTTGCTGAACATTGTTAAAATTCATGTAGAATTGTATTAATAATGACAAATCAAATATAAAGGCAATTCTAGTTGGTCAAGAGTGTAATCCTAGTATGATTATCAGGAATATATTCCATTGAAATCAGTCAGATTTAGTCCAAAATAAGTGTTATTGAACTGTGTTTAACATAACCTCTGCTCCTTGATAAAACCTGATGAATTATAGATTAGCCTCCCCTAACCTGAGTGTCTTCCAGAAGTATGAATGTCAGCTTGCATGATTATCCGCATAGTAGATGGGGAATTCTGGAAAGAAAATTTGGGCGGCAATCGAGTTTGGAATACACAGACTGATAATCTATTCTGGCAATAAAATAAGTGAGCAAATCTCTTAACTTTCATATTATAATTCATTCTTGGCACATGACTAGACTACAAATCATTTAACAAAAATGGGCCCCAAAGTGGAGAAATTAGAATCTAATGTACAGTAGCCAGCTAATATAAACTGTGAGAAGGAGAATCTTCTCAGTATCATCATCAGTTACTCCTAACTAGCAAACAGCAAGAAGGATCAAGATATTGTAAAATAAGATAGCAAGAACTACAGGATAAACATAAAATTGAAGGGCAATATGAAGGGCTTTATGCCTCAATATTTTTTTATTTATACTGAACAAAAATGGATTAGTATTCTGGAGCCTAGAAATGGCTTCTTGAGGAAAAATGGCTTTTGGAGGAGAAGCAGAAGTCTCCTTAAGAGATAAAGAAACAAACTATTTAATCTAAGAATTCACCACTATCAGAACACACTCACATGACGTATTCTGGGCCTCTACAACCAGCCAGCGTGTCATAAATCTAAGGCTCAGGTGGCTGAGCCTACAATGCTAAGGACCTTGTCCATGTCCTCAAGCCCAAGAGCTTTAAACAGTTCCCAGGCATCTCCTTCAAACCTGCAGCAAGGCCAAGGAAATCTGAGTGACTTTGACAGATACTGAACAAATTTTTCTATACTTTCCTAGAGGATGTTTTCCAAGCTCCCACTACCCAAGAAGGCATATGTCACCAAAATCAGAGCCGTGGATTGGCTATCCACAGGTGCAATAAGATTGAGGTACCGGCACTCTGCCAACCTTAACACCATAAAGAAGGTTTTAATAGAAGTTCTAACCTATGTCTATTACTCTTCAGTAGTGCAAAATCTAAATCTTCAAAATAGAGCTCATTGAGAGATTTCAAAATGATAGCTGTAGGCAATAGCAGCTGGTAATTGATTAGTATGGCAAGCAAATTAACAAGGGAGACAGCAAGATATTCACAGCTCTGACAAATGATTATATGGATAAGACAAGAATAAACATGGAATAATACAGAGATCCCTCCCCCTCCCTTTCACCAAAAGGAATAATATAGACTATGTGAAATAACATGAAGAAAATCTAGCTAGCTACTGCTAGCGATCAGCTGTCTATATTTTTGTCTATCTGCCTATGTATCTACCTGCTAATGACTTGATAGCACAATATCAATCAATCAATCAACCAACTGTATGGTCTAAGTTATATTTGGGGAACCCCTGAGATCAGGACATATTCTTAATGAGACAGCAAAGTAAGTTTTTTTGTTTTGGACAATCAAGTCAGAGACTTAGTATGTGAGCAATAAAGTGTTCTTTATGTGTAAAATGTCAATTTCAAGCAAAGCAAGCTCATGTATTTCTAAGATGTGAATGTTAATTTTCTATGAAATGTAATTATAAATAATTGACTTTAAGAGCTTGAGTTTTACTCCATTTCCTTTTTCAGTTACTGTTACATATTGGTCTTGAAAAACAAGCAAAGCATATAATGTTTATGCTCCTTTTTAATAACATAAAGTAAAATTCCTTTCATCAGCAAAATATCCAATTATGACATTAAAATGTAAACTGCAAAGAACACACAAGTAGGATGAAGAACATAATAAAACTGACAACCAACATGAGAACTAATTCATAACCTCCCGTCTAAATAATGAATGCAAAGTAACTCTCAGAATTCACATGCTATAAGTTTGGAAAATACAGTTAGCCTCTATAATAAATATTTATTTTAGATCTACTTTCTTAATCTGGCAGCATCAGAAGTATCTTTACACACTCCCTTCAAGAAAAGTCCAATGCTTTTTCAGTCACAAGTCCTGAGACACTTTTCCTCCTTTAGGACAGTGAACATCTATGATGCAACATAAAAATAAATTAGGAAAGCTATCCAGAGAAAATAAAAAGAGAGGTGTGGAATGAAGCCAAAGCTTTTTCACATGTCTCCTCATATCTGTAAAATCGTGACCTTCAGGGTTGCCTTTCCTGCCTTCAAAATCTAAATGACACCTCAGCTATAATCCTGATTGTAGTGCAAGATCAACCTGAAAAGCCTATCCACATAAAGTATTGTTGGAGAAATGAGAACTGGCAGTCTCATTCATTCTCAATAAGTCTAAACCATAGAATTACATTCTTTGTCTGCATTCCAGATTGCATTTAATAATTCTTTCACTATTACCTGCAAGGAGTACATATGGGGAATGGCACAAGAATACTTTTCTTTTTTGCATTTTCACTGCTAACCAACAGTAAATAAGTTTTCAGAGTGGGTTTTTTAACCCCCCATCAATCAACTTGATGTTCTAGTAGTATGGAGTGACCTTTTTATAGACATTTGAGAAGAAGATGGGAATAAGCAATGAAGGAAGCCTCTGTAGAACATGGCTCAAAAGCATTTATTGTTTTATTTTGCTTGCTTTAAGAGCAATAGAGACACATCTGGAGATCCTAACTAACTTCCTAAGGTCAAGCTATAATTAAATGTCTACTCAATGCCCTCTCTGCACCAAGATATACATTGAAGCAGCTGACATCCTATTACCATAAAGGGCAGCTTCTTGTATGTTGTGTAGACCATTTGGGAGTGAATGAAATAGTGTTTGGAATACAAACAGTACCGAATTTTAATATAATTCTGTTGGTAGAAAGGTTCTCCAATTCAAAGGAAGTCATGCTACTCTTTCTGAAACACAATAATAAAACATTGGTCGGAACTACTGAAATGCTGTTGTAATCCTAACTCTAAAAGCATGCCTCTGAATTTATAGCTTTGCTGAGAAACCATAGAAAAGGGCTTGCTGCCTTCTTGTCCTACATGTGGACCTTCCATATGCTCGACCACCATGGAAACATTAAAAGGCAATGTATATAGCTCATGTTTGAGCTGTGGAGTCCTTGGTGCTCTCTGAACTTGTTTGCTTGCAGGCATTTCATTACCCAACTAGGAAATCTGCATTACTCCAGTGATTCATAACAAAATCATCTAACCCCCTCAGGAGATGTAACATATCCACAGCTTCTCTTGCTGAAAATGTTTCTGGTGTGTATATCTCCTGAACTATTAATAAAATTCTAATTGTGCACCCTGGTAGGAAGCTCTTAATCACCATAGTGATCTTAATTAGGAT
Organism: Ptyas mucosa; assembly: GCA_012654045.1. NCBI lineage: Eukaryota > Metazoa > Chordata > Lepidosauria > Squamata > Colubridae > Ptyas > Ptyas mucosa. The sequence continues at coordinate 7,262,535 of WNWU01000032.1, read as the reverse complement.
TGATTTGCAGTCCAGCTGAGAGTTCTTCCTTTGCAACAAGAGATACTTGCTTGCCCACAAGTATGGCATAAATATAAAATGGAGAAGTTTTTATTTTTATATAGTTCTAAATCTGATAATAATGAAGAAGTGATGAGCAGGTGTGACATCAGTCATAATAAATAAATAAATAAATAATAGGAAAGAAAGAAAGAAAGAAAAAGAAAGAAAGAAAGAAAGAAAGAAAGAAAGAGGGAAGGAGGGAGGGAGGAAGGAAGGAAGGAAGGAAGGGAGACATTTGGTAATCAATGCTTTTTTCCCTGTTGATAAAAATTGTGTTTTTCTTCTTTCTTTAAAAAGTATCCAAAAAGTATTGTTTAAAATATGAACCATTCATTTATCAGATTTGCACCTGACCAATATGAATGTTTTTAAAAACTGTAGTTATTTCTAGGATAACCCTATTAGTAAACTATAAGTTAAATCCGTTAAGACCTGAAGTAAGATCCGTTTTCCTTTTTTCTGAATATTTATGCTTTGCATGAAATTGCATTTCCCTAATGGTTTGCATTAATTTTTGAAGAACTTGCAATTCATATTTTAGTAGCCAAAAAAAATATTCACATGGGTATGAATATTGGTTAAATTTAAATGAAGTGAATTTACTTAAACTATAGTATTTGAAATGCACATATGTTATTCACATGGTATAATCACATATTAAGAATTTCTTGAAGTATAATTCATAGGAATTATCTCCTTACTGCTCAAGTATATCAGGCCTTAGTACATATTATACCAATTGATTAACCTTTTTCTGTCAGCATGCTTGATTTCCCCTTTTTGGCTCATACTACAGGCTGCAAATGCCATAATTTGTGGCAGATCTTTGGATTTGCCTAAGAAGATATGGGTGTTTCACAATAGACCTACTGGCAATATCCAAAGCTAGTCCTCAACTTACTATAACTAAGGTTATCCTTAGTTATAGTAAGTTGAAAGGGCAGATCTTGATATGCTTCCTCTGCTCCATCACCCACCAGAATGGTGAAGAAACCTGAAAGCCAGGTGTAAGCATTATAGAATCTACATGATACAAGAACATCATCTTTATGGTTTTGCCCCCTCATGATGGTTATACTTTGGCATTCATCTCAATACTGCCGATGTTATCAGTACTAAGATGATGCAAGATAGTGATGCTTTATCCCCCTCTAATGGTTACTAATAGGTACTCACATGTATTCCTTATATTTATACCTTGATGTAGAGCAAGAATCCAAGGTCTGAACTAGATTTTTGTTTGGTGGAAATATGAGGTTACTTTTTCAAAGCCTTAACCTTTTTCACATAATGTATAAATTTGGCATGCAATTGTCTCCTGTCATTTCCCATTTGGGTAAATTAATGGATATTGTACAAACCTTCTTCCTGTCAAGCCAAAGGTATTCATTTTATTAGAATGCATTTGTTATAAAGGCATTAAGACCCACAACATAAGAAATGTGTCCAGGAAAAAATGCAATGTTTGGCTTACAGTGGCATATGTTGATTCATTAGCCATCACTTTATATGTATTAAATCTGATTGTCAGTTGTAGCCCTAATATTCAGGGTCAGATTAATTATGTTAGGGAATTCATTGAATTAGTAATTAAAATGTTAAATAACTATGACATAGATCAAGCAATCCAAAGGCTACCGAATGTTCCATCTTTGTTAATGTATGCAATTATTTTCTAGATACAATACCCTTCAAATTTCCTACAAACCAAACCTAAAATAATTCAAATAAAATAATACATAAATAATCCTCTTCATCCCAAAATTTTCCTTGGAGATGCTTTTATTAAATTTGAATTTTCCACAAAGTAACACTCACTCTTTTCCAATGAAAGGAATTACATTTTCAATTAAAAGAGACCAGCTTTTTTCCTCATATCTAATATGATACTTAGTGACAACCTCATTTTAAAAAAATAATTTAGTTTTCATGGACTACATATCATTGAGAGATGATATCCCAGTATGTGTATTGTGCTGATCATATTTACCACTCAACATGAAACATGATAAAAAAAGGTTTTCTTTAAAGATAAATTCATAGTAGTTTGTATAGCAAATAGCATTATAAACAGACCATTACATTACCCACCTTCACCAGAGTGAATAGATGAACAAGAACTAGATACAAAATAATAGAATGGCAGAGTTGGAAAGGACCTTGGAGATCTTCTAGTCCAACCCCCTGCTCATGCAGGAAGCTCTATACCATTTCAGATAAATGGCTGTCCAATTTCTTCTTAAAAACTTTCAGAAGTTGGAGCATTCACAACTTCTGGAGGCAAGTTGTTCCACTGATTAATTGTTCTGTCAGGAAATTTCTCCTTAGTTCTAGGTTGCTTCTTTCTTTGCTTAGTTTCCATCCATTGCTTCTTGTCCTGCCTTCAGATGATCTGGAGAATAACTTGACTCTGTCTTCTTTATGACAGCCCCTGAGATATTGGAACACTGCTATCATGTCATTCCTAGTCCTTGTTTTCATAATACATGAATAGAATTCTCGAATGTTATTGTACTTAAAAGTCAGCACACTTAATAAATAGCAAATAGCGATTAAAAAACATTTTACACACACACAAAGAGAGGGAGGAGGGGGAGAGAGAGAGGGAGAGAGAGGGAGAGTGCACTCATATATATGGGATTTATTTTTAATGTTCACTGTTAATGGCTTGTAGAAATTGCAGTTTGGTCTGTAAACAGTTCTGGTGTTTACATCAGACAATAGGTCAAAAAATTACATCAAAAGATGGATTCTGAGTACAGATTAAATACTTATTGAGATTTTCTTAAAAATTGGCTTGCATAAAAACCAGCGAAAGAAAATGATTATGATTACAAATGAGTGCAGTGCCAGGTCTCCTTCAAGTTTTAGCTTGGTTATTTGAATGATTAATTGATTATAAAAGTGCTCTATTTTTGAAAAATCTAAATTTATTCAATTGAGGAATGTCAGAAAACATTCATATTATTGCTGTGCTATGTAGAATTGGGCAAACAGTAATGTATGTCTAACCTCTACATCATGTGTCTCAATATCATTACCCTGACTGGCTGCTAGATAAAGTCCTAGAAGTAGTATATCCATCAATTATGGGCGGTGCTCCAGTGCCAATCATCTTCCCACCAATCCTGGAAATGGAGTTAAATCTCAATAACAAAGTATAATTCTTGTCAATTGAAACCTAAATCACAGGCTGTGTAGTGAAACAGGGATTCAGACAGGGACTAGAACAATCCGGGGTGAAATGCTCCCGGTTCGGACCGGATCACTTGATCCAGTAGCAATGGCGGCAGGTGGTTCGGAGAACCAGTAGCAAAAATCCCTGCCCCCCCCCCATGCCCAGCTGAGCTGCACGATCATCAGAAGCTTTTTTTTTACTTTTAAAAGCATTTTTTCTACAACTTCTTCAACCGAAAAAAATGCTTTTAAAAGTAAAAAAAAGCCTCTGATGATTGCACGGCTCAACTGGGATCCTCAGAGGCTTTTCAAAGCATTTTTTTCTGCAACCTCTTCAGTGGGTTAAAAAAATGCTTTGAAAAGCCTCTGAGGATCCCAGCTGTGTTCCTGATCGGCAGAGGCTTTTCAAAGCATTTTTTTTGCATTTGAGAAAAAATGCTTTGAAAAGTTAAAAAAAAAAAGTTGGCCACACCCACCCAGTCACATTAAACCCCCCCCCACCAAGCCACGCCCACAGAACCGGTAGTAACAAATTTTACATTTCACCCCTGGAACAATCATATTGAAATATTTGTATTTCTCCTATTGATATCCATCAGGAAAGAAGGATAATTTATCCTGCAGACTGTCAAGAGTTAAACCAATCAACTCCTCAGAATGCAACAGGGAGAACTTACAAGCTTCATTAGCCTGTCTGATGAGATACAATTTCACATGTATAAAAATGAAACATATCCTTAAAATATTATTCTTGGTAATATCAAATGAGGTCATCATTTGGGAAAAGGTTTTCCAACTGATCACATGTAAAAATATTAATAAAGGAGCTATTTGCTAGCTCCATCAATATCACTGCTAAAAATATAAATATAATATTACCTAAACAAGTAAAACTGCCATAGAAGAAACTTAAGAGCCAGATGGTAGGGAGATAAGTGCAAGTCTTCAGAAAAAGAACTTTATGATAAAAAGAAAATTGATATTAATTGAAAATCATAGAGGAAAAAGAAAGTAAGGGATTCATTTAAATGAGAAGGGACTGGAATTCCAAAGCCAAAGGAGGAAAATGAATATTTACACAACTGTATTTGCAAATAAAGACCAGTATAACAAAAAGAGAAAAAAACATGTTCAATTTTTGAAAGGTCACATTTCTCCCAAGAAAAATGGAAGGAAGAATATTGGCTGGATAGCATGGTAGTTAGCGTGCCACCTTTGAGTCAGAAAGCCAGGTTTTATCCTATAAATTAAAATCCAGGCTTGTGTACACCTTGCCAGTGGTGGTCCTTGGGTAAAGAGCCCCTGACCGTTCACCTATCTGTTGCAAGTCCCTTGTTCCCACAGTGACCATTAGAGGAGGCAAGGAAGACAGCAACAACCAAGTACCAAGGACATTTGTACATCCATGTACAAGACAGGTCCTGAAAAACCAGCTCAACAAGAAGAATAGGATCCACACAATAAACACATATGCCCTGCCAGTTATCAGATGCCCTGTGAAATAGGAGGATATGGAAGCTGCCACTATGAGAACCTAGGACCTCCTCACAATGTTCAAAGGTTTCCATTCTAAGCCCAATATTTAGAAACTACACACTAGCCAGAAAGAGGGTGAGTGGGGTCTGATGTGTGTCAAAACCACTATCCTGGATGAAACCCAGAGCATCCAGAAATACATCAAGTAAGATGTCACTCAAGATAAGCTGGTGAGAGAATGCTGAGGCAGCAGCAAACATGGCAGGAAGATCAAGCAGAGGAAGTACCATGGAAAGATAAGACCTTGCATGGGATGTACCATTGACAGAAAGCTGAGGTAGTTTGGCAGACATTGGGAAATCCTGCTGCTGGCTGGAAAGTACTGGACTAAAAGACAACACTAGTCATAGTAGCACAAGAACAGGAACTAAGCACTGGATCCATAGAAGCAGGGACCTACCACATATTATTTATTGTTGTTCTTGTTGTTCTTGTATTTCATGATTACCACTTGAATTCGAAGGGAGGGAGGGAGGGAGAGAGGGAAGAAAGAAAGAAAGAAAGAAAGAGAAAGAAAGAAAGAAAGAAAGAAAGAAAGAAAGAAAGAAAGAAAGA
>WNWU01000032.1:7224047-7257215 GCA_012654045.1 Ptyas mucosa | reverse complement strand
AGAAAGAAAGAAAGAAAGAAAGAAAGAAAGAAAGAAAGAAAGAAAGAAAGAAAGAAAGCTGTGCAGAAGGCAGAATAGAGTAAAACATTAAAAGAGAAGCTGGGTTCTCTTTCCAAGGGTTAAGTTATCTGATAATAGAAGGGAGTTTTGCAGTTGTAGATACAGTGTCCAAACTCTGAATTCTAAAAAAAAACAACAACAACATCACAAAGCTAATTTTGACATGTGAATGATTTTATGTAAGTCAGTAATATGACTTGCTATCCTTTTGTATGAAAGTGCTAAATAGAATTTTGTCTTTATACCAAATGAAGTGATGTTTGATTTTAAAGACAGAATACAAATGTGATGGAGATTACTAAGAATATTTTTATTTTCAAGGGCAGTGCAGCACTTCAGAAATTATTTGGAAAAGGTGTTTTGAGACTTAGCATTGCATATCTATCAGAAACTCTTCAAAGCAGTTACATCTTTTTCTGCAGTTGTACAGATGCCAGAGCAACCTAGAAAATAAGGTAGTTGCTCTAAGCAGTATTTCTCAAACTTGTCAACTTTAAAATGTGTGGATTTCAATTCTCTCAATGCCCCAACTAGCTTCAACTTCATTCTGAGTTGAAATCCACACAACTTAAAAGTTGCCAGTTTTGAGAAATACAAGTAGAAGTTAATATGTTCATATCCCTACGCATTTTGGAAACAAATCTGAAATAATGCAATTCTACTGCTGTACGTTTTGAAAGAGATCTGTGACAAGTTCTCAGAGGGATTGAGACTTTTTGAAACATACAAATAAAGAAACAATAAATTGTTAAAACAATAAGGGACATGAAGAAAGAAAATGGCAAACTGCCTTAAAGCTTTATTATCTCAGAAATGCTGAAGTAAAGAATTTGTTCCATTACAGGTCTAATTTTGAAGAATCAGCTACCCTAAAAAGATTGCTTATGAATTGTGGTATCTGGTTAGTCTGATTCAATGGCAGAATATTATAGGTTTACCATATAAGTCAGTGTAACAGTAATAACAAGTACCAATGTTTAGGATGGTATACTATGGTTCCATTGCTACATTTTCGGAATCCTTGGTCAACTTTTAAGAAAGCAATGGCCTAGCCAGTCTATAGTACAGTAGACAATATAGTGACTCTGAATGCCCTTGTATCTAAAATTATTTCCCTTACAAACTTCTCTGTTAATAATCATAATGTGCATTACTTTGCTTTATTGGAGGCAGGAGGGCCAGCAGGGTATGTTTCAAAAGGACCCAGTTTGTGAGGACCCAGTTTGTGGGGACAATAAGCTGACTTTGTATAAATATACAAAAGTATGAAGGCTATTGCTTAGCACACTGTAAGCCTCCCCAAGTCTCCGGAGAAGGACGGCATATAAATCAAATTTAAAAAAAAAAGCACTGCTCAATACATAGTGCATGTATAATTACTATTCCTCAAAATGTTTTGGATACCATGTGGACTCTGGCCCATTCTTAGAAAATAAAGGTGGAAGGAAATAAAGTCAGAAGCCAATGCTTTACTATGTTGTACTCAAATGATCACTTTTACTAACATTGACTAGGTTGCTTCTAAAGTATGTCAGGCCATTGCCATGTAAAGCTTGACTTGTAGCTACCAAGAAGAATATATCTTCCATCACTCCAGAACAGGGCTATAATCATATAATACAGAAGCAGTACCAGATTTTGGAGTCCTGGACAAATGCATCTTGGTAAGCCCCCCATATCCTCAATCAATCCACTTTGTTCTGAATGCTGCAGGTTGTTCATTTGTTCAGTCTTCACTGCACCCAAGTAAGAGGACAAAGGAAATAGTGCTATCATTTTTGCTTTTTCTATTAAAGGTAAAGGTTTTCCCTGATAATAAAGCTGAGGGTAAAGTTTTCTTCTGTCCAGTTGTGTTCGACTCTCGGAGGCGGTGGTCATCTCCATTTCTTAGCCTTTCTTGGCCAGCATTGGCTGAAGACATTTATATGGTCATGTGGCCAGCGTAACTATGTATATGCTGAGGCACATAGAATGTGGTTACCTTCCCACTGAAGCAGAACCTATTTATCTACTTGCATTTACATGGTTTCAAACTGCTGGATTGGCAAGTGCTGAGGCAAGTAACAAGAGCTCACCAACTCGCACAGCACTCAGGTCATGAATCTGGATTGTCAACTTCCTTCTGACAAACTTAGTGTCTTTAACTGTTAAACCATCATGCCCCAGTGCTACTATGGACATAGTAATTAATAATAATTATATTAATTTTAATTATCCTTGTGCAGGAAGATTGCACAAACTGATTATAAATAATGACATAACACAAAAAGGATTCACTGGAACATCTGTAAAAATTATCATGTGCCAGTAATGAAAAATTGCTGGAAACAGAGTTGAAAAAGTAGTCAAGAATGAACAGGTTAAAATATTGTGTACATATGCAGTTTTAATTTTTAATAAACTCATTTCTATATAAGAAATAACAATTTGTAAAATGCAACAGAAGTAATTTGTTCAATATTTAAATTAAATAATATTGGACAAAATTCTAGGCAAGCAAACAAACTTAAACATAACTGCAGGACATGTTCAGTGAACTACAAAATTAGGCCATGCTTTGAATTCAAATGAAGTGGCTACATTGAAAGTTAACATTTTTACAAATAAATATAATAAATATGCTAAATTTAAATACATTTTGTCTCTGTTTCATTTCTCAAATTGTTTTTTCTTACTATATATAAAAGTGAAGTTATTAAAATTAAATTTCACAAGGAATTCATAGACACTCTGCATATCAAGTAGGAGGTTATTCTTCCCTCTATCACTTCAGCAATAAGAAAAATGTTGGAAATGTTATTTCATTAAGAAAATGCTCCATTTAGAAACAATATTAAAAAGTTGTTGCTTGCATAACTGAGCCAATGTTTTGAAAATAAGTTGACAAGTTCAATTCATAATAGATAAAATCTATAAAAGTAAACACATTTAAAGTGCAAATGAATAATCATAGTACATATGAAATATTTTAGAGATATGTCACACAATTGGTTGTTTTATCAGATCAGTTGCTAATCTTATTAATATTTGTGGACTTACAGTATTGAACTATCAAGTCCATAACGATTCATGAATATCAAGTAGGTCAACCCAGACAACTATCTATGACCTTAACTAGGAAGAATATACTAATGAAATTAGTATAATGGATTAACAGGGAAGTATAAATCTTTCTCAGAATAAAAAGCAGTATATATCTTGATTTCGGGGCAACAATGATGTAGATCAGTGAGTGGCCACATCTCATACAATGAAAAAATGTAAGTCAATAGAAAGGACACTCTACAACATAAATAGAAAGTGACTTTTATGGAACTGCTACATTACAATCAGCAGAATTTGCAGCAGTTAAGGGATAAATGACATTAACAGATATTGGCATTATAAAGCAAGTCCCATTACTTTCATGTGTTGTGAAACCACAAATACATATGAAAGTAACCTATAGTAATTTGTTGCACAAAAGCAGCAAGTTTTTGCACATGCTTAGCTTTGACACAAAACTAGACAACCCCAGTGGGTTATTGTTGTGGAGATACATCCTTACCTAGACAAAGAAAAAGAATGACCATGGGACGGCAAATTTCAACTTCCTTCTAGTTTTCCCACCGAGTTTCCTTGTGGGAACTGGCAGGGAACATTGAAAGGATAAACTTGTGATTTATGATTTTGATGATTAGACAGGAAAGAGAATAGAAAAACAGAGGATATAATTTTAGAGACAGAAATTAAAATATAATTGTACTTATAACTCTGTGAAGACTATTGGAAAATACTACTTTGTGTCTTTATATCTTTTTTAATTTTAATCTTGCTCTTTGTTTTTCTATTTTCTTCTATTTTTATTTCTTATTGCACGTTTACCTTTTACGTTCTTTCTTCACTTTTTCTGGTTTAATTTAGTTCTTGCTATTGTTTACAAAACTTTTAATACAAGTTATATAAAAATCAATCAACCAACCAATCTGAAGTTAATAAAAACCAAGTTCTGGGGATTAACTATCACCAAATCCTCCTTACTTTGGTAAGGATGATTTCAGCTTTGATGACCATTTCTCAACTATGGTTATGTTATTAAATTAAGTACAGTATATCAGAAAGCCCTCAATGATAACTTTATTAGATGGTATTAATTTACAGAGTTTTATGTGCAAGAAAGGTCTTTTTTTCAGAAATGTTCAAGGGAAATAATTGATAGAATGCCAGAGCCCCACTGTAAGGTGATCTACAGCTCAGTGAACCCTGTCTGGCTTTTAATCTATACTAGACATAAATATGACACAAATTAATTTATTCCTCTTGATTTTAATAGTAGAAGTGAATAAAACCAAATGGACTGAGAGTGGGAAAGAAATATACATTCTGTTTCATTTTCTATTTCACATAGTCACAGATGAACCAAATTCATTTCAAGTGCAAATTTGAATAGCTAGAAAATTTCAGGTATAAAAATGACAGATAAAATAACCTTTAAATAAGGCAGAATTTAGCAAGCACAGGCTTACCAGAATAGAATTATCTTCACCTACTTCAAGAAGAGGTCCAGCACTTTACCTAGAGCACAGTTCTATTATATTAGAATTTTAAACTGCTTAAAAATTTATGTCAAATTGTTCATAATTCATACAAAGTTAGAAATAAAAGCAAAGAATTCAAAAATCTGTTCTATGATAAGATTTGCTGTATATTTTTACTGATTTTTAAATAAGTATTTCCCTATTATCAGTTGTGAATCAGGAGGAGGAATAAGAGGAGTAAGAGGACACCAGTATGGTGTCTTGGAATTTATATATAAAGTATGACCTGAAGTATTAGTGTGACCATGTAAAAAAATTATGGAATTGATGAATTCAAATGAAGTGATATCTAGAACGCGATATCCTACACATCCCAATAGTTGAAGAAAACCATTTCTTATTTATAGATAAATATTTGTATGAAAAAACAGCAGAGTATTTTAAAGGAATCTGGAAAGACTAAGATATTATGACCAACCATCTAAAATACAGAGTATAGAATAAATTGGCAAATATTTTCCCTATGATTATGGCCTAGAACAGTGGTTCTCAACCTGTGGGTCAGGACCCCTTTGGGGGTCGAATGACCCTTTCACAAGGGTCGCCTAAGACCATCCGAAAACACATATTTTCAATGGTTTTAGGAATAATTTTATGGTTGGGGGTCACCACAACATGAAAAACTGTATTAAAGGGTCGCGGTATTAGGAAGGTTGAGACCCACTGGGCTAGAACAAATGAATAGTCAAAACGATGGAAAAATATTATTTGACCTTACAACATTTAGTTTACTAAACACACACACACACACACACACACACACTTGCTTTGATCTATATATATATATACTGTATGTGTGTGCATGTGTAAATAATGATGAGTACATGTGTATGTGTGTATGAGAGAGAGATGGAGAGAGAGAGAGAGAGAAAGTGATCTTGTCTTTTGAGTCTTGAATGTAATAAATAGATGAAAAAATGAAAAAGGGAAATGTCATGTTGAGTTTAAAAGGACTTAATCCCAGCCTAAAATACTTTTTCCTACTATGAAAGGAAATATCAGAAATGAAATTTATTTTAGATAATAAATTGAATTTTTGTTTGAAGACACTATTCAAACAACAGTGAAGGCACTATTGGCAAGCTATTTCTCCAAGGGTTTTGTTTTATTACTGAAATAGGATAATAATCTGAATCTGAATCCTTGTTTATATGGTTGGCTGCCTGCTCAAGCAAACTATTGACCATCTGCACAATAATTCTTTCAAGGCAATAGATTGGCCTAAAACATGCAGTGATGATCGCACAGTGGCTAGCAAAATAAAAGTACACAAAAGAAGAAATCAAATATGTTGTTTAATAACACTGACTTCATTTCAGTTCTATTTTCAGTTCATGATAGTTTGCAGATGTGATGAATTTGTACCATTATAAAAGGCAGAAAAGGTATTCTTAACACTTTTGTTTTCATTCATATGAATATTAAGGAAAAAGGTGTTTGAAATATTAACCTTGCAACCTTTTTACCACATTTATTTTTCTTTATTTTTATTTTTTTATTTTAATTTGATTTGATTTAGAAAAGTAATCTGTTAATTTAATGTAATTATTTAAGAAAACAATGTATTTAATTACCGGTACATTTGACTTGGGGGCAGTTGGATAATTCTGGAGCAGAGCCTGCTTGCAGTTGATAACATCTTGATCCTGAAGATTAGAGATTTGGAGCTTAATAATGATTTGAAACATATATGGCCAGAACCTAATATCTCAAAATATATTTCTATAAATAGATTAGGATGCTAACAGTCAGTGATGCAATTCAAATAATTTAACAACCAGTTCTCTGCCCTAATGATTTCTTCCAACAACCAGTTTGCCAAACTGCTCAGAAAGTTAACTACCAGTTCTCCCAAAGTGGTGCGAACTGGCTGAATCCCACCACTGCTAACAGTAGTGATTTGATATATTCATTGTTCATATCAACATACATTTGCTAAACAGTTCAATTCTTATAGTATCCGTGGACTTCTAAACCACGAGTTTGAAATATTAATAACGGGAAGATATTTATAAAGAGAAAATAATCTCTTTATGAATCATGGCAGTGCTGAGTATAATTGTCTAACTCTTTCTATGTGATAAATGAACTAATAGTAAACATATATATGATTTTAGAAAATGTGTTTGCCAATGAATGAATGTGGGGTCTGGACAACTGCCATTCCCAGGTCCTACAGAATAAGATTAGATTTGCATTGGGTAACTTAATTGGCTATAGTAATACAAGCCAAGTCAAATCAAAACTGAGAAAAAGAAAGAAGCTTCTGGTATTATTCAAAATAGAGTTTATTCAAAAACTCCAAAAGGTTAAGTCACCATTGAAATCTGATTTTTGAACATTGCCCTCATCACAGGCTTGATGCACTGACTGATAGATACAACATATAAAAATGAGTTAATTTATTCATTATAAAGTGAAATAGAAGCTAAAAGTACAGCTAAAAGGGAAAGCAATGACATTTTTATTATGGTTTATGATTTATGGTTAACATGGCTTAAGGATCGCTATCTAATGTCCAACTAGGTGGTCTACAACTATGGAATCTTTTCAATTTCCAATCTCTATAAAATGTTCAGCTTCCTCATGTCATCTCAATATTATGTGTTTATGTCCATAGTCATAATCCACTATCCTGGTCTCCATTTTACAAACCTTCTCCATTTACAAACCGGAAAAAAATTGTCTAGTTCTGTTTTTAAGGAATGCATATTTTTCTCTTCAAAAATGCTTTTACCTTCCCACAAGTTAATCTGTCCAAGCTACTATGTCCTCCTGATTCCACTTACTGATGCTAATATTTTTTGCCACTTTGCAATTGTCTAATGATATTGCTATAAACTTTCCTTCAAAGAGTAAAATTGGCTGCTGCAAGTCCATTCTGGTTAGAGTCTTCTGTCTATATGCAGCTAATGTTCACTCATTATCCCAACACCCACAGTGTTTTTTTAGGGACATAAAATTAGTTCATCTGTGATATTTTTCATTATGAAATCTAATGACTTCCTGCATACAGACTGAAATATAAACACTGCACCATAAATTGTTGTATTCATTGTAGAGAGACTGCAAATAAAATACAGGCAGCAAGATAAATTTTCAGAAAAAAAGGGAGGAGGATGGGAGAGATGCATTTATGTACTTCAATGTATCAATATTTACATAGAAAAAAATCCAGGTATAAAATCTCTTGAGAATGGATACTATTTGAAATAAACCTATGCCACCATTAAAATTATATTAACCGTTTACATTTATACCAACAACAATAAACATCCACAGGCAACACTACTCATTCTTTCATCCTTCAAACTTCTAGTCTGCCTAATCTCAGAAAATTATAAGGAGGACAACAGCTGGACAGAGGCAAAAATCCAAACACTATCCCAGTCCTCAATTTAAAGAAGCCTAACCATTACATTTAATTGAACATATTCCAAAATTTTAAAACAAATAGTTAAGAATTGGTCTGAAATCTAAAGTAGTTTTCCAATATGGAAGAAAGTAGTACTTCCAATCCTTTACAATTAGCTCTTTATGTAATGACTGCCTTAGAAAGCAACCATTTGAAGTTATAACAGTGATGAAAAAATAATTTTGTGACCATTCCTCACAGTTACAACCACCATGGGTTTATAAAGCAAAGGTAAGTTCAAGTAAGATTGAAGTATACTTGCAATTTCACTTTGCTTAAAAACTAAGTTGCTGCTTGCAATTGCAGTTGCTAAATAAGGCTCACCTGCATTTAAAGAACCATTTTTATCTACTCACATGTTTTATTTTTTATGCTGAAGCATTGCCGATAAAGTTAATGAAATGAACTGTTATTTATTCCATGAATATTACTCATGTGGCTTTTGCAACTATAAAATGGAAAACTAAATAATAAAACCAAATAAATGCAATATATGCAGATATACCAAAACAAATAATAAATTCTGCGCATTAATACACAAACAAGCTGTGTGTTATTTGTCAAAAATACTAACCCTTCCAGGAAAAGACCATAGCAACTTACATGCAAACAGAAGATGCATCCCAAAACAGCTAGATAACTTAGTTCATTTGTCACCGCAACATCATATTTCCAATGATGAAAAAGTATTTTAAAATGCAGAACTCACTTATTGGTTCCAAAAACAGTAATGAAAAAATATATACCAGGGAAAGGAAAAGGGATAATTTTAGTTCTTTTCTTAGACCTTGCAGCACAACTTACCAAACCCATTATTAAGAGGTAAACGATGTAAGACAGAAAGTTCCCTGCATAATTTACAGAGCAATAAAAATTGTGTTAAGTTGCTTTGACAACTTGCCAGAGTAGAGAGGTGGATATAAATCAAGTAAATAAATAGTAAAGGCAGGAGCTCCTGCCGTTAGTGTAAGAACCTAAAAAGCTGTAACACAAACAGGATTTGGTGGGAAAGAAGAACTAGAATACTAAAGTATTAATTTTATAACGGTCTTTGTGTCGCATCTCCCACAGGTTTATGTAATTGCTACTGGGAAAAACACTTAAGCCTTTCCACCTGCAGTTTTAATCATCACATCAACGTTTTTCTTCCCGATTCCTCCTTCCTTGTTTCCCTCCTACTTTGAGGTCTCAAATTTGGGCTGAATATGAAGTCAAACAAATCTAATAAATAAAAAGCAGATTCAGTTCCTTTGTTGAACTACATAAATACATTGTATTTTGGATTGTTGTTTTTATGGATTAATTCAGTTTACTTTGTTTTCAATCGGACTTTAGACAATTATATTTCTAAGCAAGAATAGCAGATTTCCAAACTGTTTTTGGAATTAACCATAACATCACTTTACCTTTTCCAAATTCTATGTAAAAATACATTCATCTAAATTTTGTCTACATTTTGGTAGGTACGGGTAATAAAGCAATTCTTACAGCATCCACATGCATGCATGCATACATAGAGAATATATGATAGGAGAGGGGGAGAGAGAGAATTAACAGTCCATCAACTTCTATTGTGAACAAAACATGGACATTTCATAAAATCAAGCTCAACTGCACAAAGACTTCATATGTTTTAATCCTGATTTAAGTTTTGCTGTTTTGTCCTGAAATATGCCTTGTTTGAAATCCTCTGCTTTTGTAGTCTATTTCTTTTCCATACTGACTCCTTGTTCATAACAAAACCCAGAAAGGGTGGGAAAGTTATAGCTGCTGCTTCATTGCTGGGCTGCTGCTGCAGTCATGTGATCTTTATTTCCAACATTCTGTGTCAGTATCCCAGCCAGTCTTGCAATCCCTTGCTCCCTCTCCCACCCAGCACCAAGGAATTGACTCATTATGTGAGTCTTAAAGAAACAACAACTTTAAGGTGTATGAATACAGATCTGGTTATTTTTATTGCTTTATTTTCCCTTTTTTAATACAAACATGCACATGAATCAGTATCCCATCTTCAGGAACTCAAGGTACACACATAGTGTTCAATCTTCCTATATTGCATAATTGCACCAGCGTGCCTACCGTCCCTGTCCTAATATTCCTTTTTACTTACTCTTTTCATGTATTCAAATTATGTTTATACTTTTACCTGTTATCTTATATATGCTTGCAAAAATAAAATAAAATGAAATAAATATTTCTTCATAGCAGTTGTGAGATGGTCTAAAAATCACCAAATGAGCTGCTGTGGCTACAGATGGAATAGAAAGTGATGTCATTTAAATACATTAACAATGAATACATTGAATTACACTGATATAAACAGCTTCTGAACTCCAATTAATTCAATAACTAAACAACTTCATTGTAACAATGAACATAAATGACACATGATAAACAGTTTCATCCCTTTGCAATAAAATGTTGCATATGTGGTCAGTAATATATATGCAGTATGTATATGTAAAAAGTCATACTCAAGCTCGTCTATATGTCACCTCAAACATAGTGTAATATTATTTTCTTTCATTCATTCATTTTGTAACCACTAAGCTGTCATTTCACCTTGCTTGTCTTATTTGGTCTTATTCTATCAAATTTTCCTTCATGTTAGAGATTTTGAAAGATTGCTTGTTAAAAGCACCAGTTGTTCAAAGCATTCAAAACATAGACATTGCTGGAAGAATAAGGGAAACATAAAATGAAAAGAACAACGAAGTGGAACAAGTTTGAATAACAAAAGCAAGATTTTAACGATCACTTCCAACTGCAATTACCGTAATCCCCTCTGGTGCCTAAATGACCTGTCAAGGCATCCAGGAGAGAATGGCATAAAATTTTCATACATCTGTCTTTGTCATCATGTTCATTTCTTCTAGTTAATTAGTAAAATGCAGAGAGAGGCATGTCAATAAAAAAATGTTAGTTGTTTATAAACACAAAAAAGAAATCAAAATGGCAGAGAAAAGACTTCATAGATTCAGTCATAAAATACAACCTCTTCGGCCGAAGAGGTTGCAAAAAAATGCTTTGAAAAGCCTCTGCCGATCAGGCAACTCAGCCGGGATCGTCAGAGACTTTTCAAACCCTTTTTTTTACCACCTCTTCGGCCGAAGAGGTTGCAGAAAAAAATGCTTTTAAAAGCCTCTCTGATGATCAGGCAACTCAGCTGGGATCGTCAGAAAGGCTTTTAAAGGCATTTTTTTCCTACAACCGCTTCGGCCGAAGAGGTTGCAGAAGAAAATGTTTTTAAAAGCCTCACTGACTGTCATTGTGTTATGGGTTTGCCAGCTGAGCTTCCATTCTGAGCATTACGGTAGCTTGCCAGAGAACATTATCACGTCTCTGTAGCAACTGAGATAAGACTGGTTTCTGAGCTACTGCGCATGTCTACATTCTTTCTTTTCTAACTTCCTGATTTATACTTCCTTTGTTCGTCTGTGTGATACAACTGCCGGTAAAATGTAGTTAGCTAGTTTTTTCTATTTTTACAATAAAAGTTTCTTAGAATATATTTGGGGTTTCTTTCTTTAAAGTATACAGCATGGAAAACCAAGATTCATCCATCTCTAATCAAGAGCAATTACCCCAGGGGGAATGGGGCTGATTTACGCTCCGACACTGACGATCAGGCAACACAGCTGGGATCGTCAGATACTTTTTTTTTTTTTACTTTTAAAAGAATTTTTTTCGGCAGAAGAGATTGTAGAAAAAATGCTTTTAAAAGTAAACAAAAAGCCTCTGATGATCGTGCAGCTCAGCTGGGCATGGTGGGGGGAGGGCGCAGGGATTTTTGCTACCGTTTCTCCGAACCACCACCGGCCGTTGCTGCCAGATCAGGCAATCCAGTCCGAACCGGGAGCATTTCACCCCTGATGGATACCAATATATATTCTAAATACGTTACCACTTTCTTATAGATCAGTCCGTCTGATCGACCTGGTCCTATGAAGGCACTTGCAGAAAATGTCACAACTGCAACACTGACACCTTGATAGCTTTGGTGTATCAAAATCAGCACAAAATCAGCTGTAAGGCTTAATTTGCATTGGTAATAGAGTCATACATTGTAGCAAGATAAATGAATTATTCAGGGTCAACAAAAATGAGTAAATCTTGTGTATGAGAAATACATTTTCTTACATAAGTAAGAAAATGGTAACTATAAGTTGCTAGTTACTTAACTGTACATCTGGGAATTAAAAACCAGAAGTTTCACAAGTGCTGTTTTTTTCTAAATACAAATGCCATAGACTATTTACAATAAATAAACCAACTGTAGAATAAACTGTTACCTGTCTACTGAAAGTACTGGAACACTTTGCAAACAACTTCTGTTATTTATTTATGTATTTATTTATTATCAGATTTATATACCGCCCTTCTCCTGAAGGACTCAGGGCAGTGCACAGCCAAAGTAAAAACATAAATACATCTCATATTGTTATGACATCTTATATTGTATTGGAGCTGAATATAAAATTATAATTATAAAGTTATAATGTGTTCTTGAATTAAAATGTCAATGTCAAATATTTGCAGGAACCATATTTGTAATTAATATTTTCAGTGAAATAGTTTTCACAGTCGCAAAACCTCCAAGAGATCAGATAGAGAGTATATCTAATCCAGATGTAGCTCCAGGAAAAGTCACACAATTTCCTGAGGAAGTGATTTCTAAGAGCATAATTGCTATGCTACAATGCCACTGAAAATTTGCAATATTTAATTAACATTATTGATAAAAACATCCAGTCCTAAGCACAATTATGCTAAAAATGTCAAAAGTGTTTTGTGACACCATTTGACATCGTGTCCGCTCTATTGTAATTTGTACTGTATGTGATGTCATAACAGAAATATAAAAACATGGAGCTTGTGTTGGTATATTAGATTGCCCGCCACAGATTTCTATGATTGTTGGCATTCCAAAAACTAATATAGAAATTTCTTTTTAATTAGGAAGAGGAGGAAAGGAAGAAACATTTTGTGCTGCCTTTAATCACAGTTTAGGATAGGATGTTTTGCATTTGACGGAACAATTGAAGGTGGGTGTCATTCATGTGTATTGCCATTTCTCTTTGGTGTTTCTGTAGATATTTACCCAGTAGCAGCAATAGTTTTTTAATAAACATTTGGGAACAATGCTAGGAAATATTGATACAGCACAGATAAGAGGCTGTAGCCTCAGCTAAGGGAGTGTCAATCTGAATCCTAAGAATGAGGAAAAAATACAAAAAGAATAAGGAATCTTTTGTGAAAAAGAGAAATTAGTTGATGAAATCCACAAAGCACTGAGAACTCATGAAATGGGGGGGGAGGGAATCCTCATTCCTTTACCCCCACTTGTAGGCTAAATGTGTAAAAGGCTGAAAAAGAGGTACAGGCTGTTACAATTCAAACCTAAAAAAATTTTCATGCCAGTTGAAACTGAAGAGAAAAGCATCAGAATGTAAAGAAAAGTCCTCACTAGAAGTGAATTGGGAAGATAAAGATGTACAGAAACTGAGGGAAAGGATCAGGAATGTTTGGTTAAAAGCTGTAAAAATGCACATTCCAACACTTAGGGGCCACTTTAAGAACCTGTCAATATTAATGCCTACTGAGAATTACACATAGATCGACTATATGCAATATATTTTAAGTTCAAGCAACCAATTTGACTTTGTAAGTTTTTGTATTTAAAATGTCTTGCAAGTCCAATTTATTATGCATGGGAAAATTGTGAATATTGAAATTGTGTAATAAATCCCTTCTTTTAATATAAGAACATAATCCTTGACTGGTTTCCATCCATATTTTTGTTGTCCTGCCCTCTTTGTGGCAACATCTCAAAAACTGGAATACAGCTATCAGGACTGGGCGGGTGTGTGTGTGTATGTGTAATAGCAGTATTCATGTATTGGAGAGGCTGCCACAAAGAGGAGGAGGTCAACTTATTTTTCAAAGTACCAGAGGGTAGGACAAGAAAAAAAATGAATGGAAACTAATCAAGGAGAGAATAAACCTGGAATTAAAGAGAAACTTCCTAACAGTAGAAAATTAACCAGTGAACAGCTTGTTATCAGAAGTTGTAGGTGCTTCATTACTGGAGGTTTTTAAGAAGAGAGTGGACAGTCTGATGGCATAGGTCTCCTGCTTGAGCAGGGGGGTTGGAGTAGAAGACCTTGAACGTCCCTTCCAGCTCTATTCTGATCAATAGATCGATTGATTTAGTTATCCTAGCTCTACTGGAGAGCACAGAAGAAACTACACATGCTACATCTCCATATTGCTGCTTTTCAAATGCCTAAATAAGGCAGATAAGTGAATGATTTAGATCTGCCATGGAAATTGGTAGTTGTAATAAAGGACTGATTAAAAACCTATAGTTACATTATTCACTAGTAACTAATAACACCATTTTCATCACCCAAAATAGAAAGAAATGGTAAAGGATAAAGATTAATTATTGGAATAAGTCCAGAGACACACACTTTCAAGTTGTCTCTACACAAGATAGTTAAAATTGTAATTATTCTCTTTCATACTAAAAGTTCTGAAAACATTATGAGAATAAAAAAGAATAACAAAACACAAATGCTGATATGAGTTCTTTGAGGAAAAGATGGGATATCAGTAATATTTAATGATGTAGACAAGAAGACATTAATTTGATAAATAATTATATCACGTGTATCTTTGCAGTATGAAAGACTTTATTCATGTCTAAGGAAAATGAATTATAATTTTAAAAAAAAATTTACAAGGCATGCTGCTGAGTTGGATTGATATTAAAAAGGCCTAGGACTAGGACAATTTTGAGGCCTTTTCTTTCTGTCCGTGCTTGTCAGCATATTGGAATCAGAAGTAAATATTTGGTTCTTGTAATGTGCTATTTGTTTTGGTTTTTCTTATCCACCACCAAATGTTTAGTCCTTCTTATCCTAAAGAGATATGAAAAATAGAGCCAAACATTATGTTTGCCATTTCAGGGAAAACATTTATCCCAAAGCAGTAAAATATCTAAATAATGAGTTGCTGATAACTTGAACTGAAGCTGAATTTGTCTTTAACCACTTCATTCAAAGTTTTAAGAAGCTTCTTTTCTATTTTTCTTTTTTTTTAATTTTTAACTTTATTCAAAATATTAAAATACAAAATCTAAAGTTAAAAAAACATTTAAGGAATATAAAACAAAACTATACAATAACATTAAATTATGTTTAATGATAAGAGCGCTGGTGGCGCGGCAGACTAAAGTACTGTTAAGTACTGTTAAGTAGCACCATCTGCCTGCAATTACTGCAAGTTCGAATCTCACCAGGCTCAAGGTTGACTCAGCCTTCCATCCTTCCGAGGTAGGTAAAATGAGGAGCCGGACTGTGGGGGCAATAAGCTGACTTTGTATAAAAAAGAACACCGCTTAGGGGGGACAGAAAGCCCTACTAAGCAGGTATATACAAAAGTATGAAGGCTATTGCTTAACGCATTGTAAACCGCCCTGAGTCTCCGGAAAAGGGCGGCATATAAATCGAACCAATTAATTAAT
Organism: Ptyas mucosa; assembly: GCA_012654045.1. Taxonomy (NCBI): domain Eukaryota; kingdom Metazoa; phylum Chordata; class Lepidosauria; order Squamata; family Colubridae; genus Ptyas; species Ptyas mucosa. Next base: position 7,241,635 of record WNWU01000032.1, on the reverse strand, counting down.
TAATTAATTAATTAATTAATTAAAGAAAAAATGTGGATTAAAAGGACAAAAAACAAGAACACATATTATCCCCCCTAATTGAACACTGACAAATATATTGTACAATAGCAGCTTCCTCCCTTGCAAAATATTTCCCTTGACCAGTCTCCCAGTTCCTGCTGCCTCAACATTTTTAATTAATGGCTTGCTGCAGTTAATTTTTGAGACAATATTCCAGGATTTGAAGGGCTGCCACAAAGAAGAAGGAGTCAACTTATTTTCAAAAGCACTATAGGGCAAAAAACAATGGATGGAAACTAATGAAGGAAAGAATCAACCTGGAATTAAGGAGAAACTTCCTAAAAGTGAGAAAAAAGAAACCAGTTTGCCATCAGAAGTTGTGGGTGCTTCTACTGGGTATTATAGAGGGCAAATACAACAAGAGCACAATTTACCTAATGCTACATATTCTAACAGCAGCAAGATTAACTTTTGCACAAAAATGGAAAAACAAAGAGACCCCCACAGAAGATGTGTTAGCTAAAATATTAATTTGTGTGGAAATGGACAGACTGACCTTGGAACTTAAAGATAAGAACGAATCAGAGTATTATGAAATTTGGAACCAATTTTACTATTGGCTGGAAAGGAGGAGGAATGCTGGGATAAAGGACCATTGACAAGTAAAATGTTTGGACGTTTTTATGCTAATTTGTTATGACAGATACGATTGAACTAGATATCGATATAATCTATATAGATGAAAATATATATATATTTGAAATGTGATAATTAGTGTAAATATGTATAGAGATAAGGAAGTATATCAACTATATGACAAAATTTGATGAAAATGTTTAAACCGGAGATGTCACGCTATGTCCATTTTTTTAGTTTGTATTATAAATAAAAAACTTTTTTAATAATAATAAAAAAGAAGTTGTGGGTATTTCATCAGGGAGTTGGACTATAAGACTTCTAAGATCCTTTCCAGCTCTATTCTAATTGATTCGAAGGTTCACTCTGTAGCAACATTTATGAAACTCCAATTTAACCATGTTTCTTTCAATCTGGGATATGTAAATTTATGGGATATTCTTCATTCAGAGTCTTTAAAATGTATCTATTAATTTTAAGACACATGTAAGTCATTTTCCTTGACTTTATGCATTCATCATATTCTAAAATGTAAACCAACTTAAGTCTTGAATGTGCTTTGGGCAGAGAAATTAACTTGAAAAGATAAATTACCTTAACATTATGCCTTTAGTAGCATTTGTAAGGGTCAATAATGGCCCATCAAATGCCTTTATTCATGCAAAAGAGATTTGCTTCAAATGAAATAAGCATCTTTGCAAAAAAAAAGTCACCAGTCTTTACATTTCCTTAAAAAAACCTCAAATAAAGCTTTCCTGCACAGCAGTAAATACTACAATAAACATTCTGATTCTTTTTTTTCCCTCCCATTTGCTCAATAAATATTAAACGTACACTTCAGGCCTCGTGCTGTCTGAAGGGCAGTGTTTGAATAGGGCTGTGGAAGATGACTATAATCAAAAATCAGAAACCAAAGGAACTCACGGAATATTCCCAGTCTGTGTACTGGCAAGAAAAAAAACCCATGAGAATGTTTTCCGGAAGCTGAACACAAGGGATTATAAAATGGATCATAAAACTGATTGCATGGACATAGTACTTAATGAACTAGTTCTCACTGGCTTACATAGTTTCATAACAAGTAGCATATCTCTGAAATTGTTACACATTCTCACCTGACAAACATATGCACATGTGTTTGTCTGAGAGCTATTTTAGTTGTCGTTTGTCCCAAAACTTGCCCTATTTTCCTTATTGCTTAGCAAACATTTTTACATGACTTGTAATGTTTTAAATTTGTTCAAAGACAAGAATGAAGAAATTCCATAGTAGTCTACCTGTATGGTCATTTTTGTCCCATTTCCACCTGTACCCAGCCACATCTGTTTGTATTCAAATCCCAAATAAGAGCCGTGGTGGCACAGTGGTTAAATGCAGTACTGCAGGCTACTTCTGCTGATTGCCGGATGCCAGCAATTTGGCAGTTTGATTCTCATGGCTCAAGGTTGCCTCATCATTCCATCCTTCTGAGGTTGATAAAATGAGGACCCAGATTATTGGGGGGCAATATGCTGACTATGCAAACCACTTAGAGGAGGCTGTAAAACACTGTGAAGACTGTATAAGTCTAAGTGCTATTGCTATTGCTAACTGGAAGAACCCTTCAGAAACAATTTGGAGCTTGTTGGCATAGCAGAAAGCCTAAGGTTCTTCATATCATCATCCCTCCCCCAGCATCAGGGCTGTACAAAGCAACTGAAACTGTGCATTGCAAAGTACATTAAAGCAAATCAAACATCCTTCCCCCAAAGCATTAGATCAGCTGTGCCCCCCACAATACCTGGCACAGCTGCTTCAAAGTCTTTCCACTATTGCCTCTACATATGGATGCCTACACAACTACTTATCTTCCCTGACAGTCCCAGCAGAAGTGTTGTCTGTGCAAATACAGGCAAGCAGAGACAAGTAGAAAAGCTTTGAAGTAGCTCCACAGAGGCCTTCCATGGTTGCAATAGTTGCTTTGTAAATACCAGCATGCCAGAGCAAATAGGGGGTGAGGTACTTCAGTGCAGGATCCAGTGGGACTTCAGCCATTTCTTGATTTATTTTAGGATTTCACATTTGAAAAACAACATTTGAAAGATTATTTTTATAAAAATATAATTCACAATCTTCATATCTCATATCAAATATTTGAACAGTAATGTAATTTCAAATGTTCCTATCATTAAATCTGTTTTCACACAGAAAGTTGGAGGGTGGGTGTCACTGTGTATAGTAGAAAAGTTATTGTACACTGGGTCATTTGGATCTTTAGTCTTATTTTTTAAAAAAAGAAAGTAAAAAAAAAGTGTGAAGTCTTTATTTTTCTGGAAATTGTACCGCTGAAGCTACAGCTGGGGTACTGTGGTGATTCTGACAAGGGAGGGAGGCTGACAAAGCCAGGGATTTAGGCCCTGCTCTATGAAGATAGGCTTGGGAAATTTGGGAAGTTTCGTTTGGAAGAAAACTGAGGAGGACCATGGTATCCACGTTCAGGTACTTAAGTGTGCCATAGGGAAGATAGAACAACAACTACTTTGCATTGCCACAGAAACTAGGACCAGAATGGATAATCTAGATTTCATTTAATTATACAGAAAACCTTCCTAGTGGTAAAATCTGTATAATAGTCAAATATCTTACCAAAAGAGGCTTCTAAATCTCAGGACTTTATAAGAAGAGGTGGACACTCCAATCAAACAATGGTTTAATTAGCTTTCATTCACACTGCTGAGGGTTGAACTAAAATGAGTTCTTTATTCTATCCCCATCCACTATTCTATGACACTAGATTGAGGATAGATATGCCCTGACTCAGCAAAGTACTTGTTGATATCCAGAATCCCATGCCACTTGTCCAATGCATTTGCTGGACTATATACATATGGATCTAAATTAAGATATATGTCTCTATCTGTGTTACGGTAATAAAAGAAAAATATATACATTAGCACTTTCTTAGGGTATATTTTTTCTTTAATATAGGCTCATGAATGTCTTTCTTTTGTGAGGAGAAACTGTTAAATCAGCTGAAGTATAGAATCAACTTCCATTGTTACATAACAAATATGGCTATACTGATTAATAGCAAATCGGAATTATTAATAAATTTCAGTTCGTTACTGATATAGGCATGCAAATTGAGAGAAACTTTTTATTAAACTCTGCTCATCTTTTTCATTGATGTCTAATGTATTATCATTGCTGTAGCTTTTGAAAGTTGTTTATCGCTTCCTTTTCTTTTCTCCCTTATGTTTGAGTTTATCCTTTATTTGTATAAAAATAAAGATGAAATATTAATTATCAAATGGACATGTGCAGGATGTTACAGTTAATTCTCCGTCTTTATATACAAATATGTCCTATTCACCTTCTGTCTTAGTATAGAAGGTCATAAATTACAATCTCTGATGAAAATGACACTCACAATTAAGACAACAATGTCAGTGAAATGAAATTAATAGTGCAAAATGCTAATTAAGTAGGTAAATTGTCTTTCTCATAAAAATGTATTAGCCAGACTCATATTTACTCTTCTTCTGTTCTGAAATTAGTGTGTTCCTTGAAGCTTATGGGAAACTGTAACTGTAATGAAGCAGAAAAATGATGAATGTTAAAAAATTAAGGTAATCCATGAATGGTAATAAATGTACTCCTCCTTTTGGGGCCCATGTACTTTTGATGAGCTAGTGAAGTTTTAAACCTCTTTAATTTAAGACAGAGAGGTTTTATTTCTTTCAAGCTACAGTGGAAATAATTTCCTTATCTATCATTTAGAATGGTTTAATACTTTCATTAATCCACACATCATAAAGCAGAAAGTGATTTTTATACCTATACCAATCACTTTTTGTGGCTGGCTGCAAATGGAAAATGGCTGTTTTTCTGCTGATTCTGAATTTAAACTTAAGGGCAGTATCCCCACAAGCCTGAGTAATTGTGAAAGCAAAGATTTAAAGACAGAGAGAAACACTGTCATCTCTTTCTTGCTGTTATTGGACTTATTATTGGCTTGGAAAAGAAATAAATGAACAAAGCAAAAGGAAATAACCTCAGAGAAAAGAATGGAGCCCAAGCATATTGATGGATGAAAAGAAAGCAATGTCTTAGAAGCAGAGATACAATAGTGATTGATTATTAAGTTTTCATTCATAGAATGTCAATTTCTCTTTAAATTTTTGAAATACCCTACAAACATTCTTTTTCTGCTGATTATTTTGCCAATCCAGGAACTTTCCCAGACTGATTATAATTAACAATGCTATGAAACATGGTTTGGTTGCTCAGAAACATTTTTATAGTCATCATTATCAGCTGTAAAGTATTTTTAAACTCATACCATACCATATTATATGTATATATTAATTAAATTATTAAGAACAATGTATAAAACAGTAATTAATAATTGCTAGTTTCTTGTTTCTAACACCAAATGTTAATAACTGTATTGGTTCATATTACACCAATGGTAAAAAATCTGTACCACTTGTCAATTACTTCCCTGCTCAGTTCAGGATTTTGGCCTTTGAAGCCATAACAGATCCAGTTTCTAACTGACTGCCTTATTATGAACTTGTTCAATTGTTACTATCTACAGAATGTTTTTTTAAAAATATAATTTAAGCAGAAGATATTTCTTCTTGAGCGTACAAAGAAAGGCTGTCTCTGATGCCATACCACCTTGGTAAGTAGTCTGTCCATGTCACTGTGTGGATGAAAAGCATGATTCATTGTCATTATCTTTCTACCCAGGGCTTTTAGTTCTCTTGAGTCGATGATGATGATGACATGAAATGAAGCATTTCCTTCCCAACGGTACCAAAGAAATTAACCTTCAAAAGATTGAAAAATTCCTTCCATGTTATCCTTGAAAAATTAAATTCTCTATCTCACAGAGTAATATTGTATAAACAGAAAACCATTTCCTTAAACTCATGCAAAAACTTACTAGTTCAAAAAAAAAAATCCATTTCAACCAATTTCACAATGCATTCAGTGTTGTTTGATTTTATAATAATACATTATCTTAACCTAACAATATCTACCACAGTTGCTCTCATCTCTCAACTTTTAGATGTTTACCATAATGGATTTATCATTTCTTTAAATAATCATGGCTCTATCTTGTGCTTGAGAGTTTTTAAATAGTATGTAAGCCCTGAGTTTGTTCCTCACAGTCTGAGAGTCCTTCAGAGGCTTTTTTGCAAACTCTGCGCTGAGAAGAGATTCGATCTAGCTATTCTGCCATAAAGCCCAGATCAATGGAGGGCTACATTAATGGTTGACTTTGTGGAACTTTGTCCTATCTCCACACAGGATCTCTGGAGCTCAGAGTGACCATCGGATTCTTGGTCATGTTTCTTGCTAAGGTTCCTCTTCCCCAATTGCTCACTTTGACTGGGCAATGTATTCTTGGAAGAGTCCTGGTTGCACCATAATTCTTTCATTTAAAAATTACGGAACCCACTGTGCTCTTAGGAATTTTTTGTCACTGCGTTCTTGTATTTCCCAGCTGAGCTCTCATTTTTTGGACTAATAGACTTACTGTAGTTTTGCCAAGTCGTTGTCAGTATTAAGTGCGCATGCCTACATATTTTCTCACATTCCTTTTCTAGCCTTCTAACTCCTTTGTTCTCTCTGCCAAGAGGTCCGGCAGGAATGCTGCCAAAGATGTAGCCAATTAGCTAATAAGAGTTATCTTTATTTTTACTTTTACAATAAAATGAGTTTTCTTAGAAATACTTCTTCGGGTTTTATTTTCTTAATGTATACTTTCGAGGAGAAGCCACGGTCCAAACCTCTAAACCGGGGTGTGATTGCCCCAGAGCCAGGATGGGATCAATCAACTCCCTGACACCTGGTAGCAGTCGGACGGTTAAAAGTTATGGCTTTTTTCCTTGATTTGTTACTTCTGATAAGACCTCTAGGCTAGTTAGTTAGAATGATTAATTTTGTGACTGCAGAACACTAGTTAGTTACCTACTAACATGCCGAAGAAGAAAAAAAAAAAAGACCATTCTTCGTAAATTATTTGATTGATCTTTCCAACGAAGAGGAGACAGAAAGGAGGTTTTCAAACTTCCAACCAATTGCTTCAGCTACACGCCTGGAAGAAACCACAGGTGAGGAAACTGAAAAAATGCTTTCAGAAAGGCATCAAGGGAGAGATAACAGTACAGCCGCTTTTGAAGATAATGAACTACGACTGAGGTCAGTAGCTCTTTTTTCTCAATATGCGTGCCCCCAAACTGTCCTCCCAGAGCCCTCAGATTTTGAAATGCTTGGTGCAAGGCCAAAGTTTTTACAAACCGTGGAGCATTTTTCCTCCCACACAGAGAGAGAAAAGATTTGTTATTCTCCTCAAAGCCCCGAGCTTACTCAGCGTGAGAAAGCTATCAAATTCTATCGGGAACATATCAAATATCATGAAAATCAACTATCCCAGTTTAAGATGGATTTGCTTATGCTTGAGCAAGATAAGGAAGAGCCTTGTGACTTAAAAATCTCTAAAAGCGCCATTTTGGCTTCTTCTTCAGAGCCAAAGACACACCCCCTGGTGGATTCTGTGTCAGGCCAATTAAAACAGAGAGCAGTGCACATGTCACATGAAATCCTCCTTGATCAAATTACAAGTGCCACACAAGCAGACCTGCCCGAAACTATAGGTGCAGCACCATCTGCTGGTGAAAGTATTTTACTAGAGGAAGCTGAAAGGCAACACAGTTTACATGAACATTTTGAATTGTTGCAGCAGACGTTAGCAAACGTGTCCTTGGCTCGTTCAAATATTCAGGCTGAAATGCCACAAGTGTTTCCACAGACCCAATCTCCTACACCCCCTGGTGGTGTTGGTGTCTCTTTAGATGGAACACAACAACGCTTAATGCAGCAAAGGCAAACTCAAGCACAAATGGCAGCTGGAATGCAGCAGATTCCAATGCAACAGCCACAAATGCCTGCATATGCACCTCCAATGGCACAACCAAGACCAGCTCCTGGTCCACCTCCAATGGCACAGCCAGCATATCAAATGCATGTTCCTCACTAGGCTTTTTCTGTTGCTCCACTAACTGGTGAGTCCAAACTAAAAATGTCAGGACAGAATTATAAAGCCTGGGTCAATGAGATTACACTATTGCTTCTCAGAGAAGGCACTCACTGCATGATTTTTAATCCTCCTGCACAGCCATGGACTCCTGCAATAAGAGACTTAGAGATTAGAACTCGCACAACATTATTGATGTCCATGGACACTGAACTGCAGGTCACTTTTCCGCCTAATGCAACAGCCCAACAAATTTGAGCACAATTGGAAAATTGCTACAGGCCCGTTTCAATTGAATCTTCGTGTTTGCTCATGTCTGAGCTCCATGGTTCCATGCTCCCAGCAGCTCAACACGAGAATCTGCGTAAGAAGATGTGCCTTATTTGATGATGTACCTGATGTTCGCTCAACTGGCAAAGAAGGGGATTGTCACTGCGTTCTTGTATTTCCCAGCTGAGCTCTCATTTTTTGGACTAATAGACTTACTGTAGTTTTGCCAAGTCATTATCAGTATTAAGTGCGAATGCCTACATTCCTTTTCTAGCCTTCTAACTCCTTTGTTCTCTCTGCCAAGAGGTCCGGCAGGATTGCTGCCAAAGATGTAGCCAATTAGCTAATAAGAGTTATCTTTATTTTTACTTTTACAATAAAATGAGTTTTCTTAGAAATACTTCTTCGGGTTTTATTTTCTTAATGTATACTTTCGAGGAGAAGCCACGGTCCAAACCTCTAAACCGGGGTGTGATTGTCCCAGAGCCAGGATGGGATCAATCAACTCCCTGACATTTTTAGTGCATCAAAAAATTTATTGTAGATTTTGCCAGCTCTGTGCCTTGCAATAATCCTGTCTCTGAACTCTGCAGGCAGTTTCTTTGACCTTATGGCTTTTGCTCTGCTACAGTATGCATTGTCCCCTGTGACGTCTTCTATAGAAAGTGTGTGTTTCCAAATCATATCCAATCAATTTAATTTACCACAGGTCGACTCCAGTCAAGGTGGAGAAATATGTCAGCAATGATCAGAAGAAATGTGAGGCACCAGAGCTAAGTTTCATGTGTTGTTGCAATACTTATGCCAGTGTGATATTTCAGGGTTTTTTTTCTTTTTCATAAATTTACAGACATTTCTAAAATTCTGTTTTCACTTTGTCATTATGGGCTACTGAATGTAGATTAATGAGAAAAAAATGAATTTCAATAACTATAGAATCAGGCTGCAGCATAACAAAATTGACAAAAGCGAACAGGGTGTGAATACTTTCTGAATGCACTGTAGATAATGTAAGCTTAGACTCAGTTCATGTAAAATAGAGAATAATAATTTGTTATTATTAAAATGAAATTACATGAGGCTACTCCACTTTCTTCTCCATGTACCTGAATTTGAAAATTCTCATTTAGGGGCAGGACTGAGCCCACAGGATAAAAACGTTATTGGTTTTGGTCAGCCTAACCAATTTTTTTGCATCCATTAATTACATGATCCTTGATTTCATATATTTTTGATATATGTTTGACGCTTGTTGAATCCCTGATTTATGTTCATGAGTGGTAGAAATGGTTCTTTTTTTTTTTTAATTTGATTTATATGCCGCCCTTCTCCGGAGACTCAGGGCAGCTTACAGTGCGTTAAGCAATAGCCTTCATACTTTTGTATATTTATGCAAAGTCAGTTTATTGCCACCACAATCTGGGTCCTCATTTCACCTACCTTAGAAAGGATGGAAGGCTGAGTCAACCTTGAGCCTGCTGGGATTTGAACTTGCAGTAATTGCAAGCAGCTGATCGTAATAATAGTGAATTAGTCCACTGCGCCACCAGGACTCATCTTTTGATTCCTTCTTGATGCTGTCAGCTTATAACTATTGACAATTTCGGGCCTTGTCTTATTTTCAATTTCTTTTATATACTAACTGTATAATGGTTCACTTCTCCAAAATTCTAAAAGGTTTTCCAAGAATTCGTTTTTATAGTTATTGTTTTACTTAGTGTTATTTCTAGGATATTTTCTTTGCAAAATGCGATGGCCATTTTCTTTTTGCCTTGATGTAATAATTTAATCTAGTTTCAGCTGTTTTATTTTCAATAAACCATGGTCATATTAAGTATAGTTAATCAAGAAAACTATTTTTTGTTCTGTTATCATTATTATGATCCTGAGTTAATTCACTGCAGGATAAAAGGCTTTTTTTGAAGATTATGCATTATAATCTACCACACTGATCCAGTCTGGTGGGTTGTTAAAACATATTTATTAACTTTCCAGTCTACAGCTAAGGAAAAATAAATGGCCCAAAGTTCATGTGATGCGTGTGTGTGTGTGTGTGTGTGTGTGTGTGTTCCTAGAAAGCTGTGCAGGAACATATGTTTTGTTCATTGAAAGATAATATCTATCTAGTTATAAGAGAATGCTATGAGGAAGTGGATGCACTTGAGTTAATATAAAAAGAAACATTGCTATAAGTATATACTACATGCCACACAATCAAGCAGAGGAAATAGTCTTTTTGCTAATGAGTTAACTAAGGTGTGCAGGAAACACACCTCAGAGGTAATGGGGGACTAACTACCCTGACATCAGCTGAGACAAACTCTGTGCCAAGTGGGAGATCAAAAAGTTTCTTGACAAGTCTAGCTGACAACTTTATCATCCAAAAACTAAAGGACGAAGCACATGGAATCATCAGAGTAGTTGTTCTGCCCAAAATATGTGTTAATCCTTGGTTTTGTGAAATTCTGTAGATCCTGTAGATGAGTGGTACTGTAAATGTTTAACTTATGAACTGTCAATTTTTATATTTAGTTAGAAATTCCAGAACTTTGTACAAAGATGCTTCATGAGTTCAACATGATAAATAAACATATTCCAACCTTTAAACATATTTCATTCCTATATTTATATCAAGAAATCAGAGTGGAATATGCCATGTAAAGAGCATGTAGGCTCCCACTCTTTTGCTATGTGTAATTTAGAATCTATGATGCTGCCATGTCAAATGGTCAGTTTCATTGGGCAGAACAACTGTTCTGATGATTACACTTTGGAAATTACAAAGTATATGTAATCTGCTAGTGATTCTTTCTTCTGTTGCATTATATATCATATTCAAAGATGAAAGAGAAAGAGATCAAGTGCTTTTATAATGATATATCATTCCATCTGTTCACTTCAGTCACTTTGTGGTACATTTTTTGCCATCTTCCAAAATCTTTGATGGAACATATTCTTACCAACATTCATTATTAATTAATAGTATTTATAAAAGGGGCCATGTAGCTCTTTCAAATAACACCAAGAAGCTCCTATTGATAAAATGACATTCATCTAGGATATCATCTCTTTGATCTTTTTACCCAATTGAAAAATAATGATAAGAATATTACAAAATGAATTCTTCTGCCATTTTATTAAATTTCTCTTCAATGACATTTTACAGACTTAAATTATATATCTTTTTCTCTTTCCCCTCAGACAACCCTTCTATGCATTATTCTATGGATTATAATCAGTTTGTAATTAGAGTACTGTATTAAGGTAATATTAATATTCACACAATCATTTTAGTCATATCATGTCTGCAGACATCTCATTATAGTAACCAAATAAAAGTAATTTTTTCAAAGTTTAAAACCACTTATATAAGAAAGAGACGTTCTATCTTCTCTATTATTTATTTTTTATTTTTCTGCACTTTTTATTTTACTTTTTTTAAATGTGTGTTAGTTTGTATTTGTACAATTTATTAATTACCTGTATTGTACAGGTACATGTACAATTGTACCTATACAATTCTTAATAATGTTATTTGGAAAAAAGGAAAGAGATTCTTCCTTCTCACTGTTCAATAGCAGATTTTAACAAAGCTATAATTCTGCCACTAACTTTTGTCACCAAAAGTATTTCCAAATATTCTGTACTATGCTCTTTCTCAAGCTAATTCCAGAATATGCAGTTAATTTCTATAGATCTTTCTTCAGAAGTCACTGAGTTTAATGGCACCTAATACTATAATATAATATTAGATAATACTGTTGCAAATAAAATTGTATAAATTTTCACTTGGAGGATTTAGGCTATAAACCTAATGTGCCAGCTGCAGCGTAAGGTTCTGACTACCCATTATGGAAAGCAGAGCTAGATACACCTTTGATCTGACCATGTTTGAAAGTAACCATTGAAGTGTAAGGAATGATTTGAACAACACTTGAGTGAATACAGAAATAGAAAAGCACCAGAAGACTCTTAGGTTTACAGCAGCTTTTATTAATATTTTTCTTACTCTTTTATTAGAGTTCATCATTTTTCTTTTCTTTCTTCTTTTAGAAACTAAGAGGAAAATTCAGATGTAGATGAATCTAGATGAATCATATCTGTGTATATAGCTAGATGAATCATATCTGTGTATATAGAGAAAAGGTTGTATATCTGGAAAGCTATAGAAAACCTCTGATCTTAAGATTTCTAAACACAACTTGATAAATTATAGGTTGATAATCTGAGAGTGCCCTAATCTTGAAAACATCACATACTTTTGTCAGTAGTAAGAAGCTGAACAATGTTACATTTTTAAGTCCATACACTTATTTAACACTAGATTTAATGTTCCACAAGTTTTCACAAAGATGCTTAAGGATGCTATTTATTAGCAAATATCTGCCCTGCTCAACGAAAATATCTCTACATCAATATAATTTCATCACAAACCACTCTCTAATCTCAATGCCACATTATTAACAGTTTTATTGAGCAGTAAGAAAATTGCTTGATCTTAAAAACATGCACATGATGTAGTTACATGCAATCAAGTCATTGAGCTAAATAAGATATATTCTTAATTGTGTTTTATATTCTAAAGATGCTTTGTTCATTAATGCTTGAAAGCATAAGGTTTTAAAAGAAATATCTTAGACTCCTAGGCAAAAAGGACAAAGGTTAAATCCAGTTTAAATGATTAATCAAGCATAAAAGCAAAGTGCACAATCTTCTGTCTCGCAAAGTATCTCACTTTGCTAAAATGAATTTTGCATTTGGAAGGTGGTTTTGTATGGAAGGCAGTTTTGAAAGAAAGAGAAATGGAAAACTGAGTATAACAATTGTTTTGTACCTCAACTTTATTTTTCCAGAAATATCAAATACAGAATATTTTTAATTTCTATGGAGTAAAGAAAGTGATGAAATCTACCCCTAACATATTTAATTGAATGCCATGATACAGATAGCTTCCATCATGACATTGCAACGCATATTTAGAATAGAATAGAATAACAGAGATGGAAAGGACCTTGGAGGTCTTCTAATCCAACCCCCTGCTTAGGCAGGAAACCCTACACCACTTCAGACAAATGGTTATCCAATCTCTTTTTAAAAACTTCCAGTATTGGAGCATTCACAACCCCTGGAGGCAAGTTGTTCCACTGATTAATTGTTCTAACTGTCAGGAAATTTCTCCTTAATTCTAAGTTGCTTCTCTCCTTGATTAGATTCCACCCATTCCTTCTTGTCCAACCCACAGGTGCTTTGGAGAATAGATTGACTCCCTCTTCTTTATGGCAGCCCCTGAGATATTGGAACACTGCTATTATGTCACCCGTAGTCCTTCTTTTCATCCGACTAGACATACCCAGTTCCAGCAACCGTTCTTTATATGTTCTTTATTTTACCATTTTGACATTGTCATAGTCAGGAACAGATGGCTTTTTCAGTACCTGGACATTTTTATGCAGGTAGAAATCTTGATATTGCAAACAAATATGTCAGACAATTGCTGAAATGTTAATAACATTAAAGGGAGGACTGCATGCATTGTTTCAATGTGCCCCAAACCAAGCAGAGTAACAAGATTCATTTGGGTATTAACTTTCTGTTAATACCATCAAGGTCACTTTCTCTATGAGATGGATGCTCACTATACAGTTATAGTGGAAAGGATTATTATAGATTATTTTTTGCATAAGCAATCATTGAGAACCAAGAAGTCACAGTAGGCAATGGACTGTGTCTTTATTCTTCTACTCTAATTTGTATGTTTAATGATGACAGATCAAATTAATTACCTTTTTTGCAGAACTAAGAAAAGGAAACATCAATAGATCCAAGCTAGGTTTATTAATAAGTTCATTTCTAAATTTATGCATGCATTTCAGCTATGTTAGTCAAGTGTGGAAAGAACAACTTCTTAATGTGATGAATTAGAGCTTACAGTGGCACAACAATTTGAGTAATCTAGTTTTAATATAAAGGAAGTTGAGCAGGATGAAATTGAATTAAAACCAAAGAGAAAAAATAGCTACCTTATTTATTGGTTTCATAGTGTTCTCTGAAAAAAAGTATACTTGGGGTAGAAAAACATTAAATATGTTTCTTAAGTAATCACACAATAATTTACGATAAGTGCACTTACATTCATATTACTCTCCTCAGGCACACATGATTTCATAATAAAGCTTTTCTATTAAGAAGAAAGAATAATGGAAGCCATTAAGGAACATGTGAATTACTAGTGTGAACTGTGTTTGCTATCTATCCAATATTAATCCAATATTAATTTCATTTAGATGGGAACACTATATATATGTGTGTGTGTGTGTGTGTGTGTGTGTGTGTGCCATTATAAGCATTCGGTTGTCCTCTACCTAAAGAGTATTTTGAATAAGATTCTCATTATTCTGTTTTCTGTAGAATTCATCAATATACTTTTGGAGAGTGTATAGTCTTCTGAAACTCTCATCCGCAGTATTTGAGATTATTCTTCTCTAAAAGCCCTGGCTAGATAAAACAAGTATTATAAAACAACAAAGACATAACAAAATGTAGTGCCTTGTTTGTTAATGAACTTTTTCTTGCATGTGCTACTTGTGTCATTCTTCATTCTACTTTATAGTGCTGTCTGTTTCTGGTAATCAGGTGTTACATTAATAATTCCCCCATTCCTGATACCTTTTAGACCCTAAGGAGAAATATATTTAAAATCATTTATACGCCTAAAAATGCTGTTTTCTACCAAATACAACACAGATGCATGGATTTAGAATCAGAATAAATCCTGCTTCATTAATTCTATATTAGAATTATATCTTCTATATAAGAGCTGTGGTAGCACAGTGGTTAGAATGCAATGTTGCAGGCTAATTCTGCGGACTGCCAGGAGTTTGGTTCTCACTGGCTCAAGGTTGACTCAGCATTCTATTCTTCGAGGTTGGTAAAATGAAGACCCAGATTGTTGGAGGCAATATGCTGACTCTGTAAACTGCTTAGAGAAGGCTGTAAAGTACTGTGAAGTAATATACAAATCCAATAGCTATTTCTATTTCTATTGCTATATGTGGCTGGTAGTTCCTGGTATTCCTACAAAAATGAACTATTTACAAAAATATAGGGAATGACACTGGATAATAATGGATGAAGATTGATCATTATGGTAGTTTATATATTGATCCAATTGAATGCATACTATTTAAAAACTCTCAAGCACAAGATCGAACCTCGATTATTTAAAGAAATTATAAATCCATTGTGGTAAACATCTAAAAGTTAAGAGATGAGAGCAACTGTGGTATTATTATAAAATCAAACAACACTGAATGCATTGTGAAATTGGTTGAAATGGATATGTTTTTTTGTTTGAACTAGTAAGTTTTTGCATGAGTTTAAGGACATGGTTTTCTGTTTTTACAATATTACTGTGTGAAATAGAGAATTTAATTATTCAAGGAGAAGATGCAAGGAATTTTTCAATCTTTTGAAGGTTAATTTCTTTGGTGCCATTGGAAAGGAAATGCTTCATGTCATGTCATTATCATTATCATCATCATCATCATTATTGACTCAAGAGAACCTTCATCCAGACAGTGATGTTGACAGTCTCTACTTACCAAGATGGTATGGCACCACAGACAGCCTTTCCTTGTAAGCTCAAGAAAAAATATCTTCTCCTTAAGTTATATTCAAAACATTTTAATGCAGATAATAACAACTGAACAAGTTCATAATGAGGCAGTCTGTTAGATAACTGGATCTTTTATGGCTTCAAACTACACTGACAAAAAGATGCAAAGCACCTTCTTTTTCTATTTTGTTTCTTACTTATTCACTACCTTTCTTTATTTTCTTTCTTTATTTTGTAATATTTATATTGATTTTACTCTGCTAAAATTTAAAATTTGTATTGCTTTTGCTTTGTTAAAAAAAAAGAATGTTTGTTAAAATAGAAATTTTGAATAGAAGAAATAGAAATATGTAAAGAATCTTCATCATCAAAAAATATCAGCAAAAAGAGTTACCAGAGATTTATTTTTATCTTGATCAAACATTTTACATAATACAACTCAACCCAGAATCTAGATGACTATGGCTTAAGCAACCTAGATGAAAATCAGATCAAATTCCATAGCTCACTAGTTCTCTTTATCAACCATTTTTCCCTGCATAACCATTTTCAGTAACCTGTTGTCAACACTTTTATATAGACTATTTAGTTAACTTTGCCTTTATAGTGATGGGTCAATTACATTTACTCGCCATATGCTGTTCTGCTGATTTTTCTATAACGATACTGAATGATGACTCATTTTTATATTGACGCCATATGCTTCAAGCTGGCCTAAGGAGTCTTATTTTAATTTCTTCCTATTAGTTAAGAAAGTCTTATTCTGCATAACCGGGGAAAATTTTGCACAGTAGCTGTGAACGTGTACAAGCAACTGGTCTACAGGAATAATAACTTTACATTTGCTCTATCCATCTATCCTTGACCATGCATGAATGAACCATCAGCTTTAAATTAGCATAAATATTTTAAATATTATATCTTAAAGTACCATTTATTACAACACTGTTAATTTATTAGTCTGTAAACTCAGTATCTAATTTTAGATTTCACTTACAATTAATTTAAGGGTTGTTGGGTTTTTTTGTCTATACCTCAATGACTCCCTGATTTAAATATCTTGTTCCATTAATCAAAATAAAGCTACGGTATTTGGGCATCTATGATCTTTATGTTAGCTGAAAATGTTTGTGCTGAACTACTGAAAGTGAAAACAAGAATCGTTATTAAGTATAAAAGGCATTTAACCTGTCAGAATTGTTTTACATGTGATTGGACAAATACATCTCCAACTCCGGTGTCCTGGATTTCCAAAAAGCAATAATCTGATTACTCTGTCTTCTCTTTAAAAATAGCATACTTGAGCTTAATGTCCTTTCTATAGGGTACTAATTCATTCTCCAGCAAAGGTCTGGGTAGGCTACTTTATCACAAACAGCCAGAGGTTTTAAACTGATTTACTGTAATTGCTGTAAATGTAATTTAAAATCTCATTAACATGAATGGCATTTGTATGAACACAGTTGGATGCCAAGTTGTAGCTGTCTTTTTCCCCTTTCTTTCTGTCTTCCATATTGAGATAAATGAAAACCTGAACTTCACAGCTTAAAAACTCAAATAAGTTTGTGGAACATACATTTGGAAATCATGATGTACTGGGATTTGTTTTTCCCTTTTCATTATTAAATGATGAACTCTATCACCGTAGTTATCTTGAATTCTTTGAATAATATTTTTTGAATAATATTTTCTATAAAAATATTATTACCCAAAACACACCCATATCAATCTGTCCAGTGCTTTCAGTGATGTATGCTACATCTTATCCAAACTGATAAGTATTACAAGCGGAGGATTGCAGCACAATAAAATAAAAGCTTCTTGTGAATCAGACAGCAATAATCTAATATTTAGACCTGGTACAATTTGAACTGCTATCCCCATTTTCATGGCACCATCTATCCAAAAGGTTGTCAAAAAGAAAGAGAGAGGGGGACAGAGGAAGGAAGGAAGGAAGGAAGGAAGGAAGGAAGGAAGGAAGGAAGGAAAGAAAGAAAGAAAGAAAGAAAGAAAGAAAGAAAGAAAGAAAGAAAGAAAGAA
>WNWU01000032.1:7192581-7224037 GCA_012654045.1 Ptyas mucosa | reverse complement strand
GAAAGAAAGAAAGAAAGAAAGAAAGAAAGAAAGAAAGAAAGAAAGAACCATTAGACTGACTTTCTTACTTTTATCATGATAATAGCCTTCCTAGAGATTAGAGCCAGTCTAGTGAGATGGTTAAGGCCCCAGGCTTGAAGCCAGAAGCCAGTGAGTTCTAGTCTTGCCTTAGGCGCAATGCTAGTTGAGTAATTTTAGGCCACCCCCAGCCCTAGGAACAGGGTAACAGCAAACTGTTTCTGGAATCTTGCCAAGAAAACTGCAGGATTATCACAGGTAATCACCAGGAGCTTATCTAGATCCGTTCCAGTTGGGCTTCAGGCCTGGGTAAAGCACGGAAACGGCATTGGTCGCATTGGTTGATGATCTCTGGAGGGCTCGGGACAGGGGTTGCTCCTCTGTCCTGGTCCTGTTAGATCTCTCAGCAGCTTTTGATACCATCGACCATGGTATCATGCTGCACCGTTTGGAAGGGTTGGGGGTGGGAGGCACTGTGTTGCGGTGGTTCTCCTCCTTTCTCTCTGACCGGTCACAGTCTGTGTTGACAGGGGGGCAGAGGTCAACCCCGAGGCCCCTTGTATGTGGGGTGCCACAAGGATCGGTCCTCTCACCTCTTCTGTTCAACATTTATGTGAAGCGCTGGGCAAGATCATCCGTGGTTTCGGGGTGAAGTACCACCAGTATGCTGATGACACCCAACTGTACAACTCCATCCCGGACCACCCCAATGATGCCCTTGAAGTGATGTCCCGGTGCCTGGAGGCTGTGCAGATCTGTATGGGGAGAAACAGACTCAGACTCAACCCATCCAAGACCGAGTGGCTGTGGTTTCCGATGTCCCGATATAGTCAGTTGGTACCATCACTGACTATCGGGGGCGAGTCGTTGGCCCCCACAGATAGGGCTCAAAACTTGAGTGTCCTCCTGGACTCACGGCTGTCTTTAGAAGAGCATTTGATGGCCGTGGCCGGGAAGACTTTCTATCAGGTTCGTCTGATTCACCAGTTGTGTCCCTTTCTGGATCGGGACTCATTACGTACGGTCACTCATGCCCTCGTCACCTCATGCCTGGACTACTGTAATGCTCTCTACATGGGGCTCCCCTTGAGGAGCACCCGGAGGCTCCAGCTAGTCCAGAATGCGGCCATGTGGGTGGTTATGGGAGCGATGGGGCGCTCCCATGTGACCCCCCTCCTGCACGAGCTGCACTGGCTCCCAGTAGTCTTCTGTGTGCACTTCAAGGTTTTGGTTACCACCTTTAGAGCGCTCCATGGCTTAGGACCAGGGTACTTGCGAGACCGCCTTCTGCCACCAGTAGCCTCTCACCGACCAATACGCTCCCATAGAGAGGGGCTCCTCAGGGTGCCGTCAGCCAAACAATGTTGACTGGCGGCCCCCAGGGGGAGAGCCTTCTCTGTGGGGGCACCTGCCATCTGGAATGAGCTCCCCCCAGAGATACAGAGGGGGGAGCTCATTACGCACTTTCCGCCATGCCCTCAAAACATTTCTATTGCAGCAGGCTGGTCTGGCTTGACTCTCCCTTTTAAATCTGCTTTTAAGCTTTTATATACATTGGGTGTTTTTAAATTTGTTTTTTGGGCCAAAATTATTTAATATGTTTTTAAATGGTTTTTTAACTTTTATATATGTATTTTTACCCTGTGGCTGTTCACCGCCCTGAGTCCCTTGGGAGTAGGGTGGTATAATTAATTAATTAATTAATTAATTAATAATACACCAATCAAAAATAATTTGATTATTAGACCTCCTAATTTGGAGGTCCATCTATTCCAAAGTGTTAAGGCAATGACCTCAAAGGCCTGCCTTTCCACACCTTAATTTCAGGATATCTATTACATTATCTCTTCATGAGCTTGTATTAGCAAAGAGAAAATGCATAGAGAAAATGGCCTTGGAACGCCCAAATGAGAAACCTAGCTGCCAGTTGGCTATGAAGACCAGACTCAGGTCTCAGAGCAACACTTCATGAACAAAGTCATTTAACTTTCTGTAGTTTAGATTCCACAAGGTGAAATCAAAGGAGGTACCTGAGATATCATGTTACATCCTGGGAGGGTTTTTCCCCCAGAAATGTTTATGGAGTAAAGGCAGTTCTTTCCAAAGACTTTCATTTCTTTTCACTGATGCCAGCACATAGCTATAATTTGACTGGCCATGCATTGACATATCATATTTTCACCTTAAGCACTCATTTGGACAAACAATGTCTACAGTTAATGTGGAAGGTCAAAACCACTTAGACTTATATAACTTCCTTTGTTCTGTATAGATACATACCCTGATACCTCACTTTGAGATCTTCCAGAGTAGAGTTGAAAATATATTATCCTACTTTTCTATCCATTTATGTTATCCTCTTATATTAAAATTTAGAAATCAGTAAAAGAATTAAAATTACTATGAGGAAAAATAAACAGGATTTCTGGAGAAATATTTATGGATAAAGCATTTGCAAAATAGAGTGATGTATGAAGTATATGTAATACTATTGATTTATATAGTTCTGAATCCTTATTTTGTTTAAGATAGTGATACTTTAGCTTATAGTCAAATGCCTTTTGCACAACTGCCAAGCATCAGAAAAGCCCCAGGCAGTGAAACATTGGGTGCTTCCAGATTTATGCTAAAATCAATTCAATCTAGCACTACCAAACAATAAAGAGTAGTTTTTCCAACTGCTTATCCTGTTTTCAGTCATAGGATAACAGAATAAAGTGATTGGAAGAGGTGGAAATGTAACTGTCCCCCCCCTAAAGAAAAGAGATGAGATTTGAACGTGTACATGCCTTAAAGCAGGGGTGTCAAACTCAATTTCATTGAGGGCTGCATCAGAGTTGTGTTTGATCTTGGTGGGCTGGGCTGGGTGTGGCCAGGGAGGGCAAGGCCAGCTTGACGTCTCTCCTGTCAGAGGGGGCTATGGTGGCCCGAGCAAAAACAGGCTCCCAAGCTCCATTTTTGGCTACCACAGCTTCCTGCAACCCTCTGCCAGTGAAAACAGAACTTGGGAAGGCATCACGTGGCCCTTCCAAACTCCATTTTCACTGGCAGAGGGTCGCAGGAGGCCGTGGCACCAAAATGGAGCTCAGGAGCCAGTTTCTGCTATCAGAAGCACTGCGGGCAAGTCTTTCACTGTTTCCAGGGCAGCCCTGTGGGCCAGATCTAAGTTTCCTGCTGGGTGGATCAGGGCCCCGGGCCTTGAGTTTGACACCCCTGCCTTAAAGGGAATAGCCACATACTGTTATCTCAGCTGGAAGCATCTCTGATTTCCTAATAATGAAACAAGCAAAGATGTGTTTATTCTCCATACAATGTATTCTGCTTATTCCATTATTAAACAACTTCTCTTGCAAATGTATTCTACTGAACAGATTGAGAGATCAGCATGCAAATTAGTTTAGGGAATGCTTTCTTCTAATGTGGAATATAAGTGTCCATGCATATAGAGTTTTCAAAGTACATGGAAAAGGGGTTAAGATTATTTTGTTAAGAATAAATTGAGCTCCAACCCTGCTGGCTTTTGCATTATGAAAATGTTGTATCTGGAATACATATGTATATTAAAGATCACACATCACCTCCCTTTTATTTTTCCTCCTACTGAATATATGCTGTATGCATTAATGGTAGGGATGGAAAGGAAACTTTTTCCCATACCAGTCAACAAACTGCCATTTAATAATTTAAAAAAAGAAGAGAACACTTTCAAGAAAGTAGAGAGAAGGAAGATATATTTGACTGTAAAATGCTCAGAGAAATGCTTTTAATTATATCTAAGAAACACCATTCTAATCTTGCACAACTGTACATTTTAGGGGAAGAAAAGGAGAATGGAAGAGAATACAGCAACATGCTCAAGTTATTCCAATAACTACGCTATAAAGAATTTTCCATTAAAACAGCTTCACTGAAACCTTTTCTTCATTTTGCATTACTCCCCAAAACCCACCATTTTAAGCCATTCCTGATGTTTTATAAATGTGTTCCTAACCCCATATATGTCACAGTACTCCTTGTTTCTTGCAATTTATAGAAAATACTTTTGATAAGAGACCCTATTTTTTTTGCTGCTTGCTTAGTCAACTACATGCTATGGACGGTATTGAACTACAGGTTCTTCAGGTTCTTTGACAATTCTATGATTATTATTTAATAAAAATATTTACTATTATAGCAGGACTAGATTGATTGATATCCAGTAAAACACTTGCCTGTTCACAATCTAATGATCCAGTTCTAACACATTATCTGTTTCAGTTCTTAGTGATGCTTCATTTATGGTCTAGGATAAATTTTACAATGCAGCTCATAGCATAATAATGATAATGCTATTGCAAAGGAATATGCCCCATTACACTGTATGTGTATACTTTAACACAGTGTTTTAAGTAAAGTTGTACAATAATCATAAACCGAGGTTTTACTAACCATTTACTTTGATTTAGTCCTGCTGTCGGTGTGCCTTTGCAAACTCCAGTGGAATATTTACTATGATGCAGTGGGAATCTCTAAGTCTTACCTTTCAAGAGATATCAGATGCAGAACTTTTTTTTAATGATGCTTCATTCCCTCAGGAGACAAGCTTTGGGATGAAGAATAATAGCTACAATTGCCTAGATCCCGCATGTGATGAGGACCCAATCTAAGCTACATTTTAGCATTTAAAATTCTCTGAAAGATCAATATTTTTTCCCTTCAAGGCAGTAAAATTGATCAAAATGCAATCCCAGGAGTTGTTTCAGTATTTTTATCTTCCCTACCCTCTTCTGTTTATTGGACCATTGACTTTGATGGCTTAAAAATGGAGAAAATAAAATCTTTCAGAAGAACACTAGACTCATGTTTAAAAGTATTCTGCCTAACAGCTCACCAGGACAGAGAAAGTGGTATGAGAAATTGAAACTCCTGCCTTATGGCACACTTCTCATGTATCAATTGACTCCATTCCACTGCATCATTCTACTCACTCCCCACCACTCACTGCCCACTCTGCCATAACTCTCAATTATATTATTAACTGGGAGTTATGGAATAAAATGAAGGATGGATGCTATAATGGGAGGGAAACTCCCACTGCAAAGTACAATCATAATGGATTTCATGCTGTAGCAGGAGTCTCCTTCCCAATGCCCTGTACAAATCCAATACCTATTAGTTGTTGCAGTGAGTTGTGCAATTCAACAGGGGGTTTCTAACACAAGATTATGCAATATCTCCGACATCAATTATCTGAGTGGCATGCTGGCAAAAGACATCTTCCCTGGCATCATAAAAGGGCAATGGTGCTGTGGATGTCTCCTCCAATTGCATCACACCGTCTGCCAATATTGTCAGTCGGCTTGGTGGGTTGCACAATGCCGTGGGATTTTTTTACTGTTGCTTTGGAGAATCACCCTGATTCCTGTCGAACTGTGTGTTAGTTTGCTTTTGTTTTAATATATTTTTATTGATTTTTAATAAGATAAAAGTTTTAGAAGAGAAACAAAAAAAGTAAAGAACAGTAAGAGAGAAAAGAAAAAAAGAAAAAGAAGGGTTTTTGTCAGTGGTTATAAATGCATTTAGATTTTATCCTCCTTCTCTACAATTATATCATAAATTCCTTCTTCCATAAGCAACCCTGTCTGATAGTTAAACTCGTAAATCACAAGTTCATGTTTCTTTTCCTTTTTCAGCAAAAGCTCTATCAGGGATTTCCAGTCACTAATTAATATAATACTTATCTAAGCAAAATATTAATTTTGCTAGTTCTGCTAGTTCCATTATATTCACCCCACCATTCCTTTATATGCCAGACCTTTGCATCTTTGTGCATACAGATATTTCACTGCAGTTATCATGTACAAAAACATGTACAAGAAAAAGCTTGACTTTTTCTAACTGTCCATCAATTCCTAAAGAAACATTTCTAGTTTCAGATGTATATTAATTTTTAAATACTCTGAATTAGGGTATTATTTGAATCCAGAAATTTCTAGATTTTTACATGTCCACCAAGTATGATAAAAATCCTCCTTGTTCCACATTTTCAAAATAAATTTGAAGTGGCTTTATACATTCTAGACAATTTCTCTGGTGATGTATACCAACAGTACATCATGTTAGAAAAATTATCTTGAAGATTATAACATGGTATAAATTTCAATACTTTCAACCACATATTTCCCTGTTGTTCCATCTGTATATCATGACCAAATTTTTGCTGCCTTTATCGTATTTCTTTCATTTGTTCTTTTGCTTTTAATTTCAATAAACTTGTATATTTTAGCAATTACATGTTCAACATCTGTACACACTTCTATTTTAAACCCAATGTTACAATGTTCAAAAAACGTAAACTAAGTTGTCTACTTTAAATTTTCTTAATAATTGTACATAAAAAAGCATTGGCTATTACATTCTTCTATCTCCAGTTCTCTTGATTTTATTTTGTATTCCCTTTGACAAAATTCTAATACCTCGTGATAAATTAACTACTTCTGATTGCCTATTATTTCTCATCTACAAAAAGTTTTGAGGGTGTTTTCAGAGTTTGTATCTATTCCATATTTTCAAAATGGGATCTATAACATAATGATGTTTAACATCTAAACTATTGTATCAGAAATATCCATGCCGTCCAAATTTCAGGTCATGCTCTTCTAACTCCAAGAGCCTTCTATTTCTCAGCACCACCCAATATTTCATTCAAACCAAGCAGCAAGCTACAAAATACAATTTCAGATCAGGTAAACTCAATCCTTCTCTTTTTTAAAATCTTTTTATATCTTGTAAAACCTTATATTTAACGTTTGGGTTTTTAACTCTGCCACACAAATTTAGATATTAATTTAATTTTAATTTAGTATTTAAATTTATATACCACCCTTCTTCCATCTTATGCCCATCTGCCTCTGTTTAAATGGTGTCTCAGTTATCTCAGGACACAAGGGACTAAATTTTGAACAAATCAATATAAATTTGCATTATCAAGAAACTTGCTAACAATTTGGAGCTCTCAGCATAGAAAATGACAGATCATAATGCAAACCCCACTTGTTTTGTATATTCCTGTTGTGCGCATACAAAAGTTGCATTTTAATGTTCATTATCTCATCTATTTTGATACCACCAGTACCTCCTGCCACTCCAGAAGCTGCTGTTTACTACTGAATATATTTCAGGAAAATTTTAAGTAGTTAAGGTGCTAGACACGGAACAGGAAAACTGAGTTTTAATCTTGCCTTTGGGAAGCCAACTTGTTGACTTTGGTGCAGTTATTCCCTTTTAGTTCTAGGGAAAAAATGGTACTTTCTATAAATACTGCATGGAGCTATTCCATTTGGTTGCCAGGAGTCATGCCTGACCCAAAGGTTTATGCTTATGTGAATGTGTTATCTTAGAAGACATATGTAGGACAATGTGTAGGGCAATCTTAATAAGTATGTAGAGGTTTAAGCAAGAAGGCAAATCAGAACTCTAGTCCTTTTCCCCCAAACTAAAGTTCTAGCACAAAGAAAACAAGCATGTTGAAAAGGTTATCTCTACAACCTCCTGCCTGGAAGTTACCAGAGCCAAAATATCTACCTATGTCTGCAATAATACAATATCTGTATTATGTGATGTCTGATGGTATTTCCTCATACAAATCCCAGTCAATAAATATAACGAAGAAAATGGCTTAAAACATGCAAAGATATTTGCATTGTTCTCTTCAGGAAATACTTAGCAAAATAAAATTAAATAAAGAGTAATTAGAAAAAAATAAGGCATTTTAGTGGTATGGTCATATGTTTCCCAGCAAGAAATGTGTTTTGCCATGTGTAAAGGTTTATCTTTTAAGTTTTATGAGCATGTCACTATGCAGATGCAAGCAATTCTTTCATAAGAATTCATGACCCATATTCCAGTAGATGGCATTTCATTTTGCCAAAATACCGCAAACCCTTTTTTAAAAAAAAAATGCTTAATCACATTCTGAGGCACTAAACTGAACAATAATTTTCGATGAAATTAGTAAACATTTACTTTGGAGTTGACAAGAATTCTATTCTGAAACAACGACAACTATGTAACAGTGTATTGTGTGTTTCCTCCCTTGAATGCTTATAGAAACTGACATTTGCATAAAAATTGCTTTGTTCAATAAACAGCTACTGAAATATTTGTGAAGATGGCAAGGGAACGGGGGAAAAACACATTGTTCAGGCAATCTGCTGATAGCGCATATAATAAACATGTGCCATCTTTGGTTTTATTTATTTTTTAGGTTGAAGTGTTTTGTGACTGTAGAGGTTCCTCTGCTACCAGTCATATAGCCTCTGACAATTCTGCACATGTAGTAATAATATAACATATCTTTCTATACTTGCCAATCCATCTTTTAAAAACCTTTAATGATATTAAGGTTGCAATTCATAGTGTATCTTGCTCAGGCAACTAAGCTACTATAATAAACTATTACAAATCCCCAACTGATTCAGTAATTACATATTTGGCAGTCTAGAACCTTTGTTTTACACACGCTGGTTTCATTGACCATATAGGATCACTTCTATTATTGTATTTAATGGAAACAGAGTGCACTTGCAAGTTGCTTCTGTCTTAGTAAATGACAGGTGGACACGATTAATACATTACTTTGGATAATTTCCTCTTTAGAAAACCTATTTTAAATTTAACCAATAGTGACAACAAATAAAACTGCTTTCCTCTGGAAAACTGTTGGTTTAACTTTTGTCAGCTATAGCAAATAGCATTTGTCTTAAACAAATTGCCTTTTCTCTTTAAAAAAAATAACTATATATGCAATTTTATAGTAGTTGCTTCTTGCAATGTGTCTGTTCATTATGTTTTTTAAGATTCTTCAGTTCAAGAGTTTAATTTCAGAGTAGAAAATAGATGAACTTAACCTACCAAATTATGTCAATGGGCAGACTATGTACATAGTTATTATTATTTTAACATTTGACTCATGTCAAAATTGTTCAACTAATTTCTAGAGTTTTGTTAAATATTTTAATTAAAACATAAGAGGTTGAACCTAGAATTTGCATCTTGTAGATGAAAGGGCTTCAGCCTCTGCAGAAAGCTAATCTAAATGCTTCTGAAAGCATTCAGAAGCGAACAAATGCAAATGTCATCAATTCTCCCTCTTGACCCTATTCTTTCTTCGGGGAGTTAAGAACCTATGGAAAGAAGGGTATTTCTGATATAAAGAAAATGAAAATTGTCAAAATTACCTCTGCTCTCTTTTAGTGTTTGATAACTTTATGGAAATTCCACTCTGAGTAAATAGAAAAAGTGGCTGAGATCCCCAGGAGAGTTCAGATATGAAGTTAATCATTTGTCCAATTGCCATATATTTACTGTCAGCCTCAGCCTTGTGATGGTACTTGGAGCCACCATTCGGGTGGGGATCGCGCTGCATGCTTTCGCTGACGACCCTTCCTGTGTGCCTGCTCTGCTGGGTCGTCAGCCCCGAGGCAGATCTCTCACTTCGACTCCCCAGCTGCATGCTAGATGACTTCAGGGACATGCACTGAAGCAGTTTCTCACGATCCATCACTTTAAGGAAAGAAGAAGCAGTGTGGAACTGGAGCGGTTTGCAATGGATTGGGGAGGGAGAGGGAGGATACGGGTTAATTGGATAATTGAGTGATTGTACTGGGATGGAGCTGTATGCTGCATAAAGGGTGATGGGGAGCACGGAGCATCAGCTCCAACAAAGATTCCTTTCTGTAACACTTTAAGGTGGTTAGGATATCCAATATCAGGATAAACAAACTTGGTTACTGCTTTTGCATGCTGAGGGTTTTTTTCCTTACTTTATGGAACCTGACATCTACACCCTCATTTGTTGCATTTCTCATATGGAAATCTGTTCACTTAAGTGAAGAGTTTAGTTATCCAATCTTATTTCCCACTTCAACTGAAGATGCAAGCAAAAACAAGAAGGTGGGAGTAAACCCTTCATTACTGCCTTCTAGCTAAAGAAAGAAGCGAAAAATGAATACGTTGGTTATCAGATGATTGAAAGATACAATCTCTTCTGAGTTTAACGTTCTCCTTCCCCTTACTTTCCCTCTAATTTAATTTTTATAGTTTTTTAAAATTTTTCCTTTCAATTGCAAGGTTTTTCAGAAGTGATTTTCCACCGCCTTCTATCTAGGGCTGAGAGTAAGTGACTTGCCCAAAGTTACTTAGCTGACTTTGTGCCTCACAGACTCCTGATTTCCAGGTGATGCCTTAGCCACCACACCAAAGTCCTGTTTTGTTTCTCTTTTTATAGAGAGGGAAAAATTACACAGTCTAAAATACTGGTCCTAACATACAAAAGGTATGGTTGAACACTCTGCACCTTCCAAAACCAAGCAATCCCACTATGCCAATATCGGCTGGTGGCGCCCAGGATGAGGGCATTCTTGTGGCCACACCGACCCTCTGGAACGAGCTACCCACTGGGCTCCGGACGGCCCCTGACCTCCGCTCCTTCCGCGGCGACCTGAAGACATGGCTTTTTCAACAAATCTCCTGATCTGTTGGGAATTCAGTTTTAATTGTTGGGTTTTTAATTGAATTATTTTTCTATTTCATTTTATTGTTGTTGTTTTATTGTTGTGAGCCATCCCGAGTCCTTCGGGAGAGGGGCGGCATATAAATGTGAATAAAATTAAAATAAATAAATATGCTGTAACCTCTATGAGAGCCCTTTGTATAGTATTCTAAGACTAGAATTGGCTGGACTAAGGTCATACCAATTTACAGTGATTAAGTTATGGATTGCTCTCTATATTTCCTTTTCTTTATACTTAAGAAATTGCAAAAAATTACAAACCTCCAAATAATTTTTGTTTGTTTTAAATGAACATAAAGTTTACAAGTGTAGGAAGAAACAAAGGTGTGAAATAAAGACATATTGTTTGTTTCATATGAGGCCTTTCGATATCAACCTAATGAGCTAATATATTTATTTATTATAACAATGAACCCATCTGTAAACAGATCATAAAAATAATACATCATTTACATATTTCTATATCAACATGTCATCCATAATTGGAAAATAAATTAAATGATCCATCTGCTTGCTATCGTCTATGCTATTCTTCTTCACACCCACAATATTTAAATACAGTCAGTATTATTTATACTAATTATCTGCTAACAATAACAAAAACAACAAATTAAACCACCCCAAATCTCCTCAGAGGATTTGATTGATCTGCTCTGTTAATCTTTCTTTTCTCACTCCCACTCACTTTTACTTTTGGCTTGGGTTGTTTTTTTTTATTGCTAGTTTTGTTTTCTGTTTTTGTTACATTCAGCCTTACTGGAATGTATCTTGTATTTGTTTTTGTATTATTATTATTAAAAGCATTCACTTTATCAGTTTTGTAAATCTATTGCTTTCAGTGACATGTCTTATATGAAGAGGTGAAAAGACATCTAGTTCATCAAACTATTGATAATTATTGTTATCCGAGGTTTGGAAACTGATAAGTAACTGATAAGTTATGAATGATATATAATCTACAGGAAGTTTCATGTTTTGGGAGAAGCCAGAAGCAAACAAGCCTTCTCAGTAGTATTCACAAGGGGAAATCAAAACAAATTAATCTGATTAAGCCCCATCTCTTTTAGCATGATAGACATGATACATGATACACATAAAAAACTAGTGGACTTTGATTGTGCCCCTGTTTTCTCTCTTTTTCTATTACCCTTTCCCTCTAATAATCCTTTCCCTCCCCTTTTCTTTTCCTGTCTATGCTAGGGATACTCACATATTAGGCAGAAGTGAGCAGGCACGATGATTTTTCAGGTCCTGAAGTGATTCCTGTTTCTGTGTGTGTTGAAAAACAACTTTGGAAATTGATATCATAAAATTTGACTTATCCTGTTTATTCTAAAATAAATTCACACTATTCTATATGAGGTTATAAGCAGACCAGAGATTCCTGATGTTCCATTTCAAGTACTATCATGGTTTATATCTGCATTGTTCAGTTGCCCTGTGACCAGAACAAGCAGAAGTTTATTTGTTTGTTAATTTTTTAAGGCTGATTATCTCACCCTAACCATAACACTAAGGAATATTTAAATTAACACCATGAAAGGTGTCTAGGGATATTCCCAATCATCCAGGTTATGGTTGTCCCAATGCTGCTTTTTTTCTGGACATTCTTGATTTTTCTTTCTTGCCTTTCTTGTCTTTGAAAACATTTCACTTCTCATCCAAGAAGTTATTTTAATGCTAATTGACTGGTGGCAAATGAAAGGATTTAAATTCATTGCTGTCATTTGATTGTTAGCAATCTGAGGGTCAGTTGTTAGCGCTTTGAAAATTGTTGAAGCTACTTGGGGGTTTATCTATATGTTCAGAGACACCTGAATCAGAGTGCAAATGGACGTGGAGAAGGTTCAGTTGAAAATTTATATGTAACTGTCATGAGCTGTCAGAGAAAATACAGGATATAATAGCAATAAATAATAATTGCAATAATTTTAAATAAACTGGAGTTTTTCTGACAGACTTTCTATCTTTAAACATTTTCCGAAAGGAGCTCATATTTGAACAAAATATACTTCACTCTTAAAATATGCTGCTGTTCTAAAGTTCAAAATCTTGACAAACAGTTACTACTCTGTAGTCTCTAACCTAACAATTAGAGATACACATTCAAAGGTAGATCTTTCCACTGAAGTTAACAATAAGTGAGAATCTTTCTGCTTGAATACTCTGGCAAGATTATTGTTCAGCAATAATGTTTCATATGCACCCTTTTAAAAGCTTCTGTTGCCTTTTCATGTATAACCCACAATTCAGAACCTCTAACTATATCAACACAGCATCTTATAACAGAAATTACAAAGGAAAGGAAAGGATGTCATAACAAATTCAGGCCATGGAGCGTGGCAACCAATAAGACAACCAATAAAATAGATGTTCCCAGGAAGGCAAGGACTCTCCTAATAAGGTTTACAAGTGAAAAACAATTTAAAAGGATACAGGGAATACTATAATTTAGATGCAGCCATTGAGAAGACCTTGCCTAAAACGATGTTTTGTTTCAGACAATACCTGTTTTGACAACTGTTGATCGATTTAAACAAGGGGAAAGGGATATATCTAAATTTGTGTGGCAGGAAAAGAAAAGCACAGGTTAAATATAAGGTGTTGCAAGATGCAAAGGTAAGAGGAGGATTGACTTTTACCAATTTGAAATTGTACTTGGCAGCTTACTATATGGTTTGGATGAAAGAGGTGTGCTACTGAGAAGTAGAAGGCTTTTGGAGTTAGAAGAACATGACTTGAGATTTGGACTTGAGTATCTGTGGCATGATAAAGTCAAGGTTAATTTGAATTTCAAAAATTATATTGTTAGAATGAAGACAAATATGGATCATGTTGCAGGATCCAATCTGGATCAATCACCAGGACCAACGATTTAGTCTAGTGAGCTTTTTCAGTCAGGGAACTTCTCTTTAGCAGATTGTGTGTAGACTAGAGCAGGGGCCCCAAACTTTCGGACCTCAGGGACCACTAAATTCATAATTTTAAATCCCATGGACCACTAATATGATCTGCCTAATGCCTGGCTGGGTGGGCATGGCTAGGTGGTCATGTGACTGGGTGGCCATGGCCAACTCAATGTCACTCACATTGAGGGGCGCCTCACCAGCCTCTACTTGCCCCTCCCCTCCCAGCCACTCCTCGCCTGTCTGTTTGGGCTCCTTAGAGCCACAACAAGAAGCAATTGTTGGAGCTAAGCAGCCACCACGAGAAAGAGTTGGCAAAACAGCTGGCTCAGTTCAAGGAGGCTCAGCAGAAGCACCTCACTGAGGACTATGAGCATAGGCTTTCCAAGCAGAGGGAAGACCTGCAGGAGTGCAAGGCCAGGTACCAGTGCCTGGAGGCTCAGCAGGCTGAAATGGTCAGCCAGTTCCAGGTCATAATGCAGTCCCACTGGAACAAGGCCCTCCGGCTCTTTGCCACCAGCGGCACTTCCCTCCAGCCTTTGCCCAGAGCCCCGCACCAGGAGGCCAAAGCAGACCCCAAGTCGGAATTTCTGTCCCCGTCCAACCCACACAAGAAGACCCCGAAGGGGAGACTCTCTGCAGCGGCACAAATGTTCATTGCATGTATCCGTCCCAGGGGCCAAAGTTTGAGGACTCTTGATTTAGTGCAATATAAAAAATGCAAATAATTTTTCTGCTGACCACCAAAATTTTCTCGTGGACCACCAGTGGTCCACAGACCACCAGCTGGTGACCGCCGGACTGTATAAAGTCATTTCAAATTTATGCTGAAAATGTGAACAAGAAGGGACATTTAATCATGTTTGGTGAATGTAAATAAATCTGAAAAAATTGTATTCAAGTATGTACATTGATTCAGAGGATTTTAAGAATTTTAAAGATTAATACTCTGTTTCTCCCAAAATAAGACATTCCCTGATAATAAGCCCAATCGGGTTTTTGAGTGCATGGCAAAAAGGCCAAGCGTTTATTTCAAGGTTCAAAAAATATAAGACAGGATCTTATTTTCAGAGAAACACAGTATACCATTGAGACCAGACATCTTTCTTTTGAAGTTAATGGGAAATTAGAAAAAAAAATCATGGAATTTGATAACTGCAGCAAGACTATTCTATGTGATCTTATTTATTTATTATTTATTTTATTATTCATATTTCTATGCCGCCCACTCTCCGAGGACTCTGGGCGGCCTACACCAAAGACAGTATACTAAATAGCATATTGCCCCCAACAATCTGGGTCCTCATTTTACCCACCTCGGAAGAATGGAAGGCTGAGTCAACCTTGAGCCAGTGAGATTTGATCTGCTGATCTGCTGAACTAGCAGTCAGCTCAAGTAGGTGCAGTACTGCACCCTAACCACTGTGCCACTTCGCGTATCTTCTTACTATTAGGTTTTTGCTGTTGTGCAGTATTTATTTGCATTTGTTATAATCAGAATAGTATACATATTTGGTTATTTTAATAACCAAATATGGTTTATGCCTTTCTAGGCAGAGTGGAATGTTTTCAAAAGGAGCAGAATTTTTTGTTACCATTCAACACTTCAGAAGGCAGCAAAAGGCTAGATTGACTAACATGGTTTCAAATATTACTCCTTAAGCCTTAAAAATGGAAACAGTTCATATCAAATACAATGCATATTCTTTTAATTATTGCATTTAGTTCTCTTGTGTTTCCCTTTGGAAGCTCAAGGTGGCATATATGGTTGTACCCACATCACTTTATCCCCCAACAACAAACCTTTGATGGAAGAGGTTTGTTGGAAGAGAAAGTAACTGACTGCTCTGAAGTTACCTGTTGAGATCTGTGGCCAAGGAGATTGTGATTTGGTCTTCAAAAAGCTAATTCTAATATCTTAACGACTACACTACACTACCTACCCTCAGTGTAGTCATTAAGATATAAAATAGATTGATGATATAGATATATAAAATACAATTGTTCGTGAACTGTTCCTCCCAATTGAGAAAACAGAATATTGAATGTTTAATAGTATCAAGAATCTAATGCATACAAAGTATCTGCTTTGCATCCATATAAATGAAGTAATTCATAATAAATTCATAACCATGCAAATTTTTCCCAGAAAATTGAGATCAGTACAGGCAATCCACAGGTTAAAAACATCTGATTTAAGGACATCCCCTAGAAACCATTACCAAACATGATGGATATGTTGTCCTTCCTCAAGTGGACAAAATGCTAAAGTGGCACAATGCTTTCGGGAACCTCTGAAATCATATGTTTTTAATATATAGCCATTTTTTAGCAGTTCCTGAAAGCATTGCTTCAGGAAGGACAACACTGTCCACCCTTTTATACTAGGCATTCTGTTTGTAAGTACAAGTTCTGGCTTACATACAAATTGTGTTAAAGACAGAGGTAGAAAATGGAACTTGTTCTTAACCCAGGGACTGTCTGTATTGTATATAATTAAATCCCGAGGATTAAGTTAAAGGGCAATATAACTTTCAAAATAGAATGTAGCCAAGACATAAATAGTTACAATCTTGAGATTCTTAGTGGTGACATTAGAATAGCGCATCAGCATTGGAGTTTAAATGAATATTTGCAATTTACAGTAAGAAGATTGCTGATCTTTAAACAGAAATGAAAGTATTTTTAACAGTAATGTATAATATTCCCTTTTAACTTTGGGATTAGAATAGTGACTTTTTTGTGTAAGTTTGCAGCATCTGTGCCATGTTCATTAGAATTTTCAGAGACTAAAGAATCCTATAATTATCTCAACAAAAGTGTATGATATAGACCACCATGGAAGCATCACATGCCTGTATTCTATTTAAGCATGAACAGAATAGGCCCTAAAATAAGAACCAGACATTGTTTGTTTATAACCAACCATCTTCTATCATGATAGAGCCTGGGCATCCTGGCCTTACAGGTAGAGTATTTAAAGTCATTACCATATAGCAAGCTTTGTAAAATATCATCACTTAAAGTCTTCCAGAGGAAAGTTTTCACCCTTTCCCAAAAAACAGACTTCCTTTTCAATGCAGATGCTGCATAGTTTAGGAATAGCAACTTTGGCAGAACAGCTCTGAATGTCCAAATTGAGTCCAGTCAGTTCAGAGCTTGGAAAGCTTTATTTTTTTTTAAAGCAAAACAGACATCAAAGAAACATAACTTATACAGGTAGTCCTTGACTTACGATCACAATGGAGCCCAAAATTTCTGTTGCTAAAGTGAAACATTTGTTAAGTGAGTTTTGCCCTATTTTATGATCCTGCTTGCCACCGTTGATAAGTGAATCACTGTAGTTGTTCAGTAGTAACACTGTTGTTAATTGAATCTGACTTCCTCATTGACTTCGCTTGTCAGAAAGTTCCAAAACTTGATCATATGACCACATGACACTGCAATTGTCCCAAATATGAGTCAGTTGCTAAGCATTCAAAATTTGATCATGTGGCCATGGATATGCTGCAATGGTCATAAGTGTGAAAAATAGTCATAAGTCATTTTTTTCAGTGCTGTTGTAACTTTGAATGAGCCCTAAATGAACTGTTGTAAGGTGAGGACTACCTGTATACAAAAACTAAATGTCTAAGAAGATCAACAAATTCCCTTGCTCCAAAGTATCTGCTCATTAATATATACATTCATGCCGTTGAATTAGTCTCAAGTTTTGGCAACTTCCATGGACAAATCCATGCAGGCTGTTTATTTGGCAACATTTTTCAGAAGGGATTTATCATTTCCTAGGACTGAGAGAAAGCTCAAAAATCTAAGAGCTCAGATTTCCCCATTCCTAGTCCTACATCTTAAAACAATTAGACCAAATTGGCTAGGACAAAGGTCTAATTAGATCTAAAATTTAGACTAATCTATAGTTATTTTACAAAGAAATTAACCCTCTAATATCTAATGTTTTAGATATGCAGCCCTTGCTATTACTAATTAACCCTTCTGGTAGATCTTACTATTTCTTGATGACCTATGCTGTGCTGTTAAAAAATTTTAAGTGTATATTATTTGCATTTACTCAATATCCATTTAGAATTATAGATTTTTCAACAACCCCATCTTTATGGCTTGGTACAGTAATAGCGTTAAAACAACCATCTGAAAGAATTAGCAAGATAAATCTTTCTAAGCTAGTGTGAAAGTTCAACAGTGACTTTTAAATCATTAAAAAGAAAAATTCTTATGACATTTCTAGAAATTCTGAAGCTTTTTCCCCAAGAGAAATTGATTGCACAGCTGAAGGTTAGATGAGCCTGAGAAAAAAAATTGCAAACATCAGAATCTTATTGAGAAATGATAAATTATGTTTTATAATAAAATCTCTCTGTCCTATGGAAAAGATTTTCAGAAAGATTGCTGCTTGGATACCAATTCCAAATATAGGATGAAGTTAACTTAATAAGTTAAGGGCTTTCATTACTATATATTTGCTGCTGGACTACAACCTATGTACATAACTGTTGCTTTGGCTACTTCGAATTATGGAATGAAATCTGATTGTTTGTTTGTTTGTTTGTTTGTCTTTCACTTTGTTTAACTATTGTAAATAGTTCCACAAATATTACATAGCAATTGTTCTGTAAACAAGGCAGATATTTATTGCCATAGCTCTAATTTTGCAACACTATGATTAAGATAAGAAAGAAAAATTGTGTGAAATCAACCTGGGGAAAGACCAAATGGAAAATAATATAGAAATATTTTAAAGGTTTTTTCCATGTGTGGAGAACACTAAAGAAAGTTATAAGCAAAGACTTTATTAAAAAGCCTCATCCCAATATGATGCTTTGCCATATTGTTTATGTTAAATAATATATTCATTTTTAGAGGCAAATAGACTAAAATAATGAAGTACCTTTCTTTTAACAAGAACCATGATACCATGCTATACAAACTGAGATTTTTTTCTTCTTCTAATATCTCTTCGTTCAGAAAGGTAAATTTCTTAGCTTGGGCTTCTGTTTGCTTTGTTTTTAAAATCATTAATATTCCTATCAACATTTAATTTTCTGAAGCAGTCTTCTTTGCAAAAATTCTATGCTCACCATGCATTGTTGAGTTTATTGTTCACAATAACCCAGAGGCTAATCAATACCAAATAATAAATACCAAAGGACCAGTTAATGAATCAGCCTTTCAAAGTGACCAAACTAGGAAACCAACACCATGGCATACTACTTTTATTATAATGCTACAGTAAAAAATCTTGCAATTTTGATTGTGTTTCCCCCTCCTTTCCTTTATCGTTGGGAAGGGCTTATCTGACATATTTACTCATGCTGCTTTCTTACTCCTCTTTTATGTAACCATTGCCTTCATAAGTAGTCTTCCTCTTGTGCTTCAGGACCATTTCCTCTATCCTCTACATAATGCAAAGATACATCCATTTTTAGAATCAGTCAATCACAGGGTAAGAAAAGAGCTTAGAAGTCTTTTGGCATGACCACCTACCCAGGGAAGGAATCCTAAGATTAGGCCAGTGGCTATCCAACCTTTGCTTGGAAACCTCCACTAGTGAAACACCCATGACTCCATGATGTAGGTTGTCCAGCATTCAATATTTTTCACAATTAGAATTGTGATTTCAGCTTTGTATTTCTCTGCATAAAGCTTCAACCCATTGGACATTTTCCTGTCATTAAGCAGGATAAAAAAAAATCATCTTCTCTATAACAGACGTTCATATACAAGTGGTCCTTAGGTTATGTCAGCAATTAGAACTAGAATTTCCATTATTAAGTGATGCAGTCATAAGCTGGTGACTGCATTGCTCAATGATAGCAATCCAAGCACTTTCAATTCCTGGTTTGGTCATCCCAGCCCTGAGTCTTAGTTCTTCCAAGGTAATGGATTGCCTCCTCTTAAACTCTCTTCAACAATCTAATTCCCCTCTCTGCCCTTTGGCTACCCTGCATCTTGTCTTGTTGGTTCCGGATCTGCTTCCTGCATGCCTGACCTGGTCTTTGCAAAACAGCTTTTGGCTACATAAGGCGTTCTTCTCCAGGTCTTGTTCTGTCCTTGGCTTCCTTAGAAATTAAACAGCACAAACTTAGTCCTGGCAAACCTCTTTAATTCATATGGCTGTAAATTACTTTCATTTATAGTGCACAAGGCTTGATAAACAGTTTTTCAGAGGTTATCAACACCCACCTATCTCACGTGGAATGCTGCTAAAGTGCTAATTTCCAGACGCAGGGCAAGGCCAAACTTGGCACCGGGTCACAAACAGATTTTCAAATCTTGAATTGGCCAGATGAACTAATTGCATCCTGCAAAAGCTCACGTCCCATTCGCTTCTCTTTTATGTCTTATGGGAGGGGCCAATCATCTCCAAGCCTTAGTCC
Organism: Ptyas mucosa; assembly: GCA_012654045.1. Taxonomy (NCBI): domain Eukaryota; kingdom Metazoa; phylum Chordata; class Lepidosauria; order Squamata; family Colubridae; genus Ptyas; species Ptyas mucosa. Next base: position 7,204,166 of record WNWU01000032.1, on the reverse strand, counting down.
CAAATTGACCCTGTTTCCTTAATTGTTCCTGTCTCCTGGCAGCTCTGCGCATACACACATTGGGAACAGGCTCACGCTGTTCTTCTGCCTCACTGATGTCAGACTCTGGAGGCAGCAAAGAACTACCAGATGGCCTTGGCCCCCTCTCTGCTTCCAACTCAGAGCCATTGTCTGAGATTTCCCAAGAATCCAGAACTGGCCTGCGTTCCTCCCCAACCTCCACACTGTCCAAATTGCTGCCAGCTCTGCTGGTCACTGGTGGGCTACAACAGGTCTTGGGAAGAAACCATCACAACTGACTTCAGGAATAAAGTGTCTCATGACTAGCAGCTGCCTTGCAAAAGAACAGTCCAGGTATGCATGTTTATCAGTGGGAACAAGAAATTAGCAAAGGTCAGCTGGAGGCATAGGAGTATAGAATGGACTGCGGACTGCAGACAGCCAAAAAGTCAAAGATGGAAAGATAGGTGGTTAGGAGAAGTTAAAGCATCCTGTGATCATAAGTATGGGCAGGACACCAAGCACCCAAATTTTGATCACATGACCATATGGACACTGCAATCAAGGACTGGGCATGTACATTTGTTCAGCATCACTATAACTTTGAATGTTGCTGAACAAATTGTCGAGACCTGTAACAGTATGTGGGGATGTTCTTGGGAGACAGGAAAATATGTTGTCTAAGGAATTATCATAAGAGGGGGGATTCCACAGCTGCATAATATTTAGAGAAAGAAACTCAGAAAGGATCCTTCCTAACCTATCAGAATGCAAACAGAGATGGTGAGAGATTTGTATTTTCAGTTTTGCAAGATTCTGTTAATGTATTTATTTATTAAGTGTGTTTGCCTCCCAACTCACCTCAAAGTGACCTAATTAGCCTTACAATAAAATTGAATTAGCTATCTGGTCTGCTTCCTGTTTGGTCTACCTGGGAAGGCTCATCTGCATTGGAAGACTGCTACTGTATTTCCCCCAACTTCTCTTTGTTAGGCTAAATATAACCTATTTTCTTGAACCATTCTTCATACAATTTAGTCTGCAAGCTTTGCTTCCTTGCCTAGGCAATATCTCGTGTATATACCTCTATCAAAATTATCTTCCTTACTCTCTATGGCTCCCTGCTGGCTCATATTTATTCTGTGTTCTACAAGGACACATAGATTCTTCCAAGAATTACTCCCTATTCAGAGACTTGCCTGTTCTGCACTGAGTATCTAGTATTTCCTACGTAAATGCAGAACTTTATATGTCTTGCCATGAACAGCTTTGCTGAATAGACCCAATATTCAAGTCAGTCTAGACCTTTTTGAACCTTAAGCCTGTCCTCGAAGGTGTTACCTCAGTTTTGTGCAATTGAACGAGCATCCCTTCTATCCTCATGCTTGAATCATTTATATTAATGTTGAAGAGCGCTGCAAAGTACCCCATTGCAAAGCTCCTCAAGCAGGAACACAAACTTGTTACTTATCTTGCGGGTCATGAGGATATTTGTCTTCTTGTCTGTGTCTATTTGTCTCACAAGTACTGTGTAATTCCAAACAGCAACTTCCTTTGTACGTTCCTTTGTTTAAACTCTCCTAGGGGAAAAAAACATACACAACAGAAGCAAAAAAAAAAAGTGTTTCTTATATGCTGAAGACAAGGGAAAATAGAAGGAGAAAAGGGGGAAAGCTAATTGATTTGTTGAATTTCCCAATGATTTGGATCCCAGGCTTCTAGCATGAGCTGATGAGACAAATTTCAACTTGCCTGCTGCTTACAGAGACTTTCTATTTAGGTGACATAACCTAGACAAATTATATAAAAGTTTTTGTTCAAGGAACAAATTTTTAAACAAGATCACTGGAAAAAAATATATGATTAATAATTTTCCTTAGGATTTAATTATTTAATCACTAAGTTTGATTACAATTGAAAGTGAAAATTCAAAATTATCATTTATATATCTAGCAATAGCACTTAGACTTATATACTGCTTCACAGTGCTTTACAGCCCTCTCTAAGTGGTTTACAGAGTCAGTATATTGCCAACAATCTGGGTCCTCATTTTACCCATCTCGGAAGGATGGAAGGCTGAGTCAACCTTGAGCCTGGTGAGATTTGAACTTCCAAATTGCAGGCAGCGGCAGGCAGCAGAAGTAGCCTGCCGTACTGCACTCTAACCACTGTGCCACCATGGCTCATCTAAAAGTACTTGTCCATTTTTAGCTATATACGTTGCCTATCTAGCCTAGGTATGTAATATGTGTGTATATATACATTTATATGTGGCTCAACCTGAAAATAATTCCCTCAACACTTTCAAATTAGTTACTAAGTCTGCATTATTATTAATCATCTCATCATTCCTATCACCATATCATCCCACTTATGACTGTAACCTTGTTGCTGGTATCCTTAAGATTTATATTGACTGTTTCCTAATGTGATTTGATTGCTTATTTGTTCCCTATGACTATCATTAAATGTTGTACCTTATGATTCTTGACAAATGTATCTTTTCTTTTATGTGCATGAGAGCATATGCACCAAGACAAATTCCTTGTGTGTCCAATCACACTTGGCCAATAAAGAATTCTATTCTATTCTGTCCTATTCTATTCTAAATGGACAAAATTTCATGCACTTTTGTTAACATTTATTCCTTTATACTCATGTATCTCATAGGATACTTCTCAACTGAAAATGATGTTTCATTTATTTCACATTATCTACTCCACAAAACATTCTGCTCTACTAATCTTTCTAGCCCTTAATCTATCACTGGACTTGTGGGTTTTGCTGCAACTGACCCAAAGGCTCCCCCTTTGAAATTAATTACTGTGAGATTATATATTCAAGAGACTATGAATAGCATGAAACAACAACTGCTGTGTAATTATAGAACTGCCTCTAAGATTTTGTCAAGAACAAAGGGAAAGGAAAAAGGAGATGGAAAGGTCATTATATTGTAAGCATGAGAAATTCCAAGATTGGAGAGAGAAGTAACATGACATTGAGTGTATTTTCTTGTGTTCTCCTAATTCAACATCTGTCATAAAAGCAGCTAATTTTTGCATCTAATGCCAGTGAACAAGGACTATAAAAAGAGAGTGAAACCCCATCTAATTTAACACAAATGATTGCCTGGTAAACATGAATAAATCCTGGCACAAAAACAAAGCATATGACATCTTTTGGCATATATGATAAAATGTGCATAGTATGTGTACTAGAAATGTTCCAAACACAGTAAAAGCATCATGCACTTTTATAGGAATACATAAGAAAAAAATAATTAAGTAAAAGCCAGGTATTTTTAGATCCCCTCTAAAACAATGGGTCAAAACCCGCAACTCATTAGAATCGTCTTTCCAGATGTCAGAACCTCTATTCAAAGTGGGTTGGATCCCCATTCCCATGCTTGTTTTCTTAGGCTTGGGGAGAGTAAGGACCAATATAAGTTCACTCCACCTTGAACATGATTAATATATTTTTGTCTGTCTTAAGAATTCTAATGTATCACCTCCAACCACATTGGAATTTTAGATTGCACACTTTTGGAACTCCAGTGCTCAACCTGCCATAAAAAGCTCGGTATTTCCCCAAGGCTGGCTGAAGATAAGCTGCCTAATGGACAACAGCACAATGATATATATTTTGTTCATTTTTCTGTTTGATAAGGCGTTAGCTCTGAATTTTGACCAGATTCTACTTCAAATAAACATAATATTTTATTTGAAAACCAGCTGCTACTAAAATTCTGTCCTCATCTTTTTGCACTATTTTCTGTTTATTTTCTATTATGGGTTGCAATTTTTTTGGTCTTCATGAGCTGGGAAGGGAGGGAGAGAGGAAGTGGTTCAATATCAATAGAGATTTTCTTCTATAAAAGTATTGTAACAGTTTTGATTTTTACACAAATATACAAACAGTAATATTTGGATATGTGGAAAAAGTTAATATCTATGTATATAGCAGTGATTTTTATTCACAGCAAAGCAATGGAAATTGGCCCACAGCAGGAAATGGCAGTTCTCATTCTAAGCCTTCATAAAGGGAATTTAATTAAATATATATCATCTATGGGGCAAGGAGGCAATGGCTGCCTAGTTTAATAGTTAATTAATCTTTTTTATTATTACTATTATCTAAGACCTTTAAATTGTTATTTAGCCTCCACTGTAATTAGGTTAAAATCCCTTTTGTATTACCATCTCATTTTCTTCTTATCAACTAAACAGCATGGTCTCTAAAAGTACAAATCTCTTTATTAGAAGGAGGACAAGCTGCCTTGTGTAGCATTAATGAATCTTTCATTATTTCATTCAGAAATCATTGCATAATAAGTGAAATAAAAAAATCATTGGTCTTTTTTCTGGTTGTTTTCTCCGTGAATTTTTGAGGATGCTCCCATAATTCTGATTTGTTTTGACTTTACTGAGGCTTCTATGCCATTGCAATTCATAAATACCCTGAGAGTCATCAAAAGGATTAAAAACAACATATCAAAAAAATACAGTGAAAATAAAGGGGTAATTATTTGCATTTACTCAACATTCAGAGGACTAAACAATCAAATAGCATGCATTCACTAGAACTCTACATTCAAAGGCTTTTGGAATAAACAATCTTTAAATGCTTTCTTAAAAATTAGCTAGATAGATCCTCCCTGATCTTGGGAGGAACACCTTTCCAAAGAATGGGGTTATGATTAAGAAGGTTTCTGGATTAAAATATATCTAATAATACAAAGAATTTTTAAGAACCTTCAATTGAAATCAAAACTTTTCATGCTGGGGTTAATGGACAGCCAATCAGAAAAAAAGTCACAGAGGATTATTCTAATACAAGATTGCAGGTTGTCTTCAGTTATGATAATTTGTTCAGCAACTATTTGAAGTTACAGTGATACTGAAAGAAGGATCTTATGACTGTTCCCCAAAATCATGGTTGTTGCAGTAACTCAGAGGTCATGTGATTAAAATTTGGGTGCTTAGCAGCCCACCGCACTTAATCACTCCCCACCTGCCATTTTCCCCCTATCTATTTTGACTCTCTTCACTCTATAGCCTCTGCTGCCCTAGCCAACCTTTGCCATCTTCTTGCTCCTGTTGCTGTTTTCATGAGGCTTTCTTCCCAAGGTCACATATAACAATTTCTTCATGAAACCTGGGGAAGATAGTCTGATGGGGCCAGCAGCTGCTTTCTTGAAGATCCAGGCAGGCACACCCCATCAAAAGCAGGAACAAGACAAGGTGAAGATCAGCAGGGGTGGAGGACTGCAAGGGTGACAAGGATAACTGCAGTCTTCACAACCCAGGAAAGAAAAAGATCCAGAATACAAGTGACAGAACTGGCATCATGAAGAATTCTGTCCCTTTCTATGGACTCAGTAGATTCATAAAACTGTAAAATATAGTCCAAAGCACCTGAATAGAACTTGCAAATTGGATCTGAGGGGTTTTATGTTGATAAAACATAAAATATTACAATGTCTAGAAAATTGCCCTTAGCAGTCCAACTAATGCTTATTTATTTACTTATTTATTTGTTAAATTTACTTGCCACCTATCTCAATGTAGTTTACAACAATAAAAACAGAAAGGAAAAGAAGCATAAACACACAATAGCAAAGTAATGGAACAATAGAACAATGAAAAAGAAAACAATGAGACTACAGCGATATGAGAACAAAAAATTAACAGGTTTTTGAAGCAAGGAGTGATGGGGAGCCGGAATTTGCTATTAATCTACTAGCCACCTCCAGTGTGGTTTTCTCCTATTGGATCCCAATATTCTTCAATGCTCATCCTTTGCTAAAATGGCTTACTGCTCATATTACCACAATGCAGACTGGAACCTGACTTATTTTTTTATTCATGCCTGACCAGATATGGGTTAAATTTTCATCAGTGGTGCTCAACTGCTTTTTCTCCTGGAGTTTCCAATAAGCAATTAGTCCATTTCATCAGCAGACAGAAAGAGGCCACTCAGGTTTGTTTTTGTTTAAGGCTGTAGCTACCCCTTTATTTCAACTAGCAATTAAGGCCTCAACAGAATTGCCATCCAGGTTTCATAAATTACCCTCTGAAAACCAAATGAACCCATTAAATACCTGGAGCAGAGTAATTTGAATAGGTTTATCCCCCATGCATCAGCTATATTTGAATGCCTAGTGTTCATGTCTGCCTAAGATTATTAAACAATATGGCTTCGATTTCAATTGCTTCATGAAATCCCCAAGGCCTTTAGTCAAAAATCACAGGGGTATAGTCTCCCAGCTGTACTAGCTAGAAGCACAATGAATAACCTTACATGTCAACAGAAATTATTTCCTATGAATGAGATTGCTTATCGGGTTTTACTGACTTTTTTTGAGAGAGAGAGAGAGAGTCTATATTAAGCCACTCCATAACTCTTATCATAAAATAAAGAGATGCTGGCAAGGGATGGTGCTAACTTTATTACATATAACTTGGCTGGTCCTATTGACCATAAGGTCTTTTATAGTGGCTGCAAAACATTTGCAGAAGCAGCTAATGTCATGCCAAATATTTGCATGCAATTAAGTACATGAAAATAGCTGAAAATCCAAGAACTATTACTATTATTCACTCTCTCAATTGGCAAACGATTCAGGGCCATGTCAAGTAAAGGCTTTATTGCTTATACTCCTTTTGTTTGTGTATGTTGTATTTTCATCCCAAAGTCCCAGAAATATATAGATATTAATATCCCTCCCAAAAAGAAAGAATATGATACCATATGTAACAGAATAACAGAGTTGGAAGGGACCTTAGAGGTCTTCTGGTCCAGCTCCCTGGTCAAACAGGAGACCTTATACCCGTGATGGTGAACCTATGGCACGCGTGCCACAGGTGGCACGCGGAGCCATATTGGTGGGCACGTGAGCATTGCCCTAGCTCAGTTCCAGCACAAATGTGCATGCTGGCCAGCTGATTTTTGGGCCTTCTGGACCCACTGGAAGTCGGCAAATGGGCTGTTTCTGGCCTCCAGAGACCTCTGGGGTGGGGTGGGGTGGGGGGGGAAGGCTGTTTTCACCTTCCCCAGGCTCCTAGAAGGCCTCTGGAGCCTGGGGAGGGCAAAAAACAGGCCTACTGGGCCACCACATGCCAAAAGCAAGGGAAGATGGAGGGGGTCACGTGTGCATGCGTGGGGGGGAGCAGGGCTCATAGAATTATGGGTGTAGGCACGCAAGTGCATGACCACCCCGCACTCCCCCAGCTTTTGGCACGCAATGGCAAAAAGGTTAGCCGTCACTGCCTTATACCATTCCAGACAAACAGCTGTCCAGTCCCTTCTTAAAAGCCTCCAACTAGGAAAATAATTTTCTTTGGAGGTTTGGTTATTTATTTGTATTTTAATTTTGTATTATTCTATTATCATTTAGAAATAAAATAGGGATTATAAGAATCTTAAAAGCATACATTACATAAAGCATTGGCACCCAAAGTTGGCAACCTTAGATGGAAAGCCTAATGAGCAAGGAAAGGAGAAGGTGAAAACATTATGATCAGATGCTGCCACTGGAAAAAAATTGATTGTGCTTCTCAAATATGATTGTCAGGTGAGACAATGGCAAAGTGAGACCCAAATATACCATAGCTTTATGTTCAGCTCAAAAAACGCAGTGGTTAGTAGATTTGCAATGCAATGCAATTGTGATTACCGTTAAAATAATTTGCTTTTATTGCAAGTTGACTGTGAACCATGCCTTCAGGTTTTTGTGAAAAGCCTTTGTTCACTTCCAGACATATACTGTAAGAAAATTAATAGTACTGTCACCCTGCTCTCTCTTAAGAATTAGGTAGGGCCTCAAAAAAAAAACCACCCAGGTATAATAAGAAACTTGTTCATAAAGCAGAAACACTTTAATCTCCAGAGACATTTGTATGGTGCTTCACAAAATCATTACCTTCCCCTTTGCTTGAAGCCACCTATTTTTCAGATACAGAACAAACAACCTGCCATCTGCATGTCAAGTATCTCGAAAAACTTAAAACTGACTGCTACCAGTTGCCTGCAGCAGATCAACAGACACCCATATAACTAGGTTTTGTCAGTGGTGATTTGGCTGATTGCTAATGCGTATAAAGCTGCAAGCACAGGAGACAAAGCTAGCAGTTCACTGTGAGGTCATATCTGAGTTCTGACATGGAAAGTAATAGACCTTTTACTCTCCATGAAATTTCCCCACCCCCCTCCTTCTTTTTAATGAAATGGCTTATTCTGTACACAGTAAGAAAAGACTCATTGTCTGGACAATTTTAGGCATGGATGTTTCTCAGTCCTCTTCTAACTCTACAAGAGGAAAGAAAAATATATATCTATAACATATGTGTTAATGAAATCATTTCTATTGAAATTGGTATGGAGAGAAATCATATTGATTTAGTAAATTAAGCCTGTGCAAAACATATAATCCTTGACATTAAACGTAGAAGATGTAGGAGCAAAATCAACGTTTTTTAAACCCCTTCCTACTTAAAGTAGGTTTGGTCAATAGTATGATCAATCTATATAGACTTAGACTATATAGTATGTTAAGACTGATAAGACTGCTAACAGCTACTAGACATTTCTTATAAAGGCTGCATTGTTTCAAAAGTAATTTGATGGGGGTTGCAAAGTGCTAGGGATAAAACACAGTGGATGGCACTAAAACAAAAACTGAATGGGGACACTCATTGGCCTTTGCCATTATCACTCAAGCATCTGGCTGCATAATAAGACAGCTGGCTCTCATCAGAAGTTTGGACTGATCTCTTCAATAGAAGTTATGAAATAATGCTGACAGCCACATGAAATTAGCTCAAAGTTGCTCTATATTATCCTCTTTTTAGAACTAAGAAAATGATTGTATCCAGATTCAGTTAGTAAACTTGGACCTTTCTATATGCTGTTCCTGAAGCCTGCCAGAATCACATATCATCCCCCTACCCAATCCATGCAATCTCTTGCAAATCTTCACTAAATCAAATCAGTTCTAGTGTGCTGGGTCAGTGGGTGAAGAAAATTGTGGGCCCCATTTCAGTTAAAAGAAGAATTGTATTTCAGAATGTCAAAAAGCAAACTGCTTGTACAAAATTGTAGGCCCTTGTGTTGCCTTTTTTTCTGTCCTATTTGAGTTTTTCTCCAGTGTCAGCACAGCAGAGTTGCCAATAAAGCTGAAACCTTGACAGGTGTGGAAGGAAAATGGAGGAGATGCATACTTTAGGATTTTGCAGCCACTAGCAAACAGAGTACAGCCACCAAACAAAAGAAAGCATTTATTAGCACTTCATAAGGAATGGATAGTCCAAAAGAAAAGTAAAGAAGTAAAGCAGCCCAGCGAGATAAAGCACAATGAAAAAAAGGCTTACAAAAGTTCTACATGCTGGCCATTAACAGAAAAAGAAGAAATCTCAGAGAGAGGGGTCTTAAGACAGAATAGGCTTTAGAAAGAATTGTTGATGCATATTAATATTAATATAGAGCATAGCATGTAATTGAAATAGAGTGATAGGTAATAGTTTAAGCATTGTCATAATAATAGTAATTGAAGAGTAATAATATAGACATAGCAATAAAATAGAATACTCACACAACACTCTTAAATGTTTGATTTCACAAACGAATACATCTCTCCAACCCTTACAATAGATATAATAAAACTACCTGTTCAGATAGTTTTATGTGTCTCTTGAGTCTGGGTCAATTAATAAGGGTACAATTTAAAACAGAACTGTGACATGGGGGTACCAGATATACCAAAACCAACAGTTTATATCATATACCATAATATATTTAATAACATACTATTCTCCAAGTAGTAGAGTCCAGATTTATAGCTTTATAATGTCGTAAACAAATCAGTGCAAGCCTCAAAATATAAAGGTAACATGATAGTTTCGTGCTCTTTGAAATGAATGAACAGTTCAGATATTGGGATCCCGTGTCATATGTAGTTATCTCACTTTGTATGCTGAACTTGATAATACTGAATGAATCAGCTAGAAAGTATCTATTATCTTTATGTTGTGTAAAGTTAAGTTAAATCCAAAGCACATTAAAAAAATCAGACACCGAAACTTTGCATATGATAGTGCCTATCTAAACTGGAAATCTCAAGCTAAGCAGATTCTACCATCAGTCACCTCCTCTACATAGATGACATCAAGTGAATGCTAAGAGCGACTGAAACGTTGACTCACCTATCCACATGACATGGATCTACAGTGAGGACATTGGGATGTCATTAGGATTGGAAAGGTGTGGCTAGATGGAGAAGGATGATAGTTAAGACCAATAGGATTAAATTCTCAGTGGGCCATATAGCAGACATACTGACCATCTACAAGTATCTTTGTATCCTATAATCATATGGAAACCACAATGAGGAGGCTAAGAAGACAGCACCATCCAAATGCCACCAAATGATAAGACAGGTCCTGAAGAGGCAGCTCAACGGGAAGAACAAGATCCATACCATCAGATATACTGCCTGTATAGTAACCTGGCAAAATAAAAATATGGAAACTGCCAGTGTGAAGATCTAGAAGCTCCTCATAATGTACAAAGGTTTCCACTCCAAGTCCAAAACCCAGAGACTGTATACCATGCAGAAAGAGAATGGAAGGATTCTGATGAATGTCAAAGCCATTGTCCTGGATAAAACCCAGAATATCCAGGAGTACCTCAATAAGATGGCACCCAAAGATGAGCTGCATAAGAATACCTGAAGCAGTAGCAGACATGTGAAGAAGTTTAAGTAGAAGAAGCACCATGTCAAGAAAAAGATCCTGTATAGGATGTACCATCAACAGATAGCTGAGGTGGCAGACATTGGGAAACCATGCCAGTGAACTAAAACAACAGCACTAAAGTACTAATCATAGCATTACAAGAACAAGTATAAGCATCAGATCCATAGAATCAGGGGTCTACCAACCAGGCCAAGACCTAAAAAGTGGACTATGCAGAGAGGCCCCAAAGAAAATCCAATACATAGTGGTAGAATGTAAGATACAGGTAATAACATGGCACAATCAAGGTAGCTGGCATTTGGACAGAAACATCTGCATACTGTATGGCCTAGGCCCTCTGAAGTGTTGGATATAGGATATTTCACAGAAAATCATTGGGAATAACAGTTCTAAGATCATGTGAGACTTCCAGATCTAGACAGGCAGATCTGGCCAATCAACCAGACATCATGCTAATAAACAATAATGAGAAGACAGCAGTGGCAATAGAGGTTATTGTGAGTGACAACTTCAAGAGAGAAGAAGAAGCAGGAGAAGTTACAGGGCCTGAAGAAGGAAGTAAAGAAGGTGTGGGAAATTAAGGCCAATGTGGTTTTATTTGTAGCAGGAACACTTGGAACTGTGACTTTGGGAGAGTGGCTGCCACAGATTCCAGGAGCAACATCAGAGCTCTCTGTCCAGAAGAATGCGTTGCAAGGGCAGCTAAGATACTATTCAGAATCTTCAGATTCCCAGGAAATAGAGATAGATGTGTGTATGTGTATCTATATCTGTCTTTGTCTATCTATATCTGTATCTGTATCTGTATCTGTATCTGTATCTGTATCTGTATCT
>WNWU01000032.1:7163502-7192188 GCA_012654045.1 Ptyas mucosa | reverse complement strand
AGATAGATAGATAGATAGATAGATAGATAGATAGATAGATAGATAGATAGATAATCATCTCTCTATCTATTGTATCTACAGTATCTATAGTATCTATAGTATCTATCTTACTATCTATAGTAAATTGTATATAGAAAGTAACTTCATATGCACTATGACTGGAAATGAACAACTTATTCTTTTTGCTTCTCTCTTTGATTTCTGATAAAATTCTTACTTCTCACAAGCATTTTAAATGCAATGGAAGTTTGAAGCCTTGAGGTTGTGTGACGGATGATGTTTTGTTAAATGGCTTCTTGAAGAAAAAGAGATCCATCAAGCCTTATCTTCTGTCATGATGGCAGCCCTTTTGGCTATTCTAGAAACCAAATTTATTATCATAACACTTTCAGCAATTTGACTCCATTGAATTTAATGCAGGCAATCTGGATCAAGTTTATGGATTTAGCCTTCTGATTTGCATGAGTCAAATGAACAAAAAAAATTCTTTCGTCCTTTCTCCATTCTCCCAGATGCCCTCCTAGCTCTTCTGCATCTAGAATGCTTCTTGTTTGAATAACATTCTTTGAAATCTTTCTAATTTCAGAGGCTGTCACCTTTTAAACTTTTGGACACTTGCCTCTGGCTTACTGCAGTATCAAGGGACGAAATGAAAAAGTCAAACTTCTAAACTATATAAGATTTTTACATGCAATATATTTAAAACCTAAATGGAAACATTAAGTGAAAGATAGATATGAATCTATGCCCATATTAGCTACTGAAAGAAATTAGGAAAGTTAAACAACTTTGCAATTATATGTTAATTTCATATTTTAAACCTGGAAATATTGCCTATTAAATATCTTGGTATATTAAATTGAATGTGAAGTTTAAACCTTTAGAAAATACGGCATTATAATATCATTCAAGACCCAGTTTAGAAAGCCCAATCTCACTGCTTCTGCTCACTTTTCCTTTCAAATTTCATGCAATCATTTGGTTTTAATAACTCTCAACCTATCCCATATGAAAGGAAAACCAACCAAAATATCCTAAACAAATTAAATGCAACCTGTTTTTGACATGCAAAATGGAATTTAGATTTGTTCCGGTAAGGTCTTGTGTTTCATTATTATTAAAAATGTCAGCTATATTTTGCCTGCTGGGAGTATAGCTTTAGCTCTTCTTTTTCCATTCTAAAAACTTGCATATTTTACCATTCATATCACCAGAGACTAATAGCTTTTTTTTTCATTTTTAACCAGTTTGAAGACCCCACTATCCCTCTTCTTCTTTCCTCTGAAACTAAATTTTATATCAATTAAATAAGTAACATTATGATTTAATAGTATGTACAACTACATAACACATTTAAGTTTCTGTATTTAAAATTAAGATTACATATTTGAGAAATCCACAACTTAGTGTTCCACTTTAATCAAAGTTTCGGCTAGAACATTGTGTTCTATTATTGCTTTCCCCAGTCATGGCAAGCAGACGTGTCAACTCTCAGCCAAGCTATAAAAATATGCTCTATTTTTCCCCCAACTGGGATCAGTTGAGAGAAGGAGGGAACTAGGCAAACATTTTCTAATATTTAGAGAAAATGTCTCTTGCTCTGGGAATCTTTTAGACCTGATTCTTTAAGAACTACCAGTATAACTATCTTATGTCATTTGGAATAAAAAATTATATTATAAAATATAACAATGGCTGAAGTGTCCTATTTATAGCCCAAAGATATATATTTGCTTAATAATCTGAAATTCTGATGAGAGAGGGAGGGAGAGGGAGAGGGGAGAGAAAGATAAGACATATAATATGATATGGAGATATATATATATATATATATATATATATATATATATATATATATACACACACACACACACACACACACACACACACACTATATTTTCATTTCCATCCACAATCTATACATAAAGTGATATAAACAGTACTTTTTTTTCATTTCTTCTTATGTTTGGGTGATGAAAGACCACATTCTTCATTTTAAGTAATGAACCCTGAGCCCAGTAATGCAAAAGTAGGATACTGGTGAATTTATATGGAATCAACTTCAAATAAAAATAGGACCCATGTATAGCTTGAAGAGAAGCTGTACTCAGGTTCTCTTAAATGTAGATAAATTTGAGCAATCTAGGGCCCTAACAAAGGCAATCTGAGACAGTGCCTGCATTCAAGTAAAGAAGTGTAGTTTTCCTTTATTTAGTGAAATAAGATTGGGGAAAGCAAGCAATACATACTGCTCCATATATTCCTTTCTAAATTCATTGAAACTTTAGAACTGGGCTGCTGGGTTCCTAGGCTCCTCTTTGTCACTGCTAATCTGAAAAGTACACTGTTTCTCTTTTATCAAAAATTTGAGATGGTGGAAAGTTTGGGCCAATCAAGACATCTGCACTTTATCTAACCTATACACATATGTACAAACATATGCCATTTATGGACATGAGATCACTTGAAAAAAAGCAATTTTATAGAATACTAAAATTGACCACCGTGAACACAGAACATCAAGATCATTGTAAAATATTGCAAACATGGAACACAACTAACTTAATTTAGTTGAGCTTACATTTAACTAAAAACAGTGTTTATGATTCCTTGCTCTCTTACGTCCCCTTCTCTTATGTTAAACATAATAAGTTAATGACAATGAATGGCAATTGTGCTCAAGATTTAAGGAGAAAATTCAGGTACCCCAAAGGTTGCAAATTTTACACCTCAGGAGTTTTTGATAGATATAGCAGAATACGGATGGAATGAATACATTCATTAATTGGCTCTAATCTTCTACATAACAATAACCATTAAAACAAAATGCGTGGATGGCCTTACTTGTAGTAAAGTATACCATGAATACAGAATAAGGGGCAAACTATCACAGATTATTGTGATTATCCTTCTGACTCACCCATTTGCCATGCCAACAAGTGGGGAAATGTGCATATAGTGTGTAAATATCTTAGTCGTTTCATTGTAGTGAAAACTGCAGATTGACTTTAAATTAAAGTAAACACACTCTATTCTACAAAAGCTTGTTTTTTAGGCAAAGAAACTAAACTGTAAGACAAGACATTGAAAACAATATGTTAAGATTTCACGGATTAATGAAAAGAAACAACATTTGAGAGAAAACCACCTCCTCCTTCATGCTGTCTATCATCACAGCAGACATTTGCTCATTCATCTGAAGTAACCCAGCAAGGAGGCATCAAAGACTACTAAGTGTCAGCCTACCATATTTTTAGGATAAAATTAACTTTATAACTTGTGGTCTTAAAATACAATTAAAATGACACACTGCACTTAAATGAACAGCAGTGCTTACATTTCCTTTCTCTAGTCCAGCCATTTGGACTTACAGATACATTTTGTATGCATGGTTGGCTCGTCTGTATAATCTATGTAGATGTGTGGTTATTAATCATCTCAAGGCACAATGCTTTAGAATCTCTTAATAGATTAGACTTGAAGGAAAGCCTGTTTAGAAACTCAAGTTGAGCTGAAGATACATTTGAAAATAGAACAAGATACAGGTCACCATAGAATCAGTATGTGGTTAATAACATTTTCGATGAACTTGATTTTGCCTTAGCCATGAAAGTCAGCTTCAGCCAGTTACTCTCTCTTAGTATCAGTCACCTCACAGGCTTCTTGCTGTAGGGAAAATAGGGGAAGGAAGAAGTAGTAGATGCGTCCCACCTTCAGTTGTTTATAGAATAATAAAGGCAAAATATAATATAATAAATAATTAAAATCCTAATTGTGCTATCTTTGTTCACCTGAAAATATCTTTGTGATTGTACATGAGGAATTCCTCACAATGGCATATAGACAATCTGATTAATGTTTTCTTTCAAGCTGTTTGTAAAGTGTTTTTAAAAAAATACTTCTTAAATTTAGAAAATTATTGAAGAATACATGAACATGCAGGGAGAACAACAGCTTTTAAAAAAAAATTCTTCTACTATTTTTTTTTGCCTCAAACGTATTTCAACAGTGCACTTATTTAAATGTTTATCTTATAAGCTAGATGTCACTGATTTAAATCCCAGTAGAAACATTTTTTTTCTTTACAACTTTCCTCTTTTTTATTACAAAACAAGTCCATCATTTTTCAGGTATCTGAAATAAAAGAGTTTCTTCACAGCCTTGAAATAGCCCATAGGTTATTGGGAAGCTGAGTAGATTCTTCCATTGTAACAGTGAAGGATAGGCAGGTTTAAAACATTGCAGCACTAAGCATTGGCTTAGTTTCAGGGATGGCCCTTCCTCTGCAAAGCAGCCAATAAACAGCTGAGGTTAGCCTGCAGCCTTTTGAAGGTCCTATAGCCAAAAGGACTGCCTCAAGATGACCTAGGGAAAAGATTTGCAGCAGAGCAAAAATATGCAGGAATGTTTCACAGCATGGAGTATCCATATAGGGTGACTCCCAAAATGGTTGCAAATCTAATCTGATGATATAGCAAGAGGTAAATCCAGATGTGTTGTGAGTCTTTTCCCTCCTCTCTCTTAACTCAGTATATTCCATCTGACTAGTTTTTATAGGCTCTATATACAAATGTTATTCTATGCCAGATGTTCGTTACACTATTTTGACAGATAATATATCAGATGAGGTTGATGTATTAAGGTTTGTTCAACAAAGTCTAAAATGTTAAAACTCTAAGAAGTGATAATAAGGTCTTCCTTAAATGAAAATTCATTACTCTAGGTGAAAAGATAGATAGCAGCAACTCAATAATGATTTAAAGTATGGATACTGTCAATGTAGATAACTGGGGAGAATAGGTATTGTTGGAAGAAGAAATGAATTTAATAAAAGAAAAACATATCTGAAGCAATTCATTTATACCAAGCACAAAATGAAAAAACCATTTTGATAAATGCGTATCTATTCAAACAAGAAATAAGAAAGGAACTGGAATCCAGCTCAGCATTCAAATTGGCACCAAATTAAAGTCTATTGGGCCTTTCAATTAACCTCTGCAAAACCTACTCTATAAAGCACCTCTTCAGTTAATATGAGTTCAAGAAATATGCTAATTCAAGGTTAGGTTCATAATGGGATTGTCACAATGACATGATTTACATAATTTGCTGATGACATCATGACTTGTGTGACATCATATTAGATACCTTTGAACAGAATGCTAAATGTAAATACACAGTGAGAATAAAATCAAGCTAGAAATGGCAGTAAACAAATACAATGCCACAGCTCTGTATAGAGCTATGGAACTATTTTCTCTATACATAACATATAAATTTACTATTCGGTTATAAATATATTATCACTGGGACACTACATTTTAAAATGTACATTTCCAATATTGAATCTGATCTTGTATTATTTTCTCACAGAAAATAAATCTTTCTTCTACTAGGAGAAGACGAAAACATGAATCAAGAATCACACAGGAAGATACCTACAGCTAAAATCCATTTAGGTTGAACAGCAAACCAAGATAAAAGCAATTCCTTCATCTTTACTACCTACATATCTTCATCCCTCTGACAGGGTACGGAGGGTTTGTGAGAAGGTAGTTCTGCCTGTCTCTCTCAGCAGGGTAATCTTCTACTTGTTAGTGTCTCTGCTCATATGAATGCATGTTCTGCAGCATGTAGGCAAGCATTATTCTGGAATATGGGCAACAAACCAAGAAATTTTAAATGGGGCCAGGTGAAGGATAGTTGAAGGAAAGCTGTTCCTTTAAAGCAGTGGCTGCTGGTTATCAGAACATCAATATGGTAAATGATGGCTGGAGAAGAAAAAGGGGGGAGAGAAGGAGGGAAGAAAATGGAAATCCATAGTCACAAAGCCCACCGAAAAGTTGCATCTCAAGATGCAAAAAAATTCCAAGCAGAGAGAGAATGAAGTGGTGAGGTTATTGTTGGAGATGCATATAATCAAGCTGGGAGCAGGCAAACTGTAATCAACAATCCAAAAACTTGAAAACCTCTTTCTGAGAGAAAGAGAGAAAAAGGAAGCAACTGCTACCCTATTAGAAGCAAATGACCTTCTGTTACTTATTCCTGACCAATAATGGGTGCAGGAATCATCTGAAAGAAGCAAAGCAAGGGAATCTTGACAAAAAGCAGGGTGGAGGAAAAGGGGAAAAGAAAAGAAAGTGTACTAAGAATCAAGTGAGAATCAATTTGCAAAGCAATAAAAGAATTATTACCAAGTATCAAGTAAGAGTGAATATAGGAGGATAAAAAAAGCTGTTAAGTGCAGAGGAAGTTTCACCTTTGAGACTGAAGTCTAACTATAGTAAAATAAGTTAAAATATGGTACAAAAGGAACAAGTCTTTAAAATGAAGAAAGAGAAGGTTTCAAAGTGACACAGGTAAGAAATCAGCACCTTTGGTGTGAGAGCATTTAATATGACTAATTATACCATAAAACTCTTTTATAATAAAACTCTGATCTCCTGCCAGGTTGCCATCTTCCTTTGTAAAACACCATGTCTTGCTATAAAAGACAGCAAGCTATAAGTAGAAGGAATATAACAGAAATTCATGCTGCACACAGAAATTTATTCCTTTGCTATTGGATTTTATTCACTGTGTATTAATGGGATAGGAAAATGGAAAAGAATGATACCAAATGAAGGAGGTCTTGTCATTTTCCTTCAAAATGTTTACTGGAATCTAACTTTCTCTACTTGTGTTCCACAGCAATGATAACTAGAAATTTTATTTTATTGAAACACTTCCAGTATTCTGAAGCTGCCTTGAAAAAAATAGAATGTCATTGTTGTGTTAACATATAAGATACTGTATATTATGGAAAGATTCTGAATAGTGCAATTAATCATGATCAAAGGTAAGTCTTGATGGCTTGCCTGTACTAGAAAAGAAAAACTCATAAAAAAAAGACTATTTATAATATTCCAGAGAGTTGTAATAAATCAAGAGAGATTCCTACAGGAATGTCCTGTTTTGTTCATCTTATTCATCTCTTCCATCTTAATAGCGCCAACATGTCTGTTTTTATCACATATATGGAAGGAATAAATTTAGAAGAAATCTTTGGATTCAGAAGGTTGTGAACATAAAGAAAAAAACCTTGATTGATTCATAGAAAGGCACAAGGTACTCATTCTTCTAGGATTTCCATGTATAAATGAAAAGAACAGAGAAATCTTTTTGTTGTTGTTTCTGGATTTCAATTAAAACAACGTGTGAGTTTGAAAGGAATAGACACACAGAGACACAAATGGAGTTTAATGGAAATGTAAAGCAGACAGATGATACTTTTATCTTCTGTAAATGGAATAGAAACTCAGTAAGTAAACTCTTAAAACACCAAATCCATAAAAATCACAAATTTCATGTTTTCTGTTATTATTTTCTTTTAATCTTATGGTTAGTATTTATTTCACTAGAACAGAAAATCTCATAATTTCACTCTAATGTTACAAATAACAAGTATCCATATGGCTCATTTGGAATAAATTCTGGTTTTTATAAAATTAAAGCTGTAAATGTACACACTTGGCTATTTCTTTTTTCAGATTGCCCTTTTCCAAGAAACTGATCATTCCATAGACTTAGTCCAATGTGCAAATATTTAAATGTAGCATGTATAAATTGATGCAAACTGCTTTAATAAAACAAAGAGAAAGCATGCTTTTGTTACTATACATTATACAACTTTTTCTATTAAAGGCAGATATTTACATAATTTGTCCTAGCATAATCTATATTATATTCTGTACTTCCCTCAAAACGTACTTATATCTTTTCCAAATATTCATTATTTCTTTTCAAACAATGTCTATAAATCTATAAATATCTAAAAGCAATTTAACAGTTACTTAATTGTAATTAATTAATTTAACTCTGGATGCTAGAGGCCTCTGTGTGCTACTGTTTTCTAAGCAGTAGTGAGGTTCACATTGGATTTCTTTGATATATCTATTTTAGATAAATTTCTCAAGCCAGAAAAGAGCAAAATGTAATATTGAACAATGTCATAAAACCTAATATTACACAAAAGTGCAGATGCATAGCATATATTTTAGACTGAGAATGAACAGAAAATAGTGCCAATTTTCTGCCTGTAGACAAATATCAAAGGTAGTTGCTAATGGCCTTTTAAAAAACTGACTCAACTGTATATGATAGTAAGCATTTATCAACAAAGAGGTTCTCTCATGACAAATACATTTATGTTTTTATGAAATTGATATCCCTGGCATGATATGTTTAATATCTAGTTATTACAAGGTAAGGAAATTTGTTAGAGATCATTAAGAGTAAAATCTTAAATATAACACAACCATGATTTGATGAACCACTGGGGAAAAAGGACATTCATGAAATCCAAGTATCCATTAAATCTGAACCATTTAATTCCCTAATTACATAATTGATGGTTTTACATCATTTGCATTATTCAAATGGCATAATGTGACACAAATAGTATAAATTATGTTAGTTGTCTGGACTGCTTTGCAGAGCAAGGTAACATTTTGTCCATTGCCTCCAAAATAGGTTTAGAAAATTGAAGTTTCATTATATTTCATGCAGCACGAGTAGCTTTGTAGATCAGTTTGAAAATTATGTCCAAGCTTAAGTCAGAAAATCAGAAAGTTAGTGGCAAATATACATTGTTTATTTTCTATAAAAAAAGTGAGCAGGCTTCACAATGGAGGTCAAAATTGTATTTTTGTGAGAAGCCTAAATCTCACGTTTTATTTCAATCAACAATTTGAGGGGTTTTTTTTTTGTTTTTTTTTTGAAGAATTCTACTTTTGCCACTATGTTTTTATCAGCATTAAAAATAAATGGGGGAAATGCTGCTTGGTCTTGGTGTTAGGAAACTCTATTGGTCTAGAAATTGAAAATGGACAGAATTTTCATTTTCTGCAAATTGAGCTATTGTTTTTTTAAGTTTCTATTTTTTTCCCCTAACTGATGACATAACTGGAGCTGTGAACTGCAAGCTGGTTTGGAAACTTTCTCTGAAGCCAGTAAGCTTTTCAACTATTCAGTAACACAACCCAAGCCAGACTTCCCTGGTACAAATAATCAACCTTTAATGGAGTGGAACTCGCTGGGAATGTTTTTATTCTTATGCAGGTCAGAGGTAATGAGACATGTAATCATCAGGAATGCAAAGGATGACAAGTGTGCTTCCATTAATGGACATTATGGACTGCCCTTTTCACTTTGGACTTTTTTCAGTGCTAAGGACTCTGAAAGAATCCCAGCAAGTTGCCAAAAAACTGAAGCACCTGCCGTGAAGCTATTTCATGCCACATTCAATAAAAATGCTCACCTCAAGAGAGAAAATAGAAATAAGCATATAGGTCACATTTTCAGGAAAGGAAAGGCATCAATCTAAAGAAACACATTTGTGTCCACTTTAGCATCTGCAAAGTCCAAGCATATCAAGCCTTGGTCTCTCTCAGCAAGGCAGAAAGTCAAATGAAAATTTTCATATAGTACCTATAACAAACTTTTTTTCTTTATATGTCATCAGGTTCATATTATAAACATATGGTACTGGCAAGAAGAGCATGCAACTTAAATACATTCTTAACATTTCTATAGAAATAGATTCTAGATGTTTATAACTTGTATATATTTTACACATTTTTCTTAAGATGTTTCTTCTTGCCTCTTTTTTGTTCTTCCTGTTTTATTTATTTCCAAGTTTCTTCTAAGAACTCAGTAAACAAGAAATTGAATCAGACTTCATTGGCTTCTTTTGTGCTTTATTTTATCAGACTTCAAATTTAGCCCAGTGACATGGTTGACCTGTATGAAGGTCATTACAGTCAAAAGATAGCAACATCAAAATAAGCCAGACTAACACAAAGACAGAAGCACACAGCAGCAGGAAAGGAAAAATGGATATATAATATATATAAAGCATATAAATTCTGTGGTATTATCCAAAGCTCCTGAGGTAGGGCAGCAACAAGTGGGCCAACACTTTACAAGTGGAAATCCAATTTCAAGATATGGAAAAATTTCCTGAAAAGAGGGTTTTTTAAAAATAATTTACTTTTTTTTTCACAAACTCCAAAGAAAGGAAAAAATATACAAGAACAAAGCAAATCTACCATATTTTTCAGAATATAAGATGCACTTTTTCTCCCTAAAAGAGGTTGCAAATTTGGGTGCGTCTTATACACCGAATGTAGCCCCGCCCACCCGCCGGCCCCTTCCCTCTGGACTCTGCCTCCCAATAATTTACTCCTTGCAGCAAACAGCAAATAGCCTGTTTCAGCTTCAGCACAAGAAACTGATTGTCAGTTGGGTTGGCCTCCCGACCCTCAGCTGTTTCAGGCTGCAGGGATTGCCATTGCCTATTGCCGCACAGGCCTCCACTGTTTGCTGCAAGGAGGCAAATTGCTAGGAGGCAGATTTTTTTTTTTCTTGTGCTAATCAGGTGTGCTAAAAATGAAAATGAAGCTAAAGCAGGCTGTTTGCTGTTTCTGCAAGGAGGCAAATTGCTGTGAGGCAAAGCAGTGGTGAAATCCAATTTATTTTACTACCGGTTCTGTGGGCGTGGCTTGGTGGGCATAGCAGGGGAAGGATACTGCAAAATCTCCATTCCCAACCCACTTCAGGGGAAGGATACTGCAAAATCCCCATTCCCTCCCCACTCCTGGGGGGAAGGATATTGCAAAATCTCCATTCCCATTCCACTCTAGGGCAGCCAGAGGTGGTATTTGCCGATTCTCCAAACTACTCAAAATTTCCACTACCGGTTCTCCAAACTGCTCAAAATTTCCGCTACCGATTCTCCAGAACCTGTCAGAACCTGCTGGATTTCACCCCAAGGCAGAGGCAGATTTTTTTTCTTGTTTTCCTCTCCAAAAATGTAGGTGCGTCTTATAGTCCGGAGCATCTTATACACCGAAAAATACATTAAATAAAAGATTTTTTTAAAATGTGGATTAAAAAACACATATTCTGACCATAAGAGTTATCAATGGAAAAGTCTGTTCCCTGAAGTGGCAAAATTTCAATCACTGGGAGTTTCCAGGCATTGTGTAGTATGAAGATGTTTTCACTGAGCAGGAGTTTGACTAGAAGGCCTCTAGCATCCTTTCTAACCTTATGATTCTAAGCAGCTTGGGCAATAGGCAATGGCAAATATGTGCATTTGGCACATATTTGAAATTAGTGAATGTTGGTCTCCATAAAGTTGAACTTCACTTATTCTAGTATGTGTGTTGGTAATTGAGTTCTATGGAAAAATTTCTGCAATTATTCTTTACAGTGAGATAACATCTCCTTTTGAGTGGAAGAACTTAATACTTGCTACAGCACATCTTTGTACTATCTATACTGAGTATTCAAATTAAATTCTCTTCTTCAACAAGGCATGAAAATAGATATTGCCTAGATATTTAAAATGCAACTAGGTTTATCCTGAATTTCCCAACTTCTTAATTTAGATCTTTTTTAAAAATTCTTTTTCTGGTCATTATTCTATATATGGTTGTTAGAACAGAGCTGAAATAGAGCTCTCAATGTTTTCCTGGGGCCATTTTGAGATTGAAATAAAAATCATATATAGCAAGATTGAAAGCCATTTATCTTTCTTAGGAGATAGAGATCAATTTCATGTATTTGCTTAGTAAGGAAGTTAACATAAAATCTAAACAGCAAGAGGGCCAATAAACAACTCCGTTTGCTGTTGGAACACAGTTTATAACAGTCCTCTGCTGATAATACCTTATATGCAAATCTTTATTTTCATATAATTGCAGAAATCTATCTGTGTTTGTAAAAAAAAAAAAAGGATGTAATTTCCTTGGAAATAGAATTAAAAATTCACCCAGTAAAGGCTACATAAATTGATGTGGAGAATATTATATAAGTGCATTTGTGTACCATGTGTACATGCCCCTGATCAATGCTGGATCATCTTACTTAGAAGCCTCCTTGCTCTTAAATCAGTATTTTTTTCCTGTATCTTGTGTCCCATATAGCCAGAAGTGTAGGTTACTTATTGTCCTTATTAAATGTAAAGGGCAGTATTTAACAGATCTGCTCTGATACATTTTTTAAAAAGATAAATGCTAATACTGAGTTATTTGTATGAAAGACATTTTATTGAATGAATGAGTGAAAAGCAAAGCCAGATTTGGCATCAAATTTAAAACCTACTGTATCTCAATCTAACCATTCAATGTATCTCATGAAGTATACTGCAGCTCATGAATTCTTATGCCTTTTAATAGAATTGGGCAGGGGGGGGGGAATGATACCAGACTCCTGATTCTAAAACACCTCCAGGAATTTTGTCACCTTTCAGCTGAGCTAGCAGATTTATGATTTTGGAAGCTAAAACAGATAGTCAGTTAGGTAATGGACACTTCAATGCACATGTAGATATTGTGGGACTGAGATGGTGTAATATACTGAAAGTTTGACTCCTAAGTTGTGGAAGAAATATGGTAGATTTACCACAAAGAGATCAAATCTGGGAACCTAAATAAAGCTGAGAATCATTCATCATTTACATCTCTAAAAAGTAGACAGTCTTAGAGAACTATCAACCCAATGATGGTGGAATTGCTAAGGTTTTCTGGAAGAGGAATTTGATTCTTTTTTTTCACACACACAGAAAGTCAAGAACCGCAGATATAGAAGTAAGCAACTCATTGCAAATGTGCTGTTTCTTTAAAATGTATTCTGTCTTTAAGACTATTCAGTCTGCTTTCAGTGTTTCAAGGCAGCAGCTTGCCATTAGACAAATATTTATCACATTGAGTTCAATAATATAATACTGCTTTAAAGTTGTGTGAATTTGTGTGTGATAATGTTGATGTATTTATTTTATTTATTTATTTAATTCATTAGCCGCTTATCTCATTGGGACTCTGGGCAGCTTACAACATTAAAAGCAGTAAAGCCATAGACATCCATCCATCCACCTATAAATAATAAATACAAGTAAAACATTATGACTTAAGTTAGAAGAAGACAGATTTGGGCTAAATGTTACAAAAAATATCCTAATGGTGAGCAGTTTTACAATGGAACCAGAGAAGTAATAGATGGCCAGCTTCTGCTTGCACACATTTATCTGATTTGCTATAATTTGGAGTCCTGAACTGAGTAGAAGATTGGATCCAATGCTTTAAATGGCTGTTTTAGACACTATGATTATATGATTAAAGGAATGATGCTGTCATCTGCTCATGCCATTCCCATGTTCCAAACATTAGTGTCAACAATATTGCCAACATATAGGATACTTCCAGTAACTTGAAAAAAAGGCATTGAACTGGATCTTAAATGTTATGGCCTTCAAGTCAATATTAGGGTTCAACAGATGTTACTTCAGATTGAAACTCTTTGACAACAATCTTCCCAGCTATTGAAGATCTGTTATGAGGTTGGTCTGAACAGGAAGCTATTCATTCCAGCTAATTATTTAGTGAGCATCTTGTCTGCCATACTGGGCAGGCTTATCCTTGTTAATTGGTCTCTTCTATCTATGTTAATAGAAGGGAGATACAACATTCTAATCCAAAAGAAAATTATGTCCTTGCCAGTGGGGGATATCAAATCTTTTCCCTGTGTCTTACTGTAATTCCCTTTTTACACAGCTTGGCAGTTACACTTAATAGACCCTTGCTATAAAACTCATGAATTCACCTCCTTTAGACTGATGAATCTGCAGAACTATTTGAAAGGCAGCCATGTTTTGTGCAATTACTACTGCCATTGGGGAGGTAACCATTTAGTTCTCCAATTATTAAATATTAATCATCTTCACATGCCATTTTACACCATAATATTAATCTTTAATGTTAAGCTTTCTCAGATCCTTGTGAACTTTAATTTTTTCTCCTTAATTGCTCACATTTTATAGCATCTTTACCACTGCATTCACTCTCTCTGAACTATGTGTCCTTTCAACAGCTGGTTTATCTCAGTAAATAAAGCTAAACTATTAAGTTGAGGTAAAAAAATCTACATGTGCATTCAGAAAACTATCTGGAGCCTTCACAAGCTCAGGCTGGACTCTTAACGAGTCCTCTCCCCTTGCTATAGGTTGTAAAAACTGTGTAGAAAGCATGTCTGTGGCAATGAGGTTACAGAGGACTCATTCATTTGTAGATTATTAGTTCTAGAAAAACAGAATATTTAATCCATTATGTGCTTTACTACATGTGTGAATATCCATTTGACCAGTTCATGAGCACAGGCATGGAATCCTGAGCCCTCTATCTGGACAATCATCAATATTGAAGTCTTCCAGGAACAGGAAAGTAGACCACTTCTTTCCCTTCAGGTTGGAGTGTGTGTGTGTGTGTGTGTGGGCGCACACACACACACACACACACACACACACACACACACAAAATCTGCCCAGATTTAAAATATGATGGAAAGAAGTGGCAAAAAACAAGAAAACAAACAATATTAGCTTAGCCAAAAACATATTGAAGCAAAATCCATGAATAATTTTGGCAGTACACTGTCTCATAATACTTTCCATTGTGACTCTTCCATGATGAATTCATTGTGTGATCAGAAATATTATTTCAACAGATTTTAACATTCCAAAAATACATAGGACTATAGGTAATGCAGTTACTTTCTATTTTCCTTTTAACGCAGGTGGTAAATCTCATATTCTCCTCTCCCCCCTCCACTCCTTTTAGTAGAATCAGGACTTGCTATTTAAGAAGTCTTGCTTATTTGACCAGTTGGGATTTAATAATAACAAAAAGTGTGTATACTATTTAAAATTTGCTTCAGGTAATTTGGATCGTTCTAAATAATATTAAGAGCATAGCCTGTTCAACTGTTTTCCAGACGCACAGTCTTCTAAATTGCAGAGAGGAAGGAGGATTTGTTTACCTGTACTTTCAGTTGTTTTTGCTTTGAAAATATTACTAGGTAATTTGAAAACTCTAATAGAAATATTTTACTTCTTGTTTAGGCTGCTGTTCACTAAAGCATAGCTTATTGTTTTATGAGCAAGCCAGTTTTCCAGCCAAGCTGAAAAAACACAAACAAAGCAGCCCTTTTGTCTTTGCCATTTCCAAACTATTTGATGCTTGCTCCAGCATCCCTCTGGTTACAGTCATAATGACTAAGTTTCGTAGAAAATATTGCATGCTGAGTTTTTAAGAACTTTCAGATAGGTGATTTGCCATTCACATTCAAGGCAGTTGCTGTTCTGAATGGAAACTCATTTTTTCACAATCTTTCTCTGCAGTACATTAATGCTAATTAAAGAGGAACAGATGGAAAGCTCGGACTTGGGCTGCTTTCAATCATTTATGTCATTTTTAGTCACTTGCCAAAATTATACTAGCCATGTTAGATGTGCATGTAAGCAAAATGTCAGGTTCTTCTGATCTTCTTCTTCTGCCTTTTTAAGCCCCATCCTTGATATGATTATCCCTTTGGTATAGATGAAATTATCTGAGCATTTTGGAAGGACCAAAATGATTTTTAAACAGACTTCTGATATTTACTTTTATTATCATAACATAAGAATCTAACAACACAAAGGACCAAGGCATTTAGAAACAGAGTATGAATAAAAACCTGCAGAAAAAACTGCATGAAGTAGAAGAATTATTAGCTGAATTTTCAAACAATGTTCAGAAGACAGAATAATCAATTGCAATTACAAAGTTTTAGCATTAAGGTGATAAATAAGGTGTACCGAATTTTAGAGGTGTAAAGGGAATAAAAGTTTGGATCCAAACTACAATCATTTCCTTTCCAAGAGAAGGGAAGATGCCAGAGGACTTTGAAGAAGCATTAGTTTATCCAGTTAAGAAGCCAGGCCTAAATCCCAAAAACTGGAGAGCTATTGTCTTATTATCATATCAAACTTTCCCTTTTGGGGGAAACTGAGAAAATGGTAGTTACTGGAAAGTGGAGGACTGCAACACAAAGGTTCTCTGGAGGATATAGATTACAGTATCTGGATCCTTGGTGATCTGGATAGGCTTTGTTGGGAGTGAGATGGAAGTGGCACAACAATATGCTCACAGATCTTTCAGGAGCTTTCAATATCATTGACTGCAATATCCTTCAGGATATCTTCTGAAGTTGGAAGCTAAAGGTATGATATTATTGTGGTTCCATTTCTTCTTGAGCAGGTGAGTCCAGAGAGTTGTTGTCAGGCTGTAACCAGGCATCCAGATACTTTGTGTACCTGGATGCCTGGTCAGACTTCAGACCTTCAACAACCATATGAAATCACTGGGACAAGGCATTTGCTGGTTTGGAATAAAGTAGCATCAATATAGAGATAATGCTAACATGTACATCTTCATTCCATATTTCCATCACTTTGGGAGATGTGGCAGAAGCCTTAATCCATTGTCTGGAGGCTGTCAAGTTATGGGAAAGGAGAAACAATCAGACTCAACCTAAACAAGAATCTGTCAACAGAATGACACTTCATTCAGAAGTCACTTGATAAGACAATATATTTGGCTGTTGATTGGACTGTGATCCTAAGAAATGGCAGACTCACAATCTGACAGTTCCCCTGGCTTCTGTTCAGAAAGCATTTGTATCTCATAATGAAGCAGGCATTTACATAGTTTTCACTGGTGCATAAATGTGATACAAGATGATGCACTGAAAATGGTCGCTTATGGATAAGTCATTTCTTGATTAGATTACTGCAATTTACATGTGCCACCCTTAAAGATCTATTAAAAAAACAGCACATTTAGATTGGTTACCTAAGTATATGTAGTTGATCAGCCATGGTACTGTACCTCTGCTACATTAGCTGCAATGGTTACCAGTAGGTTTCTGAATATAATTTAAAGTGCTCCTGGGTATCTTAGGGGCTACCTTTCACCCGTAATTTCTCTCATTTCAACCTGGAAAACTAGGGAATGCTTGATAAGTATCCCCACCTACTGGGACTTGAAGTGAGTGTTCTTTGCAGCAGCTTCCTTCCTCTGGAATAGCTTGACCATAAAAATTAAATGCCCTCCCCCATGTACATGGTTTTCCAGAAGTAGATTGAAACATTATTCTTCTATGTAAAGTGATGCCATTTTTTAGAATTCTATAATTTTTCTTAAGTACTATTATATTTCTTTTCTTTTGATCGTAAGATTATATTGTGTAAAAAGCCTAAGTTGAGTTGTTTTCAAGTGGTCAGCTAATTGTATTGTCCTTAGAAAGTTGCATATACTTTCAGACTTATGTCATACAGAACAGTGACAACAACACAAAAGGACAACAATTGGAAGGGAATGGGGGAAAGCCTAACTCATAATGATGGTTATTCAGTTGCTTAAAAGGATGGAAGTGAACATAACTTAGATTTTAAGGATCAAGTTTGCATTTCAGTTGCACACATTCTGTTAGCATGATCTTTGTTAGCTGTTCCCCCCCCCCCCTCTCTTTCTTTCTCTCTCCCTCCCTCCTGTTCTTTCTCTCTCTCTCTCTCTCTCTCTCTCTCTCTCCCTCCCCCCTCCCCCCCTCTCCCACCAGCTTAATTTCATTCCTGAACTCACTGGTAGGAAATAGGAGAGGGAATGTCCACAGTAGACAGTGAATAGTAAGAAATCACTAATGTTTTTGGATTTTTTAAATCCCACTTATTTCTATGTATAAATAACCCAAGGAAGTGAACATACCTAATGCTCCTTTCTCCTATTTTCCTTACAACAACAACCCTGTGAGTGGGTTTAGGCTGAGAGTGAGTGACTGGTCCAAGATCACTCAGTCAGCTTTTGTGCCTAAGGCAGTTGGAGTTAAAATTGCTAGAGTATTCTTTCTTCTCTCTAGAGCAGTGATGGCTAACCTTTTTGCTGTCACGTGCCAAAAGCAGGGGTCGTGGGGGGGTCACAGGTGCGGGTGGCCACATCCATAATTCAATGCGCCCCGCCCTCCTGCGCATGCGCACGTGACCTCCCCACACTTTCCCCTGCTTTTGGCACGCGATGGCACGGTGGGCCCAGTAGGCCTGTTTTTCCCCCTCCCCAGGCTCCAGAGGCTTTCTAGGAGCCTGGGGAGGGCAAAAACAGCCTTCCCCATCACCCTGGAGGCCTTCTGGAGGCCAGAAACAGCCAGTTTCCCGACTTCTGGTGGGACCAGAAGGCCTAAAAATCAGTTGGCCAGTGTGCACATGCGCTCTGGAGCTGAGTTAGGGCAACACTCGCATGCCCACCAATATGGCTCCGTGTGCCACCTGTGGCACCCTGCCATAGGTTCGCCATCACGGCTCTAGAGTGTCCCCTCCCCAAGTGAATAGCATAGAACAAATAAAGCCTTGTCTGCAATCTTTTAAGGTAAATGTGATCATCAAGTCATCATACCCGATCGTTCCGCTTCTGGTTCCGCGGGCAACGGACTCTGATCGGGCTAGCTCTGGCCCCAGAGTCCAATCCCCCCCCATCTGGAGGCCCTTTGGGCCAAACGCCCCATTATTGGGGCATTTGCCGTTTGAGGGCGGCTCGCCAGGGGTCCCCTGCCTCACTTCCAGGGGCCGGGAGGCCGATGCTGGTGCGCCCAAGGCTCCAGAGGGGGTGGGAGGTGATCGGCGGCTTTTTTCGAGGCCGCGGAGGCGCCACAGTGCCTAAGGGGACTGGTGCTAGTTAAGAAGGCACAACGGACTGAACTGACCGACCGGAGAGTGGAGCAGGCATCCTGGAGGCGAGAGGGGGGGTTGGAGTTTTCCCCCCCCCCCTTGTAGCTGGAAAGGTGCCGTGGCAGAGAACTAGGGGGAAGGAGATGGAGTGAAACCCCTTACTTTGCTGACTTTTCCTTGGAGGATGGCTGTGGCAGAGTTTGTTGGAGAGGTCTGGTGGCCTCTCTTCCCGGTGAGCTATGGCGGCAGTCTGACTTCCTGCTTCTTTATTTATGATTGAAGACAACATTCTCCTCTGGCTTCCTGTTTGACCTACTCTATACTTCGGACTCGTTGCTCCTGTGAGCGCCCACTGGTGGATATTTGAAAAACTACTCTGACTGTCAATCCCTCTTTCTTCTCTGGAGGTTTGTCCTTTGATTTCTCATCTTCTATTGATGTAAGATGGCTAAGGGTCATAAATCAGCAGCAGCTGATATGGAAAAAATTTTGGAAAGACTGGCGAAATTGGATCAGAAGTTGGACAAGTTGGATGATTTGCAAAAAGGATTATCTGAAATTAAATCTGAAATGACACTTATGAAAAAAGATTTAAATGATGTTCAACAGCTGGCAGAGCAAAACAAGAAGAAGATGGGGGGTCTGGAGGGGGAGGTACGGGCACTCCAGAAGGTGGAAGATGGGAGAGGAAATGCAATGTTAACTTTACAATTGGATAAGATGTCTTATTTTCTCAGGTTCCAAAACGTGGAACAATTTGACCAGGAAAATTTGAGAGAAGGGATGGTTAAAATGTTGGGTGAATTTTTAGAAAGAGATTTGGAGTCTATTGGAAGGGATGTGGATTTGGTGTATAGAGTAAACTCACAATTTGCAATTTTACATAATTTACCAAGAGAGGTTTATATTAAATTTGTGAGAAGGGAACTGAGAGATGAGATACTGAGAAAACAAAGACTGGGGGCGCTGGTGTACAGGGGCAAGGAGGTCACCATCCTGAAGCAGATTCCCAGACAGGTACGAGAATCAAGGAGAAAATATTATTTTTTATCAAATAAGCTGTACCTTAAGGGAGTAGGTTTTAGGTGGTTGATTCCGGAGGGCTTGATGATTTTTTGGGAGGACAGTAAGAAGAAAATTAATAATGTAACGGAAGCTAAGGCTTTTTTTGACCAACATAAATCCTTCCTAGGTGGAGAAGATACAGGAGCCGAAGAGGGGGAAGTATTAGATGATCAAGGAGCGGGGGCGGATGGAGCTGTGGCGGCCCGGGAGGAGGGGGGAGGCCAGACCATGGTTTTAAGAGCCAGAACCAGGAAATGAAGAAAGGAGGGGAATCTATTGTTTAATGTTTTTTTTAATTGACATTTTTTTCTTTTTCTCTCTTTTTTTATTGTATTTTGTATAATATTTTTCTGTTTATATAATTTTTATATAACCTGGTTGTTTGTTTTGATTTAAGATAATAATGTCTGTTGTGTGAGAACTTAAAAAAGAAAATAATAATTGAAATATCTTTATATAAAGATATTGAAAATTCAACATATTGTAAACTATAATATTGTATATTTTTAACCAATAAAAACTTTTAAATTAAAAAAAAGTCATCATACTCTATATTCAATCATTTGCTTTGAAGTTTTAAACTATATTTTTGCAATGTAGTCTAGAATATAGTTTCTCCAGTGCTGGCTAAAGACATCATGTATCCGTTTCATTGTTAAAATTATATAAATATGTCTTCAATAGTGTTGTTAAGAAATAAAGAGTTGAATAATTACAGAGGCCACTAAATATCACTAATAAGGAAACAATTTATGTATGTTAAAACATTAAACCAAAGCATTATAAAAACTACTTTATTTAACCTTTTTCCAATAAGAATACCCAAATGATACTTTAAACCTTTTAAAGATCTACAGCAATATCAATATGTACTTAATATCACAGGTTACATTTTCATTAGAAGATAAACATTAAAACTTTGCTTAATCTAGGTTTTGAAATTCAGCTACACTATGCATAACTTTCTTATTGGTCTAATTTTGGGGGATCGAAAAAGATCAACAATGGGAAAACTCCAAGAAAAATCAAATCTGGTTGCTACATTCCTAAGTAGAGGCCACAAGGTGACTCAGGACTCCTATCCTGCTAAATAAATGATGTTATTATATTTTTGAAATTTTAATTTCATATAATTTTAGAAGCAAAGTAAATGCTACTTTAATGAAGTTAAGTCATATGCCCTCTCTACTTGCTACTTACTCTTTCAACTCTGAAGTTAAAAGAGGTTGAAAGACTGGTTGTGGGATTTATGTATATTCTTGTTCTCTTACCAGAGGTACATCTCTGATACTTTCATAACTGTGTAATAGTGTGACAAAACCATTCTTATATTGCATTAAATAATTAGTGAATTAATGAATTTTTTTTAAATTTTTTTTTTTAAATTTGATTTATATGCCGCCCTTCTCCGGAGACTCAGGGCGGCTTACAGTGCGCTAAGCAAATTCAGTGCGCTAAGCAAATT
Source organism: Ptyas mucosa (assembly GCA_012654045.1). Classification (NCBI taxonomy): domain Eukaryota; kingdom Metazoa; phylum Chordata; class Lepidosauria; order Squamata; family Colubridae; genus Ptyas; species Ptyas mucosa. Next base: position 7,171,084 of record WNWU01000032.1, on the reverse strand, counting down.
CAGAAACAAAGGTCCAAAAGTTGGAAAAGAGAGAGCAAACAATTACACTGCTATTATGCAGAGTTTCCTATTTTAACTCTTTAGCTATGTCTAGTCATATTTCTAAAAATTTAGCTTTTCAAAAAAGAAGATATTTATTTTAGATTTAGAACAAAGTTATATTAGTGAATAAGATTGCACTGTATTTTATTGAATGTTGCCTGTAAAAGAATTAAATATTTATCAAACTTAAAGAAGTGCACAGTAAAATGCATATTTTGTCTGTCTGTAAAACTGTCTGTCTGTCAATCCATCCATGTACAAAAGTGTTTAGATAGGTTTCCAGCACTATTTAGGGTTATTTATTTATTTTATTTTTCATTAAAATGTGAAAAATCATAGGAAAAATTAGAAAAAGAAAAGAAAATGTAGAATTTTGGCTTCCACCCTTCTTTCCATCAAATAGGTAACATCATACTCAAGGTTAACAGACACTATTTAGCACATTCAGTGAAATTCCCAACCCATCTAATAGGAAAAAATAAAAAGAGTTGAATCACTCCATAATTAAAATGTCTATATATGTTTTCTTATCAGAATGGTACATGAAAGTGGTTAAAATATTAATTTATAATCTGTGTCTGTATGAGACTTTGTAATATAGTTGAAGATAATTTAATCTGTCTCCTATTATTAATAATCATACTGCTGGGTAAATATTTTGACAGAGGCAACTGGATGAATTTTAAGGTTGTAACCGCAAAACCCATTTTATATAATCCTGGTAAAATTGCCTCATGGTTTCTAAGCAAATCATTTGGCATCAAATATTTACTTAATAAACAATACACCTAATATATGATAATTATCTGGAAAGAAAAAAGTGTTAAAAACCCATGGGTACTCTCTATTGGAATAAATTTGTAATACAAAGAACTTATTTAAAAAGAAATTAGTCCTCCATCAACTAAACTTCTGCTCCACAGAAGTCCAAAGCTTTTCTGTTTAGATATTCCTATAAAAACTAAAGAGCTGTATAGATGAGGGGTGTGTGGGTGTGGGTGTGTGGGTGTGTGTGGGTGTGTGTGTGGGTGTGCGTGTTTGAGCAGTTTCCATGCAGTTGGGGATAGACATGAATATGCCACTGACTCTTGCCAGGAAAGGAATACTGAGATTGATGGATCTATTTCGGTTGTTCATTCCTGGTTTTATCATATTTCACAATCCATTCCAATCATGCAGGTTCCAACCACAAACTCCAGCCCTGCATGATGCTGCTATTGGCTGTCAACCTAATAAGGTTTCAACCAAGGCCACCAAGGTCACCATCTCACCACCATTGTTGTTCTATAATACTTCTAATAGGATGCTTCATGTTGTGGCCTCCTAACTTCCAGATCACTTGCTAGTACCACACATCATGCCACCTTCTCAATATAACATCCAATGGAATATTCCAGGTCTCAACTAATTACCCCCTTTTCTTTGAGAAGACCCTGGTCCACCAATATGGAAAACATGTAATTGGCAATCAAAGGCTAGGGCTCCTGGTTGTAATCACTAAAGTTACTCTCATCAACTCAGCCCTTCAGAGGCTCAAAAGCACCAACTCCAATCATCTTGATCAAAACCTGGCCACATCCAATATCTTTACCAGCTATCAACCACCACCAAAATGTCTGAGATAGGTGAATTGGGTTCATTCAATCAAGTGCTTGCCACCATAATCTATCTCAGTAAGTGAATTGAATATTTGATGTCAACATGGACATCAAATAAATTAATTTTATTATGTTAAGTAGTGGCAATTTTAAATCACCAAACACCCTATAAAACAATCTAAATATCAAAAACCTAAATGTAATATACAAACATATTATAACTCCATTACTAAGAATAATCAATTCCCAAAGAACCGTATATAGGAAACATATGTGTGTATTATGAAAGCAAGGCTATATTTTTTTCACCTCTTCTTTTCAAAAATTGCCTTCTATAATGGTCTGACATATTATAGTACTATTTCGAATTCTGCAAATTTCCAAATTACCTCTGTTAATACTCTATCTGACATCTAATTCAATTATACTTTACAGTAGACAATGGTTGGAATTTTATTTCATTACTTCTGCTTTAGAGAGTGCATTTCATAATGCTGTATCTACCTGTCTCCAAACTGTGAGATATTATTTAGAGACCAAATCTTTTACATCTTCTTTCTGAATTTATAAAGAATACAATTGACAATAGTATGATCATTCCGTTTCCAACTACATACTCTGATTTGCTATAATTTAACTATGTATTAATCTTCAGATCTGAATTTAATTTTTGTTCAACCTAATTCATTTTCATCATTTGTCTGCATGTTGTGCACATATTCTGATATCTCTTTTATGACATTCAAGCTCTGGTGGCTCAGCAGACTAAAGCAGTGTTTAACTGTTATTAACATCAGCTGCCTGCAATTACTGCAGGTTCAAATCCCACCAGGCTCAAGGTTGACTCAGCCTTCCATCCTTTCTAAGGTAGGTAAAATGAGGATCCAGTTTGTGGGGGCAATAAGCTGACTTTGTATAAAATATACAAAAGTATGAAGGCTATTGCTTAATGCATTGTAAGCCGCCCTGAGTCTCTGGAGAAGGGCGGCATATAAATCAATTTTTTTAAAAAAAATCAGTGGTGGGTTGCTCCCAGTTTGGTTTGGTTCTTACGAACTGGTAATAATGGCAGTGGGAGGCTCCGCCCACCTGCCTGGACATCATCATGAACATTCTGTCATGTACGCACTCCCATTGCAAACCGTTAGCGGAGGTAAGTAGAACCCACCCGTGATTCAAATGTATATTGTTAGCCTGTGATTAGCTCTATTCTCTAACAGTACATCTTGTTTAAGAATACATCCTAGTGAATAAAATGTTTAGTAAACACACATAATTATTTTGAGACACTTTGAATGATTATATAGTAATAGAGAGAAGAGGAAGGAATTGCTGGGAAATTGCCAGCTAAGCTAGAAGGAGGGGGCAAGCAACAGCCTAACAAAAGTCCTTGCACAGCTGCAAGAGGCATAAATTAGCTCTCCCCCAAGATCTACGAAGCCTTATCTGCTTATTCCCAGGGAAGGCAAGCAGTCTGGGGAGATTGCTGTAATTTAAGCAGTGTAAGGACCTGCCTCAGATATCTTCTCAAAAAAGCATGACTCTTGAAACAATTGACATTTCAAAAGGAACTTTTACTGAGAGAAAGTGATTGCAGAGAAGTCAGATGGAGTCTGAAATTCATGTGTGAAACATTAGACTAATTTTTCCCTTCAACCCCCATCCTAATACCCCATGTCCACTGATGGCCAATAAGATGCCGCAAAGGTTTGAGAACTCCGATGTGGGATTGTGATAATAGGTTTTTCTCGGAGCGTTGCAACCTTGGTAACAAGCTGAAACTGACTGAGAAGAAGTCTGTCCAGATTTCCATGACCCCTCCCTAATTTTAATGCAGTTGTAGCAACAGCGAAAGCATACAAAGCATTCAACCCACGAAGCCTCTTCCCTCCTCTTCAGAATAGCAGCATTCCAACAGGGACCTGACAGGTAGAGAACAATAAAGTTGCTTACTTTATCTATTTACAAGTGGTTGTTTGTGCCTGACATTAATCTTCACAGATTCATTCTCATACTCCCAGGGAAAAGAAAATTCACTGGGATAGCTACTAACCCACCGGCAACTGCCGGGTACCCCATGATGTTGTGGAAGCATTGATCTGGCATCAACAGGGATGGAAACAGAGATGAGGAATTTAGCATCCTTGGTTCTTCAATTGGTTCAGCTCAGAATGACCAGCATCCAGTGGCCCCAGTACCTTAAGAAGTTCTAGTCACACAGTCTGAGTTTCTGTGTTCCCATAGAGGTTTGCCAGAGAAGTCTGAGAAGAAAAATAGACAAATATGAAAACCTTCATCAGTCAGTGTGAGTTATTTACGAGAACCCAAGCTGCAGAATTCCCTATGGATTGTGCCGGGGTATCGTTTATATTCTGTTTGCTGAAAAAAGTAGGTGCCACTTAGGCATAGTCAATAATAGAGAGCAATGATCTGGTTATGAACAATTATCAGAACTTTATGGATAGATTCAGAGCATATTTTAGAGACCCAATTAGTGCAGTAACAGTCAGTGACAAAATTTGGCTTCTATGGCAAAGCAAAGATTTCAAGATGTGGGGAGAAGATACCTATTGGAATAAGTAAGCTTAATGGAAAAGTTTAGGCAGGGGCTACATACCAACTGAAGGTGTATGGAATCCTTCAGGAAAGGGTAATCTCATGTCATTCAATACAATAATAAATGATTTTCCTCAATTGTTCCAACAGATATGGAGTTAAGACGATATAAAGAGGATTGTCGTGTATTGGTTAGAAATAGAAAAGCAGATAAAGTTATGATTGATTTAAATGAAGCTTTAATTAAATCAGAAAAAGGAGTAAGATTCAAGAGGTGTCCAGTTTTTATTATCTAAGACAGTGAGCATAAAATTCATATTACACCCAGAGAAAGTAGGTTTGGATCTTTATAAATAGTGTTATCAAACTAATACCTAGCTTTTAGTCTGGGGCCATATATTTTGATTGGAAGTATCAGATACTATTGATGTAAACCTCATCAGCACCTGTTTTGAAGTACTTCACGAGGTTTCAGTGAAAGTCTGACAAGGAAATTATTGAAGTATTGAATTATTTTTGGTCCAGTTGTAGAATATAGCATTCAATTTTTCAGCTTTAGAATTATTGTTGCACACACTGGATATCATTCAAATGAGATCACAGACTGATCTTTGGAGCTTTTAATTAACATATCTTAAAAGTATTATTCAGGGGGAAATGAAAGTGTGTATATCTTTAAGAAGGTCTTTATGGAATAGATTAAGAGGTAGTGAAGAAAGTTTCAGAATAAATATTTCACCAGACATTTAATGTTTCAGGAACGAGTGCTGCTATGCATACCTCCTTTTTGGGAATAATCTGTTCTTGATTATGCATACTAAATTGTGAGTGAACTTCTTTATAGATTTTCCATTCTACATCAATGTGTAAAATTCCAGTGGTGGATATGAATTATATAGAGGCAAGAAGGCACATTTTTATTCTGTAGAATCTAACATTATAGCTCTTAAGTATATATTTAACACAGGAATCAATACCACAGGATATTTGGTTTGGGAATGCAAAAGCAGATTTTACATTTCTAAATTGGCCAGAATTTGAATTTGTGCATATCTCTGTTAAAATAATTTTATATTTCAGTAGTTTAATAGCAATGTTTTTGAAATGGATTGGGAATGTCTATACTTAAAGATTGGTAATGCTTCTTTGTTAGGGCTGATAACTGTTTATTAATGGATTTCAAGAATTATCTGGTGGGTTTGTATACACAAAATTGCAGTTCACATCTAGTGAACATAGCAAGGGGTCCTTGGTGCTCTCTGAGCTTGGTTGTTTTCTTGCAGATGTTTCATTGCTCAACTAGGAAAGTTATCAGTGCTACTATTTACGTCTAACACTGATGACATTACCTAATTTAGGTAATAAAATTTCTGCAAGAAAACAGCTAAGCTCGGAGAACATCAAGGACCCTCGTTTCAACTTTGTTGAAAATTGAAGTTTGAAGTTACAAATATTCCAATATTTGTTGGAATTCACATAGCATTTGTGGGAAATGAACAGGCAGCTTGTGCAACTAAACAATTAGATTGTATTTTAAGAGATGGATTCTCAATAATGAAATGGGATATACAGAACAATGGCTAGGAGAAAAGAAATCTACCATGAGAATGTATATATGTTTGTATGTTTAATTGCTGATCTTAAAATATGGTTCAGAATTATTCAATGGACCTGGATTCCCTGGGTCCATTTTATCTTCTATATTATATTAGTTTTTGTATTGTTTTTTGTTTTATTACTCTGTTCCACTTCTACTGTGAATAAGTAATGGTTTGAGGTGGTTGAACATTGCCTGAAACCTAAAAAATAAAAATTCCTTCAAAATCAACTGCTAATGTCTATGTAGAAATATCTATGCACTGTTCTTGGCAACATTATAGAAATGCTTTGTTATTGCTTTCTTCTGGTATATTATTAGTCTAGCCTATAACCCTTGAATTTCCTGACAGTCACCCCTTTAAATATTAACCTTTTCTAATCTTAATTAGCTTTTTGTCAAAATAAGTCGTTTGGCTAGGTATACTGGCATTTGAAGTTGATTGAACAGAAAGAACCAGTGTACTATTAATATGAGTACCATGGTATAGAAATATCCACAATAAATAAACTAACTTGAAATAGAAATGTTTCATGTTTATTTTCTTTTTTCATTGAGAGCAATAATATATTCCTTGTGAACTTCAGATTTCAGATAAAGCTACTATCTTTATTTTAAGCTCTTTAAAATGCTGCTTCATTCTGGTTTGGTTTGGTTTTTGTTCATTTGTTTTACTTATTTATTTCTATTTTCTACTGACATCAATAGATTCACTGGCAGTCCCTAACAAGACATATTACATAACAAGATGGTTCTTAATGCCAAGATAGATGCTGTTCCCAATGGGTACTGTGTCATTGGCCTTAACATCTGCCTGCTGGCTGCTAGTAGTTCTAATGTTTGCAAAGCAGATTCAGAAGCAATTCCTAGTCTTATATTTCACAGTTTAACATTGATCTATTTAATGCCCGTTTAACCTCATGCCATGTCCTTGTGTCTGACAAATCCCATTACCTCTTTGGTTTGAATTTAAGCAGCTTAGTTTAATGAGCCAAGTATCCTAATCCTTCTGATAAAGAAGATTAGACTATGTCAGGAGACACATAAATATAATTGCTCCACTAAGCATTTTGTTTTGTTTTGTCCTGGTTTTGGAAATCCAAACTGATGAAGTGATCTTCTAGAAAGGTGACTCCCTATCAATGCTAGAAAGCTATTAGATTTCCCAGGCATTTGAGGACTACACTAATTAGACTACTTAGATACAAACAAAGGACAGTTAAGCAATTTATTTGATGGTTATGACATAGTTTACATACTGTAAAGAAAAAATTTACAAGCTGCAATTTGTAGAAAGTGTAATTTAGTTCATCTCGTCAAAATTTCCTTCTTCTTCCTTATTCTTGAGCAAAATGGAAGGCAATTCTGATTGTGAGAAGTTTGACCAAAATTAATAGATGCTTATGCTTAAGCAAGAATTTTGACAACAAAAATATAGAATGTTTGCATGGAATGTACCAAAAGCACTTGAGTCAGCGGAGCTAGGAAAAGTAAAGGACGCCATTAGATCATGGGCTGAAGTCTTGAAAATTGCCAACCACATGAAAACATATATTGAGAGTGAATCTTATATGCTCAATCATGTAGCTTAGTCTAAATAGTGTTATCTTTTTGCGGGCAAAGGATCTGTAAATGACTTATAGTATTCTTGATGTTTGTATCTCCTCATCCATTCAGGCTGGCTTTTCAGTTCCAGTCAGTTCAAAGTGGACTATTCAGAAGGTTTCAAAATTCTTCTGTAAAAATTAAATTAAATTAAATTAAATTAAATTAAATTAAATTAAATTAA
>WNWU01000032.1:7150487-7163492 GCA_012654045.1 Ptyas mucosa | reverse complement strand
TAAATTAAATTAAATTAAATTAAATTAAATTAAATTAAATTAAATTATCCTCTATTTAGCTTCAGTCCATTTTATTGTATCCTTTGCTCCTAGCAAGGGGGATAATGGGATAATTTAATCTTATATAGTCTCTTTGTGAATAGTCTTATTTGAATTTCATCTTCAGTAGCTGGTTTTTTTTCTTTTCTGCAAAATAATATTGAACATGAATGCTACCTTTATAGTACTAGTTCACTATTTAAAATTAAATTAAAAATAATTAGCCGAATTCAGTAAAGGCTCTTGTATTCTCCAATCTAATGGGATACAGGAACTAAAGTGAGGAAATCCATAGATAAATTATTCACTGATAAATTACTCATTAATGCCTCAGTGTGGATCAATAGGACAGGGGAAGAAAATCCACCCAAATCTTCCTGCAATAAACATTCATTTTTCAAGCTCCCCAAAATTTTGTTCACTGAAATATACTTTAGATGGCTCTTTAGCTAGTGCAGGAAACTTAACAGTGTGGTACATATATTTATTAGGTATTTATAAAATCCTTGGTGATCTCTGAGCTTGGTTGTTTTCTTGCAGACATTTCATTAGCAAACTAGATGATATCATCAGTGCTAGTAGGGACGGGAGTTTTCTCTCTCTCTCTCTCTCTCTCTCTCACACACACACACACACACACACACGGCTTGCCCTGTCAATCTTAGTGGAAATGTTCTTGTTATTAGCTTGCTTGGCAGATCCTTGATTGGAATTCTGTTCGCTTCTTGATTTGTTGGTCTAATGTTAATATTGGTGTTAACATAGTATTTATTAAGTAAATACTAACTACAAATGGTATTTCTTTTGTTGGCATGATCGGCACATCTTCTTTTGACTTCTTAAAGCTGAGAAATCTTCATCTGATTTTGATGATGCTTCTATCTTTCACAAAATAAAACTTTCTTGCTTCATTCCAAGTCTTCAAAGAAAATGTTAACATTGATTGCCTGAGTCATAGCTCTAGAGTCAAAATACCAGCCTTAGATTAGCCTCTCCTATATTATACTGAATATGCTGTGTGTCTGCTGCTCATATGGCCATTGTTTTCTGCTTGGGAATTTATTTATGGTGACAGATTTTGTTCTTCAAGTGGTCCTCCTTCTTGAACCTGAAATATGCTTTTGTTTCTTCTTTGTGTCATTTATCCATGGTTTTCAGAATTTTTCTGAGGAAGAAGTGTCATTATTCTGAGGTCTGTAAGGGATATGCATAAGCGCACCAATGTGCCTACCGTCTCTGCCCTACTGTCTCCATTTATTTGTATCCATTTCATGTATTCATAACCATGTTTATACTTATATCTTTTACATTATACATGCTTGGCAAATTAAAAATAAAATAAAATAAATATATTACCCCATTTCACTCAGAATTCACAGCAGAGTTAGCTCTACTTCCCATTTTCAGGGCATTTACAAAGGGGCAGTTGATTTTGCAAGGTTGCAAAGAAACAGGGACACGATTGTCTTTTCGGTGTTCCACAATGTTGAATAGGTTTTCCACAAATTCTGACAGTTCTTGCATTTATACATTCCTGCATCCTTTTCCCCTCATTTGCTCAAAGCTCAAAGGTATAACTTCCCAACAAGAACAAGTTTGTTCCTTCGCTCAGTCTTTGCAAACTATTTCATGTGCTCTTTGCTGCAATCACATTCCTTGCATGAACTACTTGATGACGAACAACTGCAGCTTTTGCTTATTTTATGTTTTTTACCTTCAGCTCTTGAACCATTTGTTGGCCTATCTCTAGTTATCACATCTCACAAGTCATTTTTGCAAAGGAACATTTTCAGATGGAATCCACAGAACTTGTAATTCAGATTATTCAGGTTGTTCATTGGGATTGAACTCAGAGCCATTAGCCATTTTGCTTCCTTTTGATTTTTTTTTTAGGTTAGGGGTTTTTTTTTTTTTGTTATTTTCAATCATCAGATTTTTCTCTAGAAGATTTCACTTATCCTGAATGCCTCTCAGGTAGCTTCTGAATGATTTAAGGAGTTATTCTGAGTTTTTTAGCTCCCTTATTGTGAATTATGACCACAATATTGTTGCACAGTGGGGCCAATGGTTATTGGTTAATAAATAATCCAGCAATTTGCTTTTAAATGATACTTTAATTGGTAAAAACTAATTCAGAAAGGCATAACAAACTTGGTGAAATGGCAAGACTCAGAAGAAACAAAATACAGAGAAAACCATGATTATAAGCATGGGGGGGGGGCAATGTTTCCATGTAGATGTATTTCTGGATTTACTAACACGTTATCATTTTACCATAATTGCTGCATATCTAGCACAGCCCAACCACCAAAGCGAGGGCTTTTAGGAATTCTAATTCTGCTATATTTGGAGCACTTTTCAATTCTCCATATATAATAACAGAATTTCTACTTCACTTGTCTTCTATTTGTCCAAAAAGAACCAAAGATAGTAAAGGAAAACAGGAGTTACCTCTTCATTTATGGGACTTACAAATAACTTGGAGGAAGAAGGAAAAACAGTACAGTGTTTTGTTTTGTTTTTCAATGGTTAAATAATGAGCTGCTTTGGTGATGCTTAATGGTTATCTTGACTACATAGTGATTTTTTGGGATGGAGTAATGTTCAACTGGGTGTAATGGTTTAGTCTACAATATCTATGTTATTTTTCTAGTGTTAAATTGTTAATCAGGATTATATTTTGATTATTAAAGATAGAGATGGGGGATTTATATTAACTGGAAAGGGGATTATATACTTATGTTGTTAGGTATTTTTGTTAATTTTTTACTGAGCCTTTACTGATTAATAAGGAAAGGTAAAGATTTAGAGATGAGCTTATAGAAAATGGTATGAGGTATAGGAGGAAAATGTATTTGTTGCATTTTAAGACAGTGATAAGTGGTTAATGTTGAATATACTTGCTGGAGAGAAATAGGACATTTTCTTCTTTTCATTTTTTTTCTTTTCTTCTCTTGTTTGTGGGTATTTTTTGCACTTTTTAAATATTTTAATTTTCCTTTTTTAATGTATTTTTGTATTAGGTTATATTATTCTTATATGTTTAGTATAATTCTTAATAAAACTTAATGAAAAAAATATTTCAATATTTAAACAAATATGTACAGCATATTACGGAGGTTTTTGTTTATTTATTTTCCTTTTGTTTTGGAAGTTGTTTGCCATTGCTTTCTTAAGGCTGAGATGGCCCAAGGTTACACAGCTGACTTTGTGCCTAAGGCAGGACTAGAACTCACCATCTCTCTGTTTCTACCTTAACCACTACACAAACTGTATCTCCCAAAATGTAGGAGAGAGAGAGAGAGAGAGAGAGAGAGAGAGAGAGAGAGAGAGAGAGAGAGAGAGAGAGAGAGAGAGAACGCAAAGTATGTTGGATCCATATTATGATAATTAAAGATCAAAAGTACACAGTTGCTTGGCCCACTGATTTTGAAGAGACTTAAACTGTATTAAAGTGATATAATTCCAATGCTAAGAATCTTTAACATTTTGCTGGAAACTACAGCCACAAATCATCACCAGAGGTATGTTGCTGAGAACAAAGAAAGTTGTACTTTTTTTTAATAATTTGATTTATATGCCGCCCTTCTCCGGAGACTCAGGGCGGCTTACAATGCGCTAAGCAATAGCCTTCATACTTTTGTATATTTACAAAGTCAGCTTATTGCCCCCACAAACTGGGTCCTCAATTTACCTACCTTAGAAAGGATGGAAGGCTGAGTCAACCTTGAGTTTTGGTGAGATTCGAACCTGCAATAATTGCAGGCAGCTGATGTTAATAACAGGGCTTTAGACCACTGTACTATCCAAGGCTCTTAACGTCATCTTATATTATTTCTTAACCCATTGCGTGAAAATTTGTTTATTTTAGAATAGATTAGATGAAGAAGAGCACCTTTTCATATCTGAATGTAATGCTTCATTTCACAAAAGTGTTGAAGAAAGAAATGATCATGTATTCCATCCCAAGTCCACTTAATGCTATGTTTCAAAAAGAGCAGAAGAGATAAAGGAGAGAGCATACAAAAGAGAATCTAGGAAACCATGTGTCAGTTGATGGAACCTCAAGTTTACATCAACATTTCTGAACTCCACTAGCAGAAAATGTCCCCAGCAGGGGGTGGGGATTTTGCCTGGGTTTTCTGTAGACAAATAATGCATTTCTCCAGTGTTAATTCAAATGCACTGAATTGTGAAATATAGCTCATATAATTAATCTAGTTATATTGTAAATCTGCCACAGAATGATAACACAAGAATATTAGCTTCAGACTTTTGCAGTCGGCTATAATCTCATTGTGGTGATTTCAACAATTTTATTTAAAATGAAAATAAGCTGTTTTATTAGTTTCTAGACAAAAGGAATGCAAACTACAATCCATGTGTATTAAAAATGCTAGAAATGATTTAGCAACCACCTGTTGAAGAAAAATACACAACTGCATTATGACTAACATACAAAATGTATACTTTTAGTCATACTTCTGTAGCTGTATTTAATAATCATCATCATTACTGCACTTTGTATCTATTTAGTTACCATTAAATTGATATGAACCTAGGCCTTTTAGGGAGGGGGGACTAAAGAGAAGCAACTTTTCCAGCCCAGAAAAAAATACAAATTTTTTATATGTATTGTGATTTCATGTTGACCATTAATTTTAAAGACTTTTTAGTGTGACATGTGATGCCGGGAAGAGTATCTCAGAGTATCTCAAAGTTATATAACCCAGAGGAATTCTTGTCAGGAGCAAATGTGAGGGTTTTGTGTTTTCTAAAGACTGGATATACCACAGATTAGAAGAGGTCTATAAACATTGCTTTATTGTAGTACATACTTTTCCCAACAATAAGTAATTGCCCTGGATTAACTTCACACTCCTAGACCTTGCAAGTTAATGTAGCCAAATAAATAAGTGTTTGATACTCAGTCCTTAAAACAAATAAAAGTCTTAAAATTTGTAAAGCATATAACCTTTGCCTCCTTCCAAAAGTTATTTCATTTGTTGGGATTAGGTGTTGCTTCTGTGGTTGCTTCTCTTCTGGTTGCTATCAGAAGAGCTGCAGTGGTACAGTGGTTAGAATACAGTACTGCAGGCTACTCCTGATGACTGCTGGTTGCCTGCAATTTGGCAGTTCAAATCTCACCAGGCTCAAGGTTGACTCAGCCTTCCACCCTTCCGAGGTCGGTAAAATGAGGACCCAGATTGTTGGGGGCAATATGCTGAGTCTGTAAACTGCTTAGAGAGGGCTGTAAAGCACTGTGAAGCAGTATATAAGTCTAAATGCTATTGTTATCAGCTCAACCTTTAAGCAAGCTCCAAGCAGTAAGCAAATCATGTGGTTCTGGCAGTTCATTGATAGCCCTCTTGCTTGGCTGTAATGATTGTAAATATCTAGATGTTACTTCTCGCTTGTTTATCTGCTTGCCTTTTTCCTACACTCACCCTCACACTGTTCTAGCTTTCTCTTTCGTAGGCCAAGGGCTTGAGTAGGATAAATAGGGCAGATGTGGCTCCGTTGGCTAGACAGGAATCCCAGCAAGGATGTTTGAGAACATGTGGTGTTGGTATTGGAATAATAAATGAACCCTTCTCCCCTCATATGATGTTCCTTGGGAAAAGGGACTCGCCTTAAGGAATCAAGAGTGGGAAATATTTTTGCCTGTCTGAAGTTCCTTTGCCAAGCATAAACAACAACCTCAGCTTCACTTCCTCACAGTAAGTGGCAGATACATCAATAGAAGGCTCTCCTGGGTGACAATAATGTTTACATCACTGTCAAAGCCTTGTCGATAATAAGTAGGACCATTTGAACAAGATGTCAAAAACAGTCAAGGATTTACCAAATTTTGAACAACATTTTCATCCACACATTCAACCATACTACATGGTGTTTCCTTTCATGGCCTTTAGCCCATGTTGGGCACTAAGGTGCCTTCAGCATCACATTTTCTTTTAAACTATAAATCTATTGTTATTATGAGAAAACTGAAAATCACTGAGCAAGCTGAAACGTATTAAAGAAATTATAAATAATAAGTGCTTGAAGCAAAAAAATCCCTTAGAGTATATAATATTTATACTAAAAGCCCTTGTGTTAATTTGAGTTGAATTCATCCAAAGAAAAGCTATAAAAAGTAGAAATAGTGAGAGGTGGAAGACCACCCTGACATACATCAGGGACTGACTAACTCAATGCATTATTGATGGACTGCAAAGGCTTTTATCTCCAAGTCATTAGCATTTTGAATCAATCCAATATCAGAAGGAACTTGAGGCCATTACCAGCATTTCAAAATTGCTTCTGCTCAAGCTAGAGGATTTATTTTGCTGTTCTTCTTGTTCCTTTAAAAAAAAAAAGTATACTGATTAAGAACCAAATACATAGGTAGAGACATACCCATCTAACTATTTCATTTCAAAGTAGGCGACCTTATGCAGAAACAAAAAACAGAGAAATGAATGTAGGAGGGGAAAATACAAAAAGGAAATCTACTTGAATCTAATTTACACCTATAACATTATCAATGCCTCGGCGTACTTTTTTCCCCTTGCAAGCACCATTGCTTCCATTTTGTCGATAACTTTTGTTTTTGTTTTTCCTTTTTACAATTTCAATTTCTCTCTTTTTCAGGATCTTACCGGTTCCATCTAAACTGTCTCTGCCAATCTTGCTTTAAATATTTCCTATTTAATATTCATTCTGTACATTAGTTGGTGCTACCTGTGAAGATGAGTCCCTTTTGTGTTTAGTCCAAATTAATTTAATTTTTAAATCTGTTTGTTTTTGTTTTGTCGTGTTCTTACCATCATGAAAATGGGACAAATTATCTAATCGCATCTGCATCTGCAAAAAGGGATGTGCAATACAGATAGTCCTCAACTTATGACCATCTGACCCCAAAGTTCCTGTTGCTAAGTGAGGAGTTGTTAAATGAGTTTTGCTCCATTTTATGATCTTTCCTGGCACAGTTAACAGAATCACCATAGTTAGTAACACAGTTGTTAAGGAATCTGGCTTCCCCATTGACTTTGCCTGTCAGTAGATCACAAAAGAAGATCATATGACCTGGGACACTGCAACCATCATAAATGTGAGTCAGTTCCCAAGTATCTGAATTTTGATCATGTGACCACAAGGCCATTCCAATGGTCATAAGTGTGAAAAATGGTCATAAGTGATTTTTAAGTGCCATTATAACTTTGAATGGTCACTAAACAGACTGTTGCAAGTCCAGGATTACCAGTATATAATTCACATCATTGTAGCTCTGGAGGATATGCATATACACTGCTTCGATATATTATTCCCACTGAGTTAATCCTACTTTTATGTTTCTCTTAAATATATAACAAAATTAAAAAGCACAAAATGATTTCCTTATACTTACTTTACTCTTCCTTGATTTATGCTTCTGTATTTAAATAATGCAAAATTTGAGTCAAAGCACGCAACTACAGTTTTAAAATACTGCATATTCAACTGCAAAACCTGGAAGAATCATTCATGGAATAATGTGGCACATTGAGGGGAAAAAAGACCCAAATGCATTCTGAAATGTTTAGTGATCAGTCTCCTTTACTGCTAATGCTGACATCTCTTTTTCATGTACCACATTTTGTACAAGGATCATTGCCAACACCTGCACTAACACCTGTGATTAATTAAAAAAATCTTGACATATAATTTTAAATTATGCCTAAAGCAAACAACTAGTTTCCTCTAACATTATACCATGGAGGATAGGTCGTATTCAGATTAACTATTTAAAATCCTAGAAGATGGAACTGATGGACTGAGTTCCAACTTCAATATGCGGCTTGATCCTTCATTGTTTTTCATTTTTGTTCACCCATAAGGATTGCCTATAGATCAGGGGTGTCAAACTCACAGTCTGCAAGCCAGATGCATCACGCGCTGTCCACGCCCGGTTTACCAAAGGGGGGCGGAGTTGTGATACATCATGTGATGACGCCATGACGCCATGAGTTTGACACCTCTGCTATAGAAAAAATAGCTTAAGAGGTTTTTGGAGGTATTTAGAAATTAAATATAGGGAAAGAGAGATCAACTCCTAGAACATTATAAACCAAATTAAAAATAATTGGCATTAACAATTTTAAAAATGACCTTGCAATTAGAAATTCCAAAACTACAGTCAGTGTGTTCTGTTGTTGGATTGAAACATTATATATTGATTTGTCTTAATTTGCATTTATATTGCTCTATGGAAATTACTTGGATAGCCTAGTTGGAATTATCAGTTACAGTCAAAAAATATCTGGAAAGATACTGATTATGGAATTCATCCTAAGAATATTGCCCCATCCCATAGAACTTTTAAATTCCCTGTCTCTAAATAAAGTGGCAACCCTCCTCTTTCTTAAAACAGTTTTTATTCCATTTAGGATCTCTTCTACTTTCATGTGACTATCCATCAAAAATGACATTATCAATTGTATTATGCATGGCTGTACAGAAGAAAAATAACCTGTTTTATTGTTACTGTCACTCTTGTTTGTATCAGCCTCAGAACATTTCTAGTTACAATTTTCTGTTGTCCTCGAATCTGATAGGGCTAAGCAATAAAGTCAAGTAGCAATTCCAAAGTTCTCTGTTTAATATAATATATTTTCGTCAATACCTCAGATTTTTAAAAATCAGAACAACTTTGAGTTATGCATAAAAAAATAAAATATGATCTTCTTATGCAAATTTACCTTAAAAAGACAGAGCCAATGTATACAATGATCCACATTGCTCAAGATCAACAAAATGAGTTGTCTACCTGGACAAAACCTAAACCAAAAAACCCTCAAGTTTATTAAAGTGCCAGTTATATTATCTTCTCTCCAAAGGAACATAGTCCTGCTAGATCAGCCCAAAGCCATCTGTTTCCATTCTCATGCTTATAATCTGTAAGTGTTAAGATTACACTTCACAAAACCTGTATTCTCCAATTCCATGCACTGAAACAATGACACCAAGGTATCAGCAGGCCATTTTTTTTCAATAAGAATGAAATTTCCAATGCAAAGAAAATTGTTGATAGGCTGTAACTATTGGGAGATCAGAGGGGCTGAGATTTCTCCATTATGCCCAATTTATTATGAAGCAGTATACAACTAAAGAAGAGGTATGATATTTCCTCATTGCCTTTTGGAAAAAAGTTAAGAGATTTTTCCAGATGGCCTTTTTAATTAATTATGATAACACTATGGGCTAGTTTGTTTCCATTTTGAGATAATTTAATATTGTTACAGCTATTATTGTTGATCTTGTCATTGTTGAGTTATAGAAGGTTTCCTTTGTAAATTGGGAGAGATCTTTGATTGCCACTCCAGAATACTAATAAAAGAGAATATTTGTAGTTCAGGGTTGAAATGATGAGTCCTTGGTGCTTTCTGAACTTGGTTGTTTTCTTGAAGAAGTGACTAGTACTGATGATTTTACCTAGTTTGAGTAACGAAACATCTGCAAAACAATCAAGCTCAGAGATCACCAAAGACTCCTCAGCTCCAGAATTCCAGATGGCTACAGAATGACATCACAGAGTTTTCAATATCTCTTTCTATCATCTAGTTGTCATCTGGATTTTTGCAAACTAGATCTAATAATCCTAAAATGTATCTTTGATGATATAAAAGCAAGCCAACAAGAATACTATTATCTCTTGTGCTTATAAAACCATTGATATTTCTCTCTCTCTCTCTCTCTTTCTCATAGTTATTTTAAATAGAATCAGTTTTTTCATAGATCTTCCACACATATTAATGGGAAAAACAACGGGGCAGTTTTCCTAAAATGTGGAATATTAATTCCAATTGGTTCAAATGCTTATCAATTTTCCTTCCAAAGATATCTGAAACTAGCATTCCATAAAACTAACCTGATGTAAAATTGTTTTGTAGGTACCTCAGTTCGGAAATAGGTATGAGATCTATGATGTATCAATATCCATAGAACAATCATGCTGAAAGCTGAAGTACAGCTAAATTTATGCAAAAAATAGGTTTCACTTTTTTCTAAGGAAAGGAAAGTAGTGCTAATCAAGATACATTTTGGAAAAAAAGACTTTAACTAGAAGCAAAGGAGTTTTATCACGCTATATGATTATTTCCTAGGACATGCTCATTTATAGCTCTGTTAAGGAAGATAGCCTTCCTTTCATTCTTTACTTTGACCTCCTGGGGATATTATTGCATGTTCTAATCATTCTGGATGAGTTTGGAGTTGGGAGGGAGTAGCTAATGCAAGAATATTTCTTTGAATGTCTGTTTTTTTGTTCCTAACTCCTGAAGTGCAGTAGACAGATTTCCTCACATTGCTTTTCTTCTGTCTGTTCAGGCTTAAAACAGTAATTTGGTAATATATTAATGTTATTCACATCTCTTTTAAAAAGATGGTCATGCTAACTCCAAAGCACCTGAGAATATGAAAAAAAAGAGAATAAAAGTTGGAAGCAGAATGAGTTCTTGTTCAATTAAATTACTATATTCACTTCCTAGATAACCAAATATACAAAAACTCCTTTAATTTTACAGATCTGATTTCATGTGCATGTGTATAGTACCATCATAACTCAAACCAAGAACAGGTATATACTACAGCCATTATAATCAGGTACATGATCAAGAACAGCAGTGTGTATCCTCCCCCCTCCCCCACTTTTTCCCAAAAAATGAGATTAGAGGTTAAGATCAAGGCACTTCAGAGAGAGGTTAGTCATCTGGTAGAATTAGAGAAGGGTGTGAAGATTAGGGATAAGACTTAGCTACTGAAAAAATATAAGGGCCTGACTCCATTTTAAGCCCTAGAAACTGCTAAACAAAGGCTCCAAGCACTGGCTATCAGAGATAGACTAGAGAAGCAGAAGCCAAGAGAGATGCTTTGTTCTCCAAAGAACCATCTATGGTGTAATCCAACTACAATGCAGCAACATAGTAACAGCAGAGTCACCAACAATAGAAACTGAACAGCACTGGAAAAGCATATGGAAGAAAGAGAAGACATATAATAGCAAAGCTGCAAACATCCAACAATGGATCAAGAACATGAAGAGTTGGACAGCGCCTGACCTGCGCATGTTCCATATCTGTTGGCTAACAAACTAACAGCAGCCCATGCAGAGGAGCCATCTATTAGCATTAGGATCCCATCCAGACTGACCCTAACTCTAATCCTAACTGATTGTGAAAGGCCCCCACAAGGGAACAGCACCATTCAAATACTTCAATAACCTACTGTATCTCCCCAAAACGTAGAAAGTCCTATCAAGCATCATAGCTGTCACACTATATGAACCAATATATGAGCACAAGTCAGAGGGCACTGGGAACACCACCAGTTGCTTCTTGGTGGTGGCCCCTTTTCCACGGAACACAATCCCGCCAT
Source organism: Ptyas mucosa (assembly GCA_012654045.1). Lineage (NCBI taxonomy): Eukaryota > Metazoa > Chordata > Lepidosauria > Squamata > Colubridae > Ptyas > Ptyas mucosa. The sequence goes on along the minus strand of WNWU01000032.1, from coordinate 7,152,056 downwards.
TCTTCAATTGGCCCTAGTCTTGTTGCTTTTCTAAAAGGTCCTAAAGGCATGATTTTGTCAACTAGCCTGGAAACCCTTAAATGGTGTCAATCAAGTTGTTGATTTGCTTGTATTGCTGCTGCTGGAGAAGGGAAGAGTTTATGGGATTTTATGTTGTGGATTTTTATGCGAATTTTTTTTAATCCCATAAAAGAATCTGTGTGTGAGTTGAGTGGCCATATAAATATTTTTAATAAAGAAATAAATTGGATTCATGCAAAGAGTCTCTTGGCCATGGCCACTACAGGTTGTTCTTGCAGAAACTGAGAATTCAAGAATACATACCAGTTCTGTTTAGGGAATACAACTTCACCCAGGCCCAAAGTGGGGAGTTCCCACAGACCCAAAAGCCCAAAGTCACTCAGTCTTGTTTCAGCTTAACTGAAACCTGTACTTCCCTATATCTTAATCTGATTTGTCCATCAACCATAGTTTCCAGATAGAGTAAAAGATCATTGAAGCATCACTGGTTGGCCTGCAATAGAGAAGTACAATTAGGTATCATTAACATTGATTTTACATAGGGGCAGAGAGAAAGTAAAGCCAGCTGAACCCTGTAAAGTAGGGGCCTTGAGCTAGTTCTCTTCCTCTCTAGCAACACTATCTGGAATAGGTTGTAGAGAAAGGCGAACCACCATAACACTATGATTACCACTCCCAAACTTCAAAGGATATAGCAATAGCACTTAGACTTATATACCAATTCATACTGCTTTACAACACTCTCTAAAGCAGTTTACAGAGTCAGCATATTGCCCCAATAATCTGAGCAGAATTGTAGTATTACATTATAATTATTATAATTTAGGATATCCCCAAAAAAACCCAAAAAGGTCTGATTCTTGTAGACATTTGATATCTATTGCAAATCTATATTTCTGCTCATAGACAATTATAAACATTTGACAAATCTAATATATTGTTTTTTCTAAGTAAAGTTTTCATTCTAATATACTCTTATGAAGTTGTTCTGTTTTAGTATCAAATACAACTATTCTTATATATACATTTTGGAGTGAATTTATGGAAAATAAAAATGGAAATGGCTTTTCTTTTTTTCAAGAACTCCTGAATTCAAAAAATTCCATGAAGATATGTCAAGGAGTACAAGTCAGCTTGCAGCCTAAACATGTTAGAAGAAAGGATTGTGTAGGAGTTAAAGCAAATGTTTTCAGAGGGAGAAATAGAAGTCTGGATGGCTTTGCATCTATAATTAAAATTTAACTCATTAAAGTTTCACACATTTTATCTGTGTTGGATATCAAAAGAAGTGAAGAATTTTCATACATTGAAGAAGAACGAAAAAGAAATTAATATATAGCATGTCATAAAACATAATATTGGAAAGAATATAAAATTGGAAATTGAAAATATAAAATTGGAAAGAATATATGGCTCTTTAATTAAGCCACAAAATAAGTTTCAAAATAGTCAGGGAAGCAAGAGAGATTCAAAACAGTCAGGGAAGCAAGTTAAACAAGATTTTGCTTTGCTTTGCTTTGCTTTGCTTTGCTTTGCTTTGCTTTGCTT
>WNWU01000032.1:7122624-7150477 GCA_012654045.1 Ptyas mucosa | reverse complement strand
TTTGCTTTGCTTTGCTTTGCTTTGCTTTGCTTTGCTTTGCTTTGCTTTGCTTTGCTTTGCTTTGCTTTGCTTTGCTTTGCTTCGCTTCGCTTCGCTTCGCTTTGCTTCGCTTCGCTTCGCTTTGCTTCGCTTTGCTTCGCTTCGCTTCCACAGCCATGACTGTTTTAAGGTTGGTAGGCAGCTGCTTTATAGATGTCCTTGTGTGCCCCGAAGCATTATCCCTGAAGCATTATCTCCAAATCTTTTAAAGAAATTGTGCTTTGCACTTCAAACTAAAATTTTCTGTCCACATTTGTATCATTCCCCCCAAGCATGCATGCATGCATGGATACACAGATTAATTTAACCAACACCCTCTAGGGTGACTCTTGTACAGTAAGAGTTGTTCATCCTCAAGATTCATTGAGGATCTTTCCAGTGGGGGTAGTGAAGTGACACCCCATACACAGCTGCAGGTATTGTGCCAAAAGACATCTGGATAGTATCTGAATCCATATTGCCAAAGATTCTTTCTGGATTAAAGAGATATTTTGAGATTACCCTCATGCATCCTAGACAGCTGGGTTTTTGTAAGTGATGGCAGAAACTGATATGTTTGTGGTCACTTGAAATCAGCTGGGAGTTGCCAGTATCATCATGCTCTGACCCATTAATGTTGCATTTCACAGACTCAACGTTTAACCAAATCTCATCTTTTTAATCACATTAAAAATTATTATTATTATTATTATTATTATTATTATTATTATTATTATTACCGTATATATTCGCGTATAAGCCGACCCAAATATAAGCCAAGGCCCCCAATTTTACCACAAAAACTGGGAAAACTCATTGACTCGAGTATAAGCCGGGGGTGGGAAATGCAGCAGCTACTGGTAAATTTCAAAATAAAAAAAGACTGGTCAAAAGTGCAAGGACCTGTCAGAAATCACTTTTTTCAGCCCTCTGGGTAGTCCTTTTGTGCATATGGACTACTCAGAGGGCTGGAAAAGTAATTTTTGACTGGTCCTCGCACTTGTGACCAGTCCTTGAACTTACAACTGTCCTCACATTTTACGTTTTTGCCCTATCTTATCACCATTTCTCTCTCCCCCTCTCTTTCTCATTCTTTCTCTCTCCCCCTCTTTCTCTCTCTCTCCCACACTCTCTCTCATTCTCTTTCTCCCCCCCTTTCTCTCTCTCCCCCACTCTCTCTCATTCTCTCTCCCCCTCTTTCTCTGTCTCTCTCCCACTCTCTCATTCTCTCTTTCATTCTTTGTCTCTTTCTGTGTCTCAGCCCTCGCCACCCCTGATTTCAAGCCCCATAATGCTCAGCCTGCCTAAAGAATGACGCCCTCTGTAGATTCACCTGCCCAACTCCAGTGCCCCTATTCCCCAGCCAACCTGACGTCATTCACTGTTAGAGCCAGGAGCCGCACATTTTGAAGCTCATTCTGCCCTTTTGAAGCCCCCAATGCTTTGAGTTTCCCTCCACCACCCAAGCAAACATCAGAGCCTTCTCTTGCAGAAGCAGAATCCAGCAGAGAAATGGAATAATGGGGGGTGGGAATGGGAAGGAGAAGGAGTAATTAGCAGAATCCAGGCACAGAAATGGAATAATGGGAGGGGGGGAATGGGAAGGAGAAGGAGTAATTAGCAAAATCCAGGCACAGAAATGGAAAAACGGGGGGGAGGAATGGGAATGGGGAGGAGAGGGTGTAATTAGCAGAATCCAGGCACAGAAATGGAAAAACGGGGGGGGAAGGGAATGGGAATGGGGAGGAGTAGGGGTAATTAGCAGAATCCAGGCACAGAAATGGAAAAATGGGGGGGGAATGGGAATGGAGAGGAGAAGGTGTAAGAAGACGTTTCCTTAGATCACTGACGCTCCCAACAATGAGTTTGGTGGAGATGTAAGGAAATGTCTTCCAGCTCTTCAAGATTGACTTTAAGCCGACAGCAAAAGTAGTGGTGGGGGGCAACAGGGGCGTGTGTGTTTATGTATGTTCCTCCCTCCGCAAGAACTTGGAGGCAGATGCTGCCCCTCTGAGGAAAAGAGGAGGCGGCGAAGCCCTGGCTGTCACCTGGGAGAGGAGGAGGGCACGCTGGGAAGCTCCCTTCCCCGCAGCCGTGCGAAGCTTGCCTGCCTTCCACATGGCCCGGTTCAGGGGCGTGGCCAGCCACCAATTGCTACGAGTACGGCGAACTCGCCTCAATCTCCGCTACCTACTCGCCCGAGCCAGTCCAAAACAGGAGCATTTCACCCCTGCCTCCCTGCAACCCCTAAAGCCAAAAGGGGCACAGGGGAGGGCGCTGCACCTCCCCCACACACCCCATTTTGGCTTTAGCAAGCCTCTCTGCAACCCCGGGAGCCAAAACGGTTGCAGGGAAAAAAGCATTTTTTTTGTGACTCGAATATAAGCCGAGGGGCTTTTTTCAGCCTGAAAAACGTGCTGAAAAACTCGGCTTATATTCGAGTATATATGGTATTATTATTATTATTATTATTATTATTATTATTATTATTATTATCTCTTTTATTCATTAAACATGAAACTCAGTCAACTGAACATTTAAAAATGTGTCACAAATATGATAGGTGCTAATGGTTGATACGGATTGCTGACAGCATCCTAGGCATCAACCCAGTATCTTCTTAAAATATATGATGTTCTGAGTAGCGCAGTTTTTTGCAGTTCCCCTGGTGTTATTGCAGGAAGCTTCAATTTCTTGATGTGTTTTGTAAAATTCTTAGACATGGTACCAAGTGCCCCGATGACAGTAGATATCACTGTTACATCTATAGCTGTGTAGTTTTGATGGCCAGGTCGTGATATTTCATGATTTTTTCCAGGTCCTTTTCTTCTACTCTGTACAGAGTACAGTCTCCTGGTACAGCGATGTCAATAAACTGTATGCTTCGGCCCTCAAAAACTGTGATATCTGGCATGTTATGTTCCAAATGATGATCCGTCTGTATTCGAAAGTCCCACAAGATCTTCACTGTCTTTATTTATGGGCAAATTACTCTTTGATCTGTTTAAAAATAAAGAAAATTGCATGTTTCCAGCTTTGTAAATTCTTTATTTTCTGAAATATACAACAAAAGGATGCATATAGTATTATTGCTAAAAAGTTTTTAAATGCTAAGAGTTCAGATGAATTTGATGTAAAGAAAGACTTTGAAATACAATGAAGTTAATTAGAAAGAACCTCTCACATGGGGAAAATTATCTGCTTACATTCCAAGTTGATAAGAAGACTTGTAAGATTGATCATTAGAGAGCACCATATGGCAATTTTAAAAGGAAGCATTTGATACTTGGATCCAAGAAATGCTTGAGTTATTTAACTGTATGCTGGAACCAAAATCTTTTATTAAGGGTACAAATTTCTTCTAATTTAACTAAAATGGACTTTAAAAAGCACTTGAAATAATAATTGATATTTATAATAAAAATATTGGATTTACAAATGGAATTAGATTCTTTAAAAACTAAAAAACACACAAACCATGTGGATTACTCTTTTAAATTAAAATTAAATTAATTAGATTGCAAGGAGATCAAATCATTCAATCCTAAAGGAAATAAACTCTGGCTGTTCTTTGGAAAAACAGATACTGAAGCTGAAGCTAAAATACTTTGGCGACCTAATAAGAAGAGAGGACTCATTGGAAAAAACTCTGATGTTGGGAAAGTTTAAAGGTAAAGGAGAAGGGTACAGCAAAGGATGAGATAGTTAGATATAGTGTCATCAACATAATGAACATGAATCTGGGCAAACTCCAGGAGACACTGGAAGACAGGGGAACCTGGTATGCTATCATCCATGAGGTTGTGAAGAGTCAGACACAATGTAAAACTGAAGAACAACAATCTCTGATGATGTTTAATGGTTATTTTGTCTTGATAGATTTCTTTTTGGAAATGTTCAAGTGAGTGTAATAGGTTGTTTTATAATATCTACTGTATGTTATTACTGTATGTATATAAATAAGAGGTTATATATATGAAAATAAATAAGAGGTTACTATTTGTTTATGTTTAATAGCTTTTTATTTTCTGTAATGCTTAATTGTTAGTAAGGATTAGATTTTGAGTTTTAAAGAGAGATTGGGGGATTAGGTTTTAAATAGAAAGTGGGATTATATATTTATGTTAGGCATTTCTGTTAACTTTTACTGGATCTGTGCTGATTAATAAAGATGAGATGAAAATTTGAATGGAGAAATATTTGGTTGTATTTTAGGAGATCATGATAGGTTATTAATACTGAATATGCTTATGGGAATGACAGGTGAAGTTTCCTTTTTTTCTTTTCTTCTTTTGTGGGAAATATTTTTGCACTTTTCAATTATTTTCTTTTTTTAATGTATTTTTATACTAGGTTCTTGTATCAGTTTTATCTGTTTAATGTTTTATCTGTTTAATGTTATAAAATTATTGGAAAAAATATTGTCTCTATATACCAGCCGCCTGTTAAGAGAGCCTGCCTATTTTAGCTTCTATCAGTTTCAAAATTTCCTACCCTTCAACTCAATCTTCTTCTGTATTGATTTGAAGATTTTGGGGGGAAATAAATACATTTTTATAAGTATTTTTGCAAGAATATACATAGCTTTTGAACAGGGGTGAAATGCTCCCAGTTCGGACTGGATCAGCTGATCCGGTAGCGATGGCAGTGGGTGGTTCAGAGAACCAGTAGCAAAAATCCCTGCGGGCCCCTGCCCCCCCCCCCCCGCCCAGTTGAGCCGTGCGATTATCAGAGGCTGGGGTTTTTTTACTTTTCAAAGCATTTTTTCTACAACCTCTTCGGCTGAAAAGTTTTTTTTTTAAGTTGGCCACGCCCACCCAGTCACATTAACCCCCTCCCCACCAAGCCACGCCCACAGAAGCAGTAGTAACAAGTTTTACATTTCACCACTGCTTTTGAATATATTTTACTTCCGATGCTCATTTTGGTAACCTGAAACACCATGATGGACATTTCTGTATCTTATTTTTGCCAACCTATGTATGTTATGTTTTCAGGTGATCTTTGTATTCACCATCACTACTACCCGTAGCACTACCATTAGCTTTCGTAAGTAAGCACAATGCTTGAACTTTGAAATTAAGTCCAAGTTTATGTTACATGTAAGTAATGTTGTACTGAAGTCCCTTGCAATTTTTCAACCCCTGTAAAGGGATCTTTTGGTTTACTTTTTTTCTCAGTGATGTTTTTGAACTTATTTTAATATTGGAAATAGTGGAGAGTGCTGTTGTTAGGGTTTCTGTTTTCTATTTCACATTTGTGCATCACTCTGAAACTTTTCAGTCTGAAAAAAGCATCTGACATTGGGATTGGAAATTTCCTGAAGTGTAGGAATACAAGAGGAATGCAGACCTCCAGAGACATAACTGTGCAATGCAAGGTAGAACCTTCACCCGTACCACTTCTCACCTTTTCAAAGCATTGGAGCAGCAAATGCACAGGAATAGAAGATTGCTACCAAAATCAAGCAGCACTGGGTCTTCTCTGCACGTTCAGAAGACCATAAATAAGACCCTCGAAGTATGTGCATCATTTTCAAGCAGTGGATTCTGAAGAAAACTTCACAAAGTACACTTCTGAATGATTTACACATTCTTATTTAATAAGGAGGTGAACACTCCACCTTATTCATTAGAAGTCCATAAAAATTGTCTTTTTCTTTGAAAGAGATCACCCCATGTACGACGTGTCTAGAATATATACTTTCTGAGCAATCCTCTAGCCCTAACCACGAAGTTCCAGATTTATGTTTAAAATTGCAAGAATATGCTGTGGGTTTGTGAATAGTAACAGCCAACTGAGCTATGGATCATTCTGACCAATGTGTGCAACATCTAGTTTCATCCCTTAAAAACAAGACAAATTTATACCAAATACTATATCTTAAAATATACAATAATACCTGATTTCTCTATTTTATAGCCCAGTGTTGGCGAACCTTTTTGGCACCGACTGCTGAAACGGGAACGCATGCATGCGCCCCCACATGCCGGAAACCAGAAGTGCAGATGATCTTCCGGTTTCTGGCACACACATGCATGCTGGCCACCTGGTCTTCTGGTTTCTCCGCCTGGCCTTTTAGCGGTCCATGTGCCTCCCTGCCTGTCCCTGCCCACCCCCCTGGTCCCATTGGGGTGGCAGGATATCCCTACAGGTGACCTGGTTCTGCACCCTGGACAGGGAGAGAAAGTTGGGTGGGAAAGGCCGCTTCCCTCTGCTGGAAAGCCGTAGCCCCTTCCCAGCCTCAGAGGTAAGGGGCATAGGCTTTTCTGGGTCTCAGGTTGGGGGGTCAGCAGGCGGGAGAGCTTTGCCCCAACTTTAGCTGAGATGAAGCACCCCCCAGTCCACCAGTAAGAACAAGCCAGCACAGCCTACCCTTCCCAACCGCCTTCCTGCATCCTGGCCGGTATGCCTCTTACTCCACAACTATGCCTTCGGCTTCCTGGCTGATGTCCCTCTTACACCTCGGCGGCATCTCCATGTGTGAGGAGCTGCACTCTCCTCCAGCCCTCCTGGGGCAGTTCACCTCTGCAACAGCAGCTTCTCCTCCTTTTCCTTCTGGCTGCTCCAACATCCCAGCCAGAAGCGGCAGCACAAGAACCACTGCAGCCTCTTCGCCCCTTGTGGTGGAAGGAAGAGCAGGTGGTGTGGCCGGCTGCCCAGCCAGCAAACGTTGCCATACCACCCCATGCGTCCAAGCTGGCCAGGCACTCCAGACCATGGATGCATGTGCACCGGGTGACTGCTCTTTTGGTTTCTGGCGCTCCCACACGTGTGAAGACCAACTGGCCCAGAAGAGCAATGGGCAATGGCTCATGTGCCCCAGAGATATGGCTCCGCGTGCCACTTTCAGCATGCGTGCCATAGGTTCGCCATCAGGCTTATAGCCTATATGAGGGGTTTAAAACTAGTTTTAAATAATTTCAGTCAGAAACAATAGTGAAAGGTTACTAGGAACATGTGATGTATTTCTTCTCTCAAGGAGATAGATAGATAGATAGATATTACATTTGCTTAGGCAAGCCCAGTAATTAAGCAAGCTAAAAATGAATAAGGCAATGGTTTGGCACAGTCTCATTATTGTCTCAATAATGTACAAGCTACTTTAAAAACTGATAATTCCTTTTTCTGTTAGCATTCTTCCCTGAGTATATATGGTTTAATATAAACTCTCCACTTGCTTGTGTATACTTAAACCTTAAATTCTTAGACAATCCCATTTTCCCTGTCTAATGCCTTCCTGCAATAATTTGGAATAATGGTTAAGAATAATCTCATGACCATTTTTTTTTAGTTAAAAGCCTTCAATATAAAGGCTTAGTACAAGTAGTCCTTGACTTAGAACAAAATTGAGCCCAAAATTTCTACTGCTATTCTATTTCTATGAGATTAATTTCTACTGTATTAACAGTCACTAAATGAACTGTTGTAAGTTGAGGAATATCTGTATATTCTTACACTGTGAAATATAAATAAATTATTTTCTGTTTTGCACAAAATTGTTTTGGGCACTTTTATTATTCACAGAGTATATACACAAATATCTCTGTGTGTGTGTGTGTGTGTGTGTGTGTGTGTGTGTGTGTGTATACATAGAAAGAGGGAAAGAGAATGCATTTATGTTTTATAAATAACTATGTTAAATATCTTATCTTGATATCAACCAGTATTTAGAACGTCTATGTATTGCCATCTTTTTCTGCTCTGGGAATTATTTTTACCTGTAGGAAATAGAAAATAAACCTATTATCTTTCCAACCAATTCTTGTGGCCTCCGTAGGAAAAAGAAAGATAAATAAACCTGCAATAGTTATAATTCACTTCATGATAGTAAATGAAAAATAAACAAGAATCAACTTAAAAACATGCTTTTGGTTATGTATTTAGTTAGTCAATGGTTATGCAGTTTACACAATATGAGGTTTTACTTTACTTATTAAAAATAATGGACAAAGAGTCATGTGTTTAATATATAGAATAGAATAGAATAGAATAGAATAGAATAGAATAGAATAGAATTCTTTATTGGCCAAGTGTGATTGGACACACAAAGAATTTATCTTGATGCATACGCTCTCGGTGTACATAAAATAAATGATATATTCATCAAGAATCATAAGGTACAACACTTAATGAGAGTCATAGGGAAACAGTCATTATAAATCGTAAGGATACCAGCAAAAAGGTTACAGTCATACAGTCATAAGTGGTAGGAAATGGCTGATAGGAACAATGAGAAGATTAATACTAATGCAGACTTAGTAACTAGTTTGACAATGTTGAGGGAATTGTTTGTTCAGCAGAGTGATGGCGTTCAAGAAAAAACTGTTCTTGTGTCTAGTTATTCTGATGTGCAGTGTTCTATAGCATTGTTTTGAGGGTAGGAATTGAAACAGTTTACGTCCAGGATGCGAGGGGTCTGGAAATATTTTCACAGCCCTCTTTTTGACTCGTGCAGTATACAGGTCATCAATGGAAGGCAGGTTGGTAGTAATTGTTTTTTCTGCAGTTCTAATTATCCTCTGAAGTCTGTGTCTGTCTTGTTGGGTTGCAAAAGCAAACCAGACAGTTATAGAGGTACAGATGACAGACTCAATAGTTTCTCTGTAGAATTGTATCAGCAGCTCCTTGGGCAGTTTGAGCTTTCTGAGTTGGCGCAGAAAGAACATTCTTTGTTGTGCTTTTTTTATGACGCTTTTGATGTTGGGTGTCCATTTTAGGTCGTGGGATATGGTAGAACCTAGAAATTTGAAGGTCTCTAGTGTTGATACTAGTATTGTAAGAGGTGGTAGTATGGGAGGATTTCTCCTAAAGTCCACCACCATTTCTACAATTTTGTAGAACAAAACAAATATGTGAAAGAAATCACATGCCACACCTCAATCCTCTCTTGTAAGTTTAATTTTGTGCTTTTACAATGTTCAGTGTGGTGCTTCTTACTGATGAAGTGATATCACTGTTGAAGTAATATCGTTAGACTACACCAGTCTCCTTCTAACTAAAATAAGCACTCCAAGAAATGTGGCGAGTTCACTTTTGCAAAGCTATCATGTTTTTCATCACTTGCTAATGGGTGCATGAAACAATGAAGATGGATGTGTGGTGGTACCCTTTATATTTTATATAAAATCAAGATCATCACTCCCACGCTGTGAATTCTTGATGTAAGTACAATGAATGTATTATTGGCTTAATTAATGCATTGTTCATTGACTAACACTCATGGAATTGAAAGCATCTTCACAATTGCCAAAGAAAGGGAGGCAGAGGAAGAAACAGAATTATATACAAAAAGAAGCCCACACATATTCTGCTAATGAATATTGCTTCATAGCTTTATTGTTTTTGCAGGCAAGCACCAGCATCAGACATTGAAAAGGTCACTGTAGGTTGTAAACAACCAGATTCTCTTCCCACAAACTCTGTATGTCTTCGCCACTTAGTTGACACAGAAATAAACATATCCATTTATAATGCTGTATGCATCCATTGTCAAGTGATGGCACATCAAGTAGTTTTTCCAAAGTAAATTCTGTTAAATAAAAACAAATATTGGAGTTACACAATGCATGTGCATCTTACCAAGATTTGAACCACATTCATTTAATTAGACAAATCATTTTGTAATGTTTTATTCTGCTAGAAGTTGAACTTGCTAACGCTAGGATTTGCTAACGCTTCCCTAACTAAGCAAGGCTAAAACATACCGATGAGGTATCAACTGGTATGTAATAATTCCAGGATTTGTATTTTCAATTATTACTTGTATCCAATTTTCAGTTCTCCAAGTCTTAAAAGCAGCAGCAGAAAGATACATGTCTTAATTAATTTCCTTAATGAAAGGTTTCTAGCTTCCTAAACCATCAATCATTTTGCCTGAGGACAATTAAGCTATCTGGAATTTATTCCATGCCTTGGAAGTGAAGGGGAAAGTGATGAACATTTCTAGAATGACTAGCAAAAATATTCAAAGTGTGAATCCAATGCTACTCACCCTCCAGCTTTCTTGGCAAAATTTCAGAATGATTTCCCATTGCCATTTTCCTAGGGCTGAGAGAGACTGACTAACCAAGGTCATCCAACTAGCTTTGTGCCTAAGGTGAGACTAGAACTCACAGTCTCCTGGTTTCTATCCTGGTGTCTTAACCACTACACCAGAGGCTCTCAGCACTTATGAACGTTAATGTCTTTTCACTGAGGGGCACTGTTGTTAGGCTATGCTTAGGGCAACAGCTGGTATTAATCTGACTCTGTAGACAATTATTAATCTCAAATCATTTTCTTCTGCTTTTTTCCCAGATACACAGAGCTCTTACTCCACGGTGCTTCTTCTACTAAATTGTGGTATAGAACCTGCTTCATAATCCTCACTCATGAAATTCAGATCAGAAGTGCTCACATAAATACCCAAAATATTTCAACACCCTCCCCCAGTAAAAAAAAAAAACCTAAGGGCCCCCACATTGTTCCTTCCTTTCTAAACACAGAAGAAATCTTTTTATTTGGTCAGAACATGCCAGTCATTAATGGTCCTTCTAATCTGCTGCTATAGATCTATAAGAAGATAAACTTCAGAAACATGGCCTCTGTCTGATTTTGCTTTTTTTATCGAAAACATAGGATAAAGTTAGTCTCTAAGTGATAGAGTGATAGAAAAAAATCTCACAGAAAGAGTAGGACTATTTCCATTGACTTCATTCTCCACCCCACCCCGCCTGATTCTAACTGTTCTCTTTTATTTATTTTTCCAGTGTCTAATCATCTTTCTTGCTTGATGTTACAGCTGTGTGTATATACAATAACAAAGTGTCTTGGGTCCTACACAGAATTAAATAACTCAAGGCAGGAGATAGCACATTGTATAAATTATAGAAAACAAGGGTCTGGAGTTGTTCCATGGTGAATAAATTAAAGAAAAATAACAGCAGGAGAGAGAGGCAAGCTCTCACATAAAAGATAGAGATTTTGAGGAGAAATGGCTAGTCAATGAGGCAGAAAGATGCAAGAATGAAGAAGGCGTAAAAGAAGAAAATCATTTCTCTAAAGACAACTGATGACAGTTGAAAATAATGCACTGAAAGTGAATATTTTACATTAGTTAAATCTATAGCCCATCAGATTTAAACAAGACAGATAAGTTATTAATGTCTATCTTTGAGTATATTCTTTAAAAGCATATTTTATTTCAAAGAATGCATCTATCCTATTTCAAAGAAGACATCCATCCAATTTTTAAAAAATACTTTTTGATATGGAAATGGGTTGGCCCACATTATGTTACAAAAGCATGTAATGAACTCTTGTGTGGGATTCATGCTGGGAGGAATTAAAAATGACTACAGCCTTGAACAGTTTCCTCAACCTGCTGTCTCCCACATATGTTGATCACAATAGCCCCTATATTTCCCAGGCAGTAGCCTATTAATAAGGATATGGGTCTGAAATCCAATACTTCTGGGAGGCCACAGATTAAATCATTGTTTAATTGGAAACAATGGAAAAATAATAAGACACTGTTATATGCTGCTATCCTGACTTTTGCTTTCTACCTCCACTATCCATAATTTATGTTTCTATAATTCAGCAGGAAGGAACTCAAGGTCTTCTCCAAACTTTTTGCACATTGCTATCTGTTATTGAATGTGTGAAGAGGTAAATTTAGGCTTGGAAAGAACAGTGAAGAATGCACAAGCCTTCCTGTGAAAGTTCGAGTCTTGGAGTGAAAAACAGGATAGATTATTTTAAAAAGATATTATTTACTACTTGTATGTACTTGGTTAGTGGGGACACAATATTGAGTTAACAATTGTTCATTCTTAGGTAGGTTCTCATCTGAGATCAATGGTTTCAGGCCTTTAGTTATGACAGCCTTTGCAAAATGGACTTTTGCTGTGCCATATCTATTTTTCATATTGCAGTCTTCCATTACTTAAGCATAAATGGACTGAGTCTGAGTCAGTAGGGCCATTGCTGTCAATTCACACACTGGGAAGGACTCCAAATAAAGAACTACACTGTATTCTTCCTACTATTATCACCTTCTCTGTGTCCTAACTTGTGGGGAGATGTTGAGAAGGGTCATCCCCATCTAAAATGCTGTCAACATTTGCCAACACAACAAAATGTGACCTTGCAAGTTCTGTGTTTCTTTGTCTGTTTGACAGTCTGTCTCTCTTTTCCCTTATCTGCAGCAGCTTCAGTCAAATAATGAATAAGTTAAAGTCCAAATGTTTTGTTGTTGATGTTCAATGTGGCTTTGTTTTCTTTCTTTCTTCAGACATAATGCTTCTGTCTTGGTTTGTATTTGCAAGTGCATATATGTTAGTGGTTCGGACATTTTGACTAATTGTGGGCTTATCCAGTGAGTAGTAAAAGCCAAAACTGTTTTGGGTCTTCATCTTAATTTTTGTCTTGAGATCTTCCCATTCAAAGGAAATTGCATTGCCCCTGATGAAACATGAGCAAATCAATAGCTATTTTCAGACTCTGTTGTATTAGTTAACAAGATACTTTATTAAATTAGAGCTGCTTGTAATAGAATTGTCTTCTGTCTTCTAAATTTTAGAATGATTGTTTTCAAATTAAAATAGAACATTTTTTCCTTCCAAAACACAATGGAAAAGCTTTATTACTACTAATTCTATTTAGCAATCTTGATGACTCTGCAAAGATGTTTTCTTAAGTATAATCCTGCTGTTTAGTTGTTTAGTAAGTAAATGACATAGTAGAAATTGGTTAACCTTTGGAGTACAGATTTCAGTTAGGGGTGGCCCCAAACTTGCAGTGTGGGTCACAATAGCTTCCATGATTTTGTTATCAAACATATGAATAATTTCATATTTCTATGATATTACAATATTTTGAGATTTAGGACTATGCAAAAATAAATTTTAGTTAAGAAAAAGCATAATTTTTCAATTCAAAACTGTCATTAACTACCATTCAATGTAATGGTGCAAATTCTGCAAATTCCAAAACTTAAGTGAAAATCCAAGTCAGCTATATTAACAAATATTCAACCTATCTTCACCTAAGCATCATATTAATTCTCACTGGGTAATGAGAATTTTTCCCTTAATCTGAAAGGAGATCTCAGACTGACACCCTTGCACTCCCAGGGAATGCTACTTAATACCTCATATCTCTTGCTAATAAGGGCTGCTGTCTGTGGGCTTTTTTAATATGAGTATAAATTCTGTAGGAAGTGTTACCAAATCAATATTCTTTTCTGAACAGCCTTTCATATTTATAGCTACTAATTTTTAACATATGCTGTTCTTTATACATTTCTTTCCCCCTCCCCCAAAACCCATGAATTTGTGCAGGTGTTTTGGATGGAAAAATATGAATGGGAGCAGATAGTAGATAAAAATGTCATTCGTGCTTTAAAAACAAAATTACAGTATATAGAAAACACAGAATTTTTGTCTAATTTGTGACAGATTTCTTTTATAGATTGTCAGCAACATCATAGTTACTATTTATGGGAGACTCTGAATTCTTTCATCAATTACAATAGCAGATTTCAAAGCTAGTTTCTGGTATAATAGAGACTTTGGGAGCTATCTATGAATGAAGTCCCTCTAAGGGCATAACTACACAGTATTTGGCAAAAAGAAATGCCATTTTATTATCCCAGTGTATATTTAGCTCAATTGTCAATTTTTTAAAAAGAACACATCAAATTATAACTCAAACATTTGTCTGTGCAGTATTATAGAAATTTGCCCTCTAAGTATACATGCTTAGTACGTCTTGTTCCCATATGCTGTCTGTGATCTCTGCATCTGTGCTTGTGTTCTTTTATATACAACCCAGAAGTCAGTGTTAAACTCTGATAGAACTATATACCATAAAACAAATTCTTCATGCATTTGTACCTCCACAGGTACTGCTCTTCAGATTTCTCAGCAAGACCAAGGGACATTGTGGATGTTTCTTGTATATTCTGAACAAGTTTGCAAGATTTCATGTACCGTATATACTCGCCTATAAGCCGAGTTTTTCAGCCCATTTTTCAGGCTGAAAAACTCCCCCTAGGCTTATACGCGGGTCACGAAAAAAATGACTTTTTCCCTGTAAGCTAGGAAACAGCGGGAGAACAGGGTTTGCTTACCCCGCCCACTCCCAATCTATTGGGACTGCCTCCTGAGTTCCAGCTGATGGCTAGAGGAAAAAAAAAACTTTAAATTCTTGCCGCGGGGCTTCAAAGGCCCCCCCTACAGCTGATCAGGGTTAAAAGAAAACAAATGAGAAGATCGGTGCCGGCTGCAAAAAGGTGCCTGCTGCAAAGAGAACATTTTTTTTTCTCCATCTGCTGAATCCAAAAGCGAAACTAAAACAGCTTGTTGGCTTTGCTGTTTGCTAAGGCAGATTTCTTTTCTTTTTCCTCATCAAAAAAGGTTGGTGCAGGCTTCCGTTGGGACAGCGACATCGCTAGACGCTTCTTTTTGAAGTGCCAGCCCAGGGCTCCGTAGAACTGCAAAGAACAGCGACTATCAGCTGTCTTGCGGTTTGGAAACTTTCCCCCTGGTATGAGGGGGGAAGGTGAGTAGACAGGTGGGGTAGAGCTCCCTGAGAGTGCCAGATTTTACCCATAATCTGGCGCTCGAAGATGAGAGCTCCCCGTTAAGCCTGTCAGTACTCCGGACCCTGGATGCCTCTGCTTTGCAGAGCTAGATGTCGTTACCATCCCAGTAATTAACTTTAAACAACTACTTTCTGAATAAATCTGGCGGAGCACAAGCAGCATGAATGAAACAGCAAGTATTTTTTTTTCTTTCTAACTCCAAAGATTTACTCTCTTTAAAAGATTTTTTTTAAGCTGAAAGTGAAAGCAAGATGGCGTTTGAGTTTTAACGGGGCGTGAAGAAGTGAAACTTAAAAGTAATTATTGATAAGCCCCTGTTTGAAACGTAAAACTCCTTTTTGAAAAGTGGATGAAACAAGAAAGGAATAACTGAAGCAGCAATACAAATTACTCTTTTTTTCTTCTTTTTCTTTTTTTTCCCATCCTTCTGGAAGGGAAGGAAGAAGGGGGGCAGGATGGCTGGTCTTTTTGAAAGCAAAGAAAACAAAGGAGGGTTAATTAACCCTCAATGGTCTGACTTTGAGGAAGCTTTGAGCTCAATTACCTCTGCTTTATTGAAAAGAATTGATACTATATTTCAAGCTTTTCAAGCTGGAAACAATGAAACACATGGAAATACTGAGTTGCAATCTAGCAGTGGGGGATTGAATGAAGAGCTGGGAGAAGGAAAAGTACAACAGATCACCGAGGAGAGAAAGATGGAGGCTGTGCAGAATAAGGAAGAAATCTTGGAAGCTGATGAGATTTTGGTTACACAAATTTTTTCTTATAAAAACCAATCTGCGTTTAAAGAGCTGTTTCCAAAAGAAGTTATATTTCTCCAAAAATTTTATATTATGCAATCCCAAAAATTGCAAAATTTTACTGGAGTTAAAAAAGGCAGAGGGTTCAAAGTTAAAAAGAAAGTTCGTAAAAAGGAAAAGAAGAAAGATTGGAAAAATGGAAACTAACCCTGCTTGATGAGATGATGGTCCTTAAAAAGTATTGTTTAGCAGTTTAAAGATTTTGAACTTGTGGGGAAAAAAACAGACAGTAGTTTAATGCCAGTTATCTAAGCGATGAGCGACGATGAGGAGGCAACCTACAGCGGTATTGGATTATTTTGAGAAAAATAAACAGATCACTGCAATGCTGGTGGGTTGGGCTGTAAAATATGCCCTGACTTGAATGATTTGGAATATTTTATTAAGGACTGCAATAAATTTGGATTTAATGGCAATTGCAGAAGTTTTATTGAATATAGTAAATTGGAGTCTCCTGACTGATGGTAATAAATATAAGGCAAAAGGACTATGGACCTAGGGCAACTGCAGTTGATCTGGTGGTTTCCCTAACATGTTTGATGAATTTATTAATCTAATTTTTGACTGGATTTGATGGATATTATTTCAAATACAATTATAAAGTCACTCGGGGGGGGGGGTTATATAAAGAAGCAATTTTTATTTAGGTGGGTAGATGCAAATGAATGAAGATATTCTAAATGCTGTTGGAGGATGTGAAGACAAGAAGATTAGCAACCGGTTTAATCTAGTATGAAGAATTTAAACATTTGATATAGTTAATAAATGATGTTTTTAGCTGATTTGTTAATATGTATTGATAAACTAATAAGAGGTTTGATTATTATTTTTTTAATTCAAAAAAATTATTTTTTATTAAGTGCTTTAATTATAATTGGACCTTTATGGTTTAAAAGTGGAGGACGGAAGAGTTTATATAACATTTTATTTTAAATTTGGGGTTTTTGAATGAGGGTTTCTTTCTTTTTCTCTCTCTCTCTCTCTCTCTCTTTTGTTTTCAATGAAAAAAGTTATAAAATATCTTGTTAAATTGTATAGACCTAATAATTTGTTAAGCATTAAATAGCTAAATTGAGTAAAGATAGGTTTAATTAGGTAATCCTTAACTGTTTTATTAGCTGTTGTAATTATGAATGGATATTAATTTTATTGAATTAGATGGAATAAGAAGAAAGAAGACTTGCTTTCCTTTTATCTATTTGTTTATTGATTATGATTATGATAAGTGTGAAATGGAGTTTTAGAGAATTTGAGCTGTATTCTATTTTATTTTGTATTTGCTCTGGGAAGTCGGGGGGGCGGTTGGGGAGGGGGGAGAAAATGTATGTAAAACTTTTAAAACTTTTTCAATAAAAAAAAGGTTGGTGCAAACAATGGGAAATTTATGGCAAATGGCAAAAGAGGAGAGTTCAAGATTTTAAAACACAAAAGAAAAAAGAAGCTCTATTTAAATAGGGAATTGTAATAATTGAGATATTATTAATTGTATATTGTGTTGAAAGCAGAAATGGTTAAGTTGTGGTTTGGAAGAATATATGGGGGAAATTATTTGGTTTATTATTATTGGTAAATATAATTAATTGATTTGTAAGAAATTGGATTGCATGGAAATAATTGGAATATTCATGTTCATATTGATTGATATACAAAAAAGATAGTTATATAACTAATTGATTTATATTAAAATATTGAATTTGTATTAAACAACTGTAATATTACATAATTAACCAATGTGAGGATGGATATAAAAATAGATGACAATGGGAAGGAGTATAATATAGAATAGAGGTGAAAAATTGAAATTGATTAAGATTAGAGATGAGGATGAAGGGTAATATTGGTTTTTTAAAAAATAGATGAGGAATAAATATGGCAAAAAGGAAATATAGAAATTGTAAATTTAAGTGAAATGACTAAACACTGTTTAAATTTGTGAACCGGCCAAATATTCTGTTCAAAGAAAATACATTGTATGTTTGTATGTGTGTTTCTAATTATTGCTATTTATTCATATTTGTTCTCTTTTATTCTTTAAAGTTTAACAATTCATTCTTTATCTTAATATCTTTATATGTGTTTGGGGTTGGTTTTCTTCCCTTTCATCTTTTTTATCGTACAGCAATCTTTCTCCTCAAACCTACCACCTCTTTTCTTTCCTTCTTACTTTCTCTTCCCCCTTCTTCTCCTCCCTACTTCCTCTTCCTTTCTTCTCCTCCTCCTCTCTTCCTCCCTCTCCTTTTATGCACATGGACTCCTTTTATGCACATGGACTACTCAGAGGGCTGAAAAAGTTATTTTTGACTGGTCCTCGCACTTGTGACCAGTCCTTGAATTTACGACTGTCCTCACATTTTACGTTTTGGCCCTATCTTGTCACCATGGTGAAGAGAAGCAGTTGTGAAATGAGTGACACGTTTGTTAAGAATGCTACAATGGGCATAAATGATGACCAGTCATAAGTGCGAAGACTGGTCAAAAGTGCGAGGACCTGTCAGAAATCACTTTTTTCAGCCCTTTGAGTAGTCCTTTTGTGCACATGGACTACTCAGAGGGCTGAAAAAGTTATTTTTGACTGGTCCTCACACTTGTGACCATCCTCACATTTATGCCCGTGCAGCATTCTTAAAACCATGTCACTCATTTCACAACTGCTTCTCTTCACCATGGTGACAAGATAGGGCAAAAACGTAAAATGTGAGGACAGTCGTAAGTTTTAGGACTGGTCACAAGTGCAAGGACCAGTCAAAAATTACTTTTTCAGCCCTCTGAGTAGTCCATGTGCACAAAAGGACTACCCAGAGGGCTGAAAAAAGTGATTTCTGACAGGTCCTCGCACTTTTGACCAGTCTTTTTTTATTTTGAAATTTACCAGTAGCCTCTGCATTTTCCACCCCCTGCATTTTATACGCGAGTCAACAAGTTTTCCCAGTTTTGGGGGGTAAAATTGGGGGGTCGGCTTATATGCGGGTCGGCTTATACACGAGTATATACGGTATGTAGGCAAATTCTCAATGAAGGTCAGAGAACTCCAGATATTTTCTACCTTTAGCCTATTTATTTAGTTGCTATTGGTTGTCAGTTGGGGGAAAACTGCTGCACACTAGAGGTTGTATCCCTGCTTTTTAGCAAGTTACTAGTGAAATGCATGGAAAACAGCAGCCCACTTTTTGAGCTTCTGTCGCTATCTCTCGCTTTATTTCATATATTTTTCAGGAGCAACTATAAATTTAAAACATGTGGTTGTGGAAACACTCTCCAAGAGTCTTGAGTGAAAGCTTGGAGCTACGTGGTCTATAAATCTGATAATTTCCAGTATATTAAACATTGCAGAGTTTTAAAAAATTTAACAGAATTATTACCTAGTTTTCATACAGAAGATCCTCATTTAAATCTGCTAATACTCTATATTTTTAACTAAGATTGGTTTCACAAAGAACACTGAAATAAATGGTAAACATGCCTTTTTTATCTGTGTGTGTGAAGTGGAACAGGGTATCCTTATTTTTGAACTATAAGCACTAGTACTCCAATATATTGCTGAATTATAAGCACTACCATTCATGAAATTGGTTGCTTGGCTGAGAACTATCAAGTATTAGGTATATTCTTTGTCTTAGTTGACTAAATATTTAAAAATGAAATTTTAATGAGAGAAAGATGGTAAAAAAATTCTTATTAAATAGTGTTTTGCCCTTATCTTCCACTGCTTTGGCAATATTTCTTTTTTTAAAAGAATGGTTGTCAAAGATACTTTTTCCTTTAAAAAATGTTTTTGCTTGAGGATTGCTGGATCTCAAAATTTTCATTAACAAATTGAGATATATTGCATATGGAAAAACAAAACAAAAACAAGTAATGAATCAGAAATTATTCATGGAGCGATTATACAACACATCCAATAATGTTAGAATCAGTGTTGTGGTAATTGTATTAAAATAATCTTACAATCTATATAATAATATATATATATTATAATATATGTGTACATTTTGCAACAATACCTCTAAACCATAAAATATTAACATCTGCCTCTTCCAGGTCATTCTAAAGGACTCAGTAGGTGGGCATATTGTCAAATCCAGTCTGAACATCTGGCTGATTGTGTGATGAACTATAGTAAACTATGATTACCTGGAACAGCTTACATTCTGCAGCGGTATCTGTGACACCATCCAACATCTACATCTGCCTATCCCAGGTCCTTGGAAAGGATTTGCTAGGCAGATAAAAATGCCAAATCCAGGCTGACTGTGTGCGACAAATTATAATAAAATCTGATAATTACATTGCTGACTCTATGTACCTTTTGACCTCTTTCAAAATTCTTAGTAAAAGAAAGTACTAAATAAGAGGCCTTTTTTAAATGTCCACAAAAGAGTCGGCTGATCTCTGTGGGTGAATTATTTTTCATGCTTTTTCCAAAGCAAAATATATGATTTGTATGTTTCATTAAAAGTAAAATCAATGAGTTCATAGAAAATTGTGAAAGTCACCATTATCAAGAGAGGTTAAAATTGTACTACCCAGCCTTCAAATTAGTGAAGATAATGATTAAATGTGAGGATACTTTTTTCCCCCTATTATCGTACAACACATATAAGAGTGTTCCGAAAAATGCATTGTCTTGCTATTTTTTGAGCTGCACAAGTACAAGGTTAGTCCTAGGAGACAGATTGGTCTTGTATTGGCAGGTAATGGCCTTAGTTGAATTGCAGTGAAGAAGACAGCTTAAGGACACCTCTTGTAAGCAGACATGATAAGTGAGACGAAAGCAGGCATTTAGCCCAAAAAATTCTAAGAGCCTTTTTTTCCCTGGAGCAGATGCTAAAAATTCTACCAAGACCAAATAATCTTAGATGAATGGGAGACAGCATTCTTCCATGTTATACACCCGTGATGGCAAACCTATGGCACATGTGCCAGATGTGGCATGCAGAGACCTCTCTGTGGGCACGGACACTGTCATTTCCGGTGGTCCGGCATGCGTGAAGACCAGCTGGCTGGCACACATGCACATGCACATGCCAGAAACCCAAAGACCAGGTGGCCGGCACACACATGCTCACCAGTCAGCTGGTCTTTGGGTTTCCAGCGCTCCAGTGTGCGTGTGTGTTCCAGTTTGGGCACTCAAGTGCTGAAAAGGTTCACCATCACTGTTATACTCTGTTTTACACTATTTGTTTGTTTGTTTATCTACTCAGTGATAACATTGTTGGTCTATAGTTATTCCACATAGTTTCAAAACAACAAATTCTGTTACTATTTTGATTGCACAAAATATTCCTTGGTATTATTTTCATCAAAGGAAAAAATATAATTCATTGGCTGCTTTTCCAAAGTGGGAAAATACAGCAAAAAAAAAAAGTTCTTCTGAGTCAAAGTGATGTCTTCAAATTAAAAGAAGTGGCCCAATTGACCTGTCTGATAATAGATAAAACAACTATTTTTATAAAAGACTGGAAATCTTTTGTGAATTTTTTGTTGAAAATGAAAAAAGTGCTGATCTATGGATTTGATGATTGAAAAAAGGATTAAATAAAGAATTGAAGGGTTTTTTGATGTGTTTCAGAGGGAGGAGGCATGAATTTGTTTATAACTGCTGCAAAGCAAAACTGTTTTGCAAAGCAAAACTGTTGCAGAAGCTGATTTCTTTTTTTTTATTCTTGTTTCCTGGGTTAGCTTTTTCTTTTGTTCTTCACACTTCCTTTTTTCTCATTTTCTTTTTTCTTTTAGTCATTTGTTTACATTTACCAGTATATGTTTATGTTGTTGTTCATTACATTTACATTTGTATGTAAAAACTTTCAATCACAACTATATTAAAACTAGCTGGACGCCGTGCTTCGCTACGAAGCTATGTGCTCGGGCTTGATAAATTGACACTTACAGCCTGAAACTTAATGTAGAATGTGTAACTCCATAGCATCAGAGTATGTTAATATAACGCAACTGACAGATGGAACAGAGGGGGAGGGGGAGTAGAATGTCCCAGCCCGCAGCATCCATTGGTATTCATCTGGCTAGCATCCTGTCAGTGTGTGAGAGAGTTGAGGGGTGTTTGGAAACTCAAACAGTATATGCTGTGTGAGCAAGAAGGAGACAGGAAGGAAGCTGGATGTGGCTTAGCTCAACTGTTCTGTAGTAAAGTTGCTTGCTGCTGTGAAAGTAAAACTGAAAGTGAAATTCCTCTCCTCTGCTTGTGTTTTGCATTTTGAACAGATTTCTTTTGAAGTGGGAGAGAGAGTAGAATGCTTAGCATCAGAGCATGGAACAGATCTCTTTTCAGGTGGGGAGGAGGAGTAGAACTCCTTAGCATCAGAGGGCTGTTTGGAAAGTGAAACACTATTTGCTATGTGAGCAAGAAGGAGACAGGAAGGAGCCTGGCCATGGCTTAGCTCAAGTGTTCTGTATTAAAGCTGCTTCCTGCTGTGAAAGTAAACTGAATCTGAAACTCCTCTCCTCTGCTTGTGTTTTGCATTTGGAACAGATTTCTTTTCAAGTAGGGAGGGGAAGTAGAACTCCTTAGCATCAGAGCGTGTTAATAATAATATAGGAAATGCTAATGCTCTGATGGTCATTTCAAAAAATCCTTTCTTAGTGAGCACCTAGAAGCCAAGAGAAATATACGTGGCAAATTTCAAGTTTTACGGTTCTGGAGATTTCAGGATTACAGCATGAGTGATTTTTGCTTTTATATATATAGATTCAGATGAAAAGAAATAGAAAATACATTTAAAATGACTCAGTGAATTCTATAGGGGCATATCTGCATTTGTGGTTGGAGACACATGGCGTAAGTTAGCAAAATTCAGTTTCCCACCAATATTACAAGTGGTTCTCTTGCAGAACAAAGACTTGTATCAGTTTATGTTTCCCACTGCTTTAGCTAGTCTGCTCAATGAGCAGTACAGGCTTCCTTTTTTTTCATGAAGGCAGGATATGTCTGGCATATTCAGTTGTTTTCTTTGACTGTCCAGCTGTTGAAGTACATGGAGGGGGGGTTGTTCATTTATTATTTGAACATTAAAATACGTATATGTTTTTGCATAGTATCTTGGTGAGCATTATCTGGAATTCACATAAAATGAGTTTTCTGAACTTAGCAGATTGTCTCTGTATTATCAGTGGTCATCTTTCATGCCCTCTATTTGTAACTTAGCCAGGTGTGAATAAGCATCCATAGTTTCTCCTTCCTATTGGCATGCCTGACAGAAATTGCACTGTTGTTGTCAAGTTTAAAATATTGTAAAGTGTACTTGAGTTATTTCATAATATCTAGTTCTTCCTGCATTGGGCAGCATTCTAGTACAATATGACCACATCAATGGTCTTCTCAGTGATGGAATAATTTTCCTTAAATCAAAGCTTAATTTCTAGTGTTCATTCAATCCAATGCATCCATATACCAGTATATCTCAAAACAGAGAGAATTGTGGAAGAACTATTATGGAAGAATTATGCACTCTGCCAATACTAGGCATAAAATGGTAGCCTAACATGTGTGTTGAAAAGCAGGAAAAAAATGGAAACTACTTGAAATGACTACTTCCACTTTGCATGTCTTCCAGAAAAGAAGGTGAAAAGATAATTATTTAGCTCATGCTACCAGGACTCAATGAAATCTACCCTGATTTTATTACCAATGTTGAGTCTTTTAAAGGTTATCCAAGAAACATGCCAACAAGTGTTTTTAATAGCAAAGAAATCAGGAATGGAATATTTTGAAAATCTGATGCTCTTCCAAACCAGCCTTATCCAATCATTCTGGACCTGATATATTGGTTTGAACATTTTTATTTATCTCTACTTGATGCAAAATTATTCAAATTTACTATGCAAATGTTCAAACTCATCCTAATTCAAGTTCCTTCTTTTTTCTTTCTCCTTCCTTCTTTCCTTCCTTCTTCCTCTTCAATATAGCTAGCTTTTCTTTTTATCCTTGAGAAACTATGGTCATAGTGATCTTTTTTTAAAAAAAATATTCTACAAAGAATATTTCTATTGTTTTGTATACTGAAAGGGTATTGTTAGAAATTTGGCATCCACAGCAGCGGTTTGGAATCTCACACAATTGTGCATTTAATTCTTTATATTATTACATTCATATTTTTTTTAATAATGAAAACATCTAAGTAAGTTAAATATCTTTAAATCATTGTTTCCACTCTTATATACTTTGGGTAACTTTTCTGCATGACAGGAAAATTTCATTTTTCCATTTATAAATTAATTATTTCTATGTACATATATTCTGCAAATTTTATACCTGCTTGTTGTGATCTGGCTGAGCAAGTACAACTTCACTATTTCGTTCCCCTCATTTGTATAAAACAAGACAGGTACTCTGTTATCCCTAAAGCAGACACCACTTATCTGTCACTTGCAGAACTTGCTTAATGCATGTGTCAAGCCTCCCAAGAATACTGTCCTGGTGATAGAAATATAATGGGTACAAATACAGATGGGTGGGCATTAAATTACATGTCTACTCTGACCTTCAGAGGTCAAAAACTCAAAGACTGAGAATGACAGATGCGTTTTTGAAAGTCTCTCCGACATCTGCCATGGCAATTCATGGCTGGCTTTATATTCATGGGAGCTCCAAGGAAAGTCAATCCAGTGTGGGTTCATGATTTAAATGACATGATATCACTGTTTATGTCGCTCTAGAGCACTCTGAAATGATTTGCATTTTGGAGAGTTCAGTGCTCATGCAAGCAGTTTAAAATCTTTTTTCTAATTTTGATCATACTTTAAAACAGGGATGAACATTTACTTTGGCTATTATTGAGCCACATGCCTTTAGAAATTGTCTAGTTTTCTTACTGATAAAGTCAGCATAGCATAGGAAAGAAACAAATTAACTAGGAAAACTGCTGTTAAAAGAAAAACACAACATCTGGGTGTCAAAATAATGAGGTTTCTTTTGTTGATATGGCATAGATTCAGGCTATTGAACAAACTGAGAAGAGCAGGTATTTCATATATATCAACAGTTTAATTTGTAATGTTGGAAGAATTAAAGCACGTAAAATGTCACAAGATTTGAATAAATTCTTTTGCAAAAAAACCTCAACTCCTTGGGTTTTTTACAAAAACAAAATAAAACATGCAAATGAAAGCAAGATATTTTCAGGAGAAATGTTCGTGTTCTGGCTTAGCCTATAGCACAAATTTTGCAACAATAAATAAATTACTTTATTGTTACTGTCCAAAAGTGAAAAAAATAAACAAAGGTTAAATAAAACACAAATTAGTGCAATATGTGAATCCAAGTTTTCAATTCCCAGAGAATCCGGGACAGGATTTTCTACTGTTTACTGAAGAAGGATTATGTCTCCCAAAGTTGGGAGATAAACAGATCCTCAATCTTAAATAATAATTTAATTTAATTTAATTTTTGTATTAGTCCCACTTTGGGTCTCAGCTTACAACTCAAACAACAAATGTTTTTCTTGGCCTGAAAAAGATTGTGCTCCCTGTTTTCATGACAGAAAATTAATAAATCATCAGGAAAATCCATAAAGAAAAATGCCAAGAAATTGATATTTGTCTTATTTTCCCATGTAAAATTAGAGATAACATGTTTGATTAATTAAGCCTTCTGCTCTATTACATGAAGTTGTTTTTTCCATTTCCTACTTGCTATAATAACTTGTAAAATTGTAGTAACAGTTTGCTTACTTGGGGCTGAGTTAAAGTTGTAGAATAACTGCCTGAAAGGAATGCATACCTGGAAGGAGAATTTGGGAGACTTTGAAGAACATAAGGTTATTTGAGGAACAGTTTGAATTGTATACCCAATCAAGAAATGCACTGCAGGCAGACAATAAGAACAATGGCAGTGATGTACATTGTTATTTTGAATGGCTGAAATTAAAGTGATTTCTTTGAATGTAAGAGGTCCTGGGGTAATATCAGTAGGCAGACAACCACATCTAATGAATTATATGAAATGGGATATAATCATCTTCAATGAATAAATAAAATCAGCCAACAGTTATCAAGTCTCAAAGACAATTGGTTTAAGAAACATTATGAAATTGCATACTAAGGTGTAGTTATACTTTTTAAAGTAAGGAATCCTGCTGCCATTTTTTTTTAAAAAAATAGGGAGATGCATTTTTGTATGAGGTTTGATAGAAGTGCAGAACACTTTTCTAGAGAAAAGTCTTTTCTAGAGAAATAACACACATCAGCTCAGGAAAGATAGAAGGTGCATAAAGCTAAATTTTACAAATACATCTTACAAGCACAGTAAAATGGAAAAACCCGTAAACTCTGAAACTAAAAACCCAGTGCCTCAATTATTATCTAATCAAATGGAGTGTTGTTTGTAATGACTGGGATCCCTGAGTTAGATCGCAACCATAACAACTCTGGAAAGAGAATTCCTAAAGTAGTATTATAAATCATTTGGTTTGGGAAAGGCTAATTTTCATAGACATACATACTCACTTTTGTGCTGTAGTTTGGTTTTGATTTGAAGGACTTAACCATTGCATCAGGGGTGGGTTCTATTTACCTTTACTACCTGTTCGCAATGGGGCCGTGCAAACGCCCTTGCTTTGCTTGCAAGCACAGAAGCCTCTGCGCATGCACAGAAGCATTTTGATGACGTCGGGGTCATAGGCGGAGCCTCCCACTGGTTTTACTACTGGTTCTATAGAACCGGTGCGAACCGGGAGCAACCCACCACTGCATTTCATTTAGCCTATACAAAGAAATGTCCAAACATTTGATCACAGATCTTGTATTATCATGTACGTTTTGATTCTGACACCTGTTATGTAGTTCCAAAATGTAGTGCTTCTACAGGATACCAACACATTTATTTGATACTGGAGGCATACAAATGTGCTTGTGATTTATTGCCCTTTTTAAGTTTAGGCCTATCGTATCAGAGCTGTCTGGAGATGCTGCATGGTTTGAGAATTTATATTACTATTTGAAATTTATTAGGCTCATTTAATTTCATTTTTTCCTCCCAGATTGTTCCATAGATGAGGAAAATGGAATAAATATGTATCTTATATTCTTTGGGAGAAGAGAAAGTAGCACATTGCCCAATTAAAATGCCCCATTCTATCCCCCTTCTCTTGTTGAATAACCATTTTAAAGTATATCACTCTATAAGCTTCCCATACTTAGGCATGCAGAATGTAAAGCTAAAAATGCAAAAATTATCCATACCAATCCTCGGTTATACAATGTTACACAGATAAATCAAGCAGGCAGAAACCATTAGTCAAAAACACATTTAACTTAAATTAAATTTACTTTGTGTTGGGTGATTGTATGCAAGGTTTATTGTAGCTGAATAATTTATCAGCTCCTTATTTGCTTGAAATACAAAACAATAACAACCCAAGAAAGAAGTCTTCCTAGAATAAAGATTGTGAGATTGTCTGAATATTTTAACTGGACTATTACAGCCTACTTTTAGATATACAAGGAACCTGAATGCAGTTGACATGACACTATATTATAGATTGTTGGCAGATAGAATGGTAATTGGGATCATTTGGTGTATCTCTAGGTCAGGGGTGTTGTCAAGGTGGTGTCACGTAACATATCGGGACTCCCCCCCTTGCTAAACTGGGCATGGCCATGGCCAGTGCGTGATGCATCTGGCCTGCAGGCCATGAGTTTGACAGCTCTGCTCTAGGTGATATTTAATAAATCAACAAATAGTTTGCGTCTCAGTTGGCTAATGATTGCAAAAACAAATACACTTTCTTTCACTGGGAAATATTTAGAAATAAATCAGTGGATTTCTATAAGAAAAGATTTGTGAGCTGGTTGGGATATTGAGTAAAAGAGACTGAAGGGAACATATGCTTAGAGGTTGCATTTACTTTAGCATATTTTTTGTTCATTTATTTAAAAGCTTTACCTAACTACCCGTCCCATAAACCTATGTAGCTTATAAATGACAGTAATAATAAAACAATCACACTACCAGTGACCTCACACATACACAAAGAATGTTACTGGCCTTCATGGTTTTTGGAAGGCTAGGAGGGTAGAAGCCAGTGGTGGGATTCAGCCAGTTCGCACCATTTCAGGAGAACCGGTTGTTAACTTTCTGAGCAGTTTGGCAAACTGGTTGTTGGAAGAAGTCATTAGGGCAGAGAACCAATTGTTAAATTACTTGAATCCCACCACTGGTAGAGGCCTACAGGACCTCAGGAGGATATGTGTATCAAAGGGCAGGGAAGCTACTGAGAAGGCATGCTTCCTGAGACATGCAATATTTAAAGGAAGAAACCTGGAGTGAATCCACCCGATCATACCCAAATCCCAAAGGTGCTTTTTCAAAAGGCAACTGGACTTTCTTTGTTAGTCCTTGAAGATATTTTGCTTCTCATCCAAGAAGCATCTTCAGAACTGAACTGAACTGAACTGAACTGAACTGAACTGAACTGAACTGAACTGAACT
>WNWU01000032.1:7097471-7119761 GCA_012654045.1 Ptyas mucosa | reverse complement strand
ATTTATTTATTTATTTATTTATTTATTTATTTATTTATTTATTTATTTTTATATTTATATGCTGCCCTTCTCCGGAGACTCAGGGCGGCTTACAATGTGTTAAGCAATAGCCTTCATACTTTTGTATATTTATGCAAAGTCAGCTTATTGCCCCCACAAACTGGGTCCTCATTTTACCCACCTTAGAAAGGATGGAAGGCTGAGTCAACCTTGAGCCTGGTGAGATTAGAACTCGCAGTAATTGCAGGCAGCTGGATGTTAAATGCTGCCTTAATAGGAGGCATTAGTCTGCTACGCCACTCAGGCTCCTAGTCATGCCGGCCACATGACCACAGAGACGTCTTCGGACAGCGCTGGCTCTTCAGCTTTGAAATGGAGATGAGCACCATCCCCTAGAGTCAGGAATAACCAGCACATATATGCAAAGGGAACCTTTACCTTTACCTTATCATGCATATGTTTCTGTTACCGTCCATACAAAGTCATCAGCTTAATCAATGGGTTAGATCTCAGTGGTCAAAACAATTTTTTTTTCCTTTTTACCAGACTCTTCTTCATCCAAGCTGTAAAGAAAAATTGGGAGAAGTAGATAATCTAATGAAAATTGTTAGACTGTGAATTGGGTAAACTTTATCAATAGTACATTTGTAGACCAGCCTTTTTATTTAAAGCTGTAGTAGTCTTTGACTTACAACAGCAGTGGGTTTCTGCTGGTTTGCCCCAGTTTGGGCGAACCAGTACCAGCAGTGGCAGGAGGCTCTGCCCACCCACCCAGAGGTCATCAAATACAATCTAAGCATGCACAGAAGCTTCTGCGCATGCACAGAAGTGGCCTGCGAGCAAGTGAAACGAGTGTGTGTGCGCGTGCAAGCAAACCAGTAGCAAAAGTAAGTGAAACCCACCCCTGATTTACAACCATTCATTTAATGACAGTTTGAAGTTACAATGGCATAGAAAAAAGTGACTTATGACCATTGCAGCCTCCCTTAAAAAAAGGAAGATGATGATCATTTATTGGCTAAAAATTTCTTTCCAGAGGGACTGTCCCAGCTAGTGCTAACTGACAACTTCCCCTTCCTCCTGGAAATAGGCAATAGATCACAAGCTGGGCTCTTATGGGCTCTCATCAGTATTCTTAATGTCCCTCGCCTTTGACAAAGCAAAGCAAGTGGTAATTGATAGAATGAAGGACATGGAGTTCCAAGAAGAACTAAATAGGTTGCCTCTCCACAGTAGAGACAGAATCAAGCAGAGTGTGTGGGAATCAGCAAGATATCTAAATGATCTGATCTTCCCAAAACAAAGAATAGAGCCAGATTTAATATTCTCTCCACAGCACTTCTCCAGGGTAGGTAAGAGAACACCAATAGCAGAACGGGTAGCATATGTGGAAAAGGAGAAGTCAAAGATATCTCACATGTTTTATTGTACTGTGAGTTATACAGAGTATGTAGGTCAATATATATTCCCTCCTTACTAGAGAGATTGCCAGGGAGGACAGACGACTTTTATGTAGGCTTTCTCCTCCAAGACTCAAATCCGGCTACCACACGGGCAGTGGCAAAATTCTGTGTCGCTGCAATGTCCACAAGAAAAAAACTGGTTACAGAATTATAGATGTCAACTGGTGCCAATTTTTTGGAGATATCTGTAACAATTATTGGAAAAATACATTTACTCACATACTTATCGGCTCTCCACTCATGTAAATTAGGGAATGACGCTAGTGATTTGAGATTATGTATTTTCATAACAGGGATGTTACTATTCATGATTAATGTCAGTATTATTTTTAATTTATTGTATGTCTATTGCTGGTCAAGGACCATAATAAAGTTTTATTCATTCATTCATTATTCAGCCTCCCTATGGTCATCTAATCAAAATTTGGATGCTTGGTAATTGACATGTATTTATGATGGTTGCAGTGTCCCAGGCTCATATGATCACCTTTTGTGACCTTCTGACAAGCAAAGCCAATGGGGTAGCCAGATTCATTTAATAACTGTATTACTAACTTAACAAATGCAATGTTTGGGGCAAACTCACTGAAAACCAATGAGGTTTTGCACTGGAGGTTTTGGGCTCATTTGTGGTTGTAAGTTGACGACTACCTGTATTCTATTTACAATGGGTTTTATCCAGTACATTATTTTAGACTTTTAGGCTAAAAAAATCAGCCATTATTATTATTTTCGAAATAAAAAATCTGCAACTCATATTTGTAGTACAAAATGTCTACTATTCATTTTGCTGTTTAAGACATTTTCTTTATCAGTTTTTCTTTAAAAATTATAATTGAAAATTATGTTAATATTTTACTTAAGGGGTTCATTTATCTTACATCGTTTTCAAAAACTTCTCCTCCTTAGATAAAGATACAAGATTTCATTTTAGCCCTTAGTATGCTATAGTTGTAAGTGTGCCTTTCTAATGCCAATTTCCTATTCACACCTTTTGTGCATCCCCAGTTACAGCTGAAAATAAATAAATAAATAAATAGGGTGGTAGTGAAAGAGAGGGAAGAATGTGTTGATGATGCAGTTTATTTCTACAGTTACATAAAAGCTATAATTAGTTCAACTTTTTAGCCACTTGCAATTAACAAGAATGCTGACAGATTCAAACTAACATTCCTTTGAAAAAAAGGGGGATCTGAAATGAGTATATAAATTACTATGACCTTAATTAGCACATGCAGAAAAGTCTCTATTAGAACTTTTGCGACTAGACTAAGACTACATTGTACCGTTGACATCTGATATTTTGTCAAATTTATCCACATTCATGCAATATTCACATGTTACAGCTTTAATATTGATAACATATGTTGAAACAGATATGCGTTATATTGCATTGTTACTGGACCAAAGATATTGTTAATTAATTCCATAAAATGACCTTCACTTTATGGCTTTAGAATTATGTTACTAGAGAAGATGTTGATAGTTTCTTTCTTAGCAGAATTGTCCCTAAAATATATGCATGTTATTCTTTCATGAATATGGTGCTAGTGAAAAAAAAACTTGTATATAACAGTACATAAGAGCTAGAGCCCATACTGAGATTAATTTAGTCCAGAAAAGACAAAGTGCCTATGTAACATGTGTTTCATACATCTTTCTATATTTCAAATGTACAGTTCTTCTTATTTTGATATAGTCTCTGAAGCTAGAAGAAAATCAGCAGAATTTTACAAAAAAGGCTGGCATATACAGCTGATTATAGTTGGTTTTAATCCTTTTAATATTTATTAATGATAATGATTTTAGATATTTATTGGTTTGGTTTTGTTGTATGCCATCCACAGTCACTGACATGTAAAATGGTGGCTATATAAATTAGATAAATAAATTATTTACTGTAACCAGACCAGTGTGACCTCATGCTTTATTCCAGATTCAGAGGTCCTCCTCACTTTGTTAATTCATACTGGTAAATAAACTTTATTCCTATAGGAATAGCTCATGCAGAACTCTTATCTGTATTAATAGATATTAATAGATAGATATTAATATCTTGTATACATAATAGATATTAATATCTTGTATACATTTAGGGTTTGTATTTCATTCCTTGCCTAGCTGCAGGGGTGGGTTCTACTTACCTTTACTACTGGTTTGCAATGGAATCACATGCACAGATTGCTTCTGATGATATCAGGGTCAGTGGGCGGAGCCTCCTGCCGGTTTTACTACCGGTTCTATAGAACCAGTCCAAACTGGGGGCAACCCACCACTGCCTAGCTTGTTTACAAAATTGCTTTTGCCACAAGTTTACTCTCTTCCACCTGCATTCAGGCACCTGTATTGTTAACTAAAAGGCCATGAAGTTTGTTTATGAAAAAAATTATATGTTTCATTAGGAGCTGAGACTTCCTTGATAGCATCTAACTAAGGTGAAGATTTATGTTTAAAAACTGTATTTGATTAAAGGACCAATACATGTCATACAGACATTTAAGAGATTTTATGCATTGGATCAGTGGTGAAATCCAAATTTATTTACAACTGGTTCTGTGAGCATGGCTTGGTGGGCATGGCTTGGGGGATGTGGCAGGGGAAGGATACTGCAAAATCTCCATTCTCACCTCACTCCAGGAGAAGGATACTGCAAAATCTCCATTCTCATCCCAAATACCAGCCAAGGTGGTATTTGCCGGTTCTCTGAACTACTCAAAATTTCCACTACCGGTTCTCCGAACTGCTCAAAATTTCCACAACCAGTTTTCCAGAACCTGTCAGAACCTGCTGGATTTCACCCCTGCATTAGCCTCTGAATCTGACTATTTTTCATGCAAAATCTTGGATGTTGGAAAGGCCAAAACCTAGATATCAGAGTGGTTGGCAAGAATCACATTAGGTATAAATGATCTAAATCTCCCTGTCATTCCTGCTGAGGGGGATGCTTTGTTGGCAGAAGAGCTGAATCATTTCTTTGCTTGCTTTGAAGTGGAGACATCAGAGACAGCTAAAATACAGCCACCAGCCCATTGTAGCCCCCACCTCATTGTGGAGGAACAGGAGGTAAGGAGCATTCTGAGGACTGTGGACCCTAGAAAGGCTGCCAGTCCTGACGGTATCTCTGACCAAGTGCTTAAAGACTGTGCTGATCTTTACTGGGCTGGAGTCTTTACCAGAATCTTAAATTGGTCTTTATGGTCCACTATTCCATCTTGTTTGAAGGCTTCTACCATTGTTTCACTGCCAAAGAAGTTCCCTATCAATAACCTCAATGATTACAGACCAGTGGTACTCACTGCGATCATCATGAAGTCCATTGAGAAATTGGTCTGCTAGCACATCATTTCTGGTCTTCCACACACATTTGATAAACACCAGTTTGCATACAGAAGAAATAGATCTGCAGAGGATGCTATAGCCATCACTCCCCTGACCACAACAACAATACATGAGCAAATAATAGATACAAACTCAAGGTAAACCACTCCAAACTCCGATTGCAGAAAATATGACTTCAGTAACAGAGTGGTCAATGCCTGGAATGCACTACCTGACTCTGCAGTTTCTTCCCCAAACCCCCAAAACTTTAACCTTAAACTGTCTACTGTTGACCTCACCCATTCCTAAGAGGTCTGTAAGGGGCGTGCATAAGTGCACCAGCGTGCCAACCATCTCTGCCCTAATATTCCTTTTTACTTACTCTTTTCATGTATTCAAATTATGTTTATACCTTTACCTGTTATCTTATATATGCTTGACAAATAAACTTATGATATGTCTTATGATATGACTCTTCACACTGCACTGATTCATTTGGAACAGTGGGGGTGGGGCTATGTGAGGATGCTTTTTGTAGATTTTAGTTCTGCATTTAACACAATTCTTCCACATAGACTAGTGTCTAAATTTATAGATCTTGGCCTTTCTTATTCAATCTGCCTTTGGATTTCCTGTCTGGCTGCTCTCAGAGGGTCAAAGGGTAATCATATCTCTTCATCCCTTATTCTTAACACTGGTACACCATAGGATTGTGTGTTGAGTCCCTTACTCTATACTCTTTATGTGCATGACTGCATTCCCACTCACACCAGTAATACTATTATTAAATTTGCAGATGATACAATAATGGTGGGACTCATCTCCAGGGGGGATGAGTCTGCCTATCGAGATGAGGTGGACTGGTTGCATTCGTGGTGTGAAGACAATAACTTGGTCCTTAACACCAATAAGACCAAGGAGCTTATAGTGGACTATAGAAGGAATAGATCAGACATCCAGCCCTTGCTTATCAATGGAGACTGAGTGGAGCAAGTGGCCAGTTTTAAGTTTCTGGATGTTATTATAAAAGAGGGCTTGACCTGGGGCACTCACATTGCAGCACTGGTCAAAAGTGCCTAGCAGAGATTATACTACCTGAGAGGAAACAACAACTGAATGAAAAACGGCTGGTGACCTTCTACCACTACACCATAGAGAGTATTTTAACTTACTGCAACTGTGTATGGTGTGCCAATTGCACAGTGGCAGATAGGACAGCATAAGCGCACCAGCGTGCCTACCATCCCTGTCCTACTGTCCCCATTTATATGTACTCATTTTATGTGTTTATGGCTATGTTTTGCCTATTTATATCCATTTATTTGTGCCATTTTTTCATGTATCCATGTCTATGTTTATAAATCAATAAATCAATAAATCAATTTCTCCCCATGCTCTCAAATGGAGTAATCTAGCTACCTGACTAAAAATTGAGAGGGTGGCAAAAAGTCAACCATCATGTTTTAATTCTAATATATGTAAATTTCATCTCTTCTGAAGCCTGATAACTATTTGCAGATATTCTCACTAGATCATACATTAGCTTGCACTGCCTACAAGGATGTCAGGAGGGTGAAACATCATAAATTCATCTGAGAACTAGGAAGGTACATATGGCAAAAATTGATAAGTAAGTCTCCTACTTTATTTTGATAAAGCTTAGCCATACAATCTAACTACTTTCCTTTTCAATGTTACCAGCTTTGGCATTCCAGTCACCAATTACAAGCAGCACATCTTGTTTGCACATTCGCTCTATTTAAAATTGAACTAAATCATAAAACTCACCAACCTCTGGTTCTTCTGCAACAATGGTTGGAGCCTAAACCTGAATTATAACCATCTTAAAGGATTGTCCACAATGTCTAAATAATATTTGGCCATTTACTGCATGGTACCCAAGTACAGCTATTTCCATACTTTTCCTATTATAAAACCAATTACATTTCTTCTTTGTTTTTCATGTCCTGAATAATAAACAATGTGATCTTCTGGCTGAAAATTGATAATTCCAGTTCATCTCAATCTACTGGTGCCTAAAATGTCAGTTTGTAATAGACATCCCAAGGGCTTTAATCTAGTCACATCCTAAATATTATTAGGACTCCAAAAGAGTCAGAAATATTTTTCAGTAGCATGCTGAATACCATCATAATTGGCACATCGTTTATCATCAGTAATTTTATATTTTCCACCCATATAGTGTTCTTAATAAAACTACAGGAGTTGTTTACAATTGCCTTCTCCTACAAAGTAGGAAGTGATGCCTTTTCCATTGTCATTAAAGTAATCATCTGCTTTCAGCATCTTTCTATATCACTGCTGACCAGTATGGGTGTTTGCTGGCTTTGCCTGGGCAATTAAGATGATTTTTATGCCTGGGGTGACCTGCTGGGGATATATGCTCTTGGAGAACCAATATTCTTTGTTCATTCCTGCCAAGAACACCATGATCGGGGAACATAGCAAGACTTGAGGAAGAGGAGTAGTTATCCCTGTATGATGCATAAAATGGTCCAATGGAACTACCCATTCATTCTATTCAAGTGTTTCCACCCACTACGCAGCTGTAGTTATTGGACAGCTATTGATTACCCATGCAAATTATACAGAATAGCAGTGTTGAACAATCTATTTTTAATTTTTAAAAAAACATACAGAGAGTCTCAATTTTTTCCCTTTATTCCAGGATTCATTTGTTTTGATCTCATGCTTTCTATCTAGCATCACATAAAAATCTAGCAAAGAAAAGCTCTGCCTAGGAAGCTAGTTTTTTCCCCTCTTCATTCATTGTAACACATTGGAGCCTTTCATTCTACCTGAGCTCAGTTGATCAGATAAAAAAGGAGAATGCATTGATTTTTCTGGAAGAGAAAACATTTTAAAGTTCTGAACCTTAAAAATAAAGATGCAATATCTTTGTTAGTTTCTCTATCTCTGTTTAGTCGGTCAGAGCCGATAAGAAAATGAATGAGCAAAGGAGAGAGTCTCAAAAACTTGGGTGAGTGGAAGATTGTGGAAGCACCTTAACATGGAGGAGATAGCCAGTTAGGAAGCATGAATTATAAATAAATAAATAAGTAAGTTAAGTAAGTAAGTAAGTAAGTAAGTAAGTAAATAGTAAATAAACAGTTGATAAATAGTAAATAAATATATAAACAAATAAAGAAATAGTGAGAACTTTTATACTGGAGAGCTCTTCCATCTGCTCTTTTGGAAGGCAAGTTTTTCAACATTTTAAAGACTAACATATCTACCTATGTGGTAAGGGAGAAATGGGAACTGTAGACTGTGTAATATTGCACTCCTCTTTATTATTTATTTACTTATTTATAGCCTGCATTTCTGTTTTTTAAATAAGTCAACGTGGCAAACATACATAATAGTCTTTCCTCCTCCTATTTTCCCACAACAACCCAGTGAGATCAGGTGGCCTAAGAGAGAATGATTGGCCCAAAGTTACCCAACTGCATTTCATGCCTAAAACAGAACTAGAGCTCACAGTTTCCTGGTTTTTAACATTATTTAATCACTAGATCAAATTGGCTCTAATTAATTTTCTCTGTTTACCCAGTTATCCCATTTGTCCCTTAAATATTTTATTCTTTACATTAAAAAAAAAGACTATGCAGGACTTAGGAAATAATTCGGGAAAAATGCTTAAGGGTACACAAGGGCATTAATGTAGCATCTGCCTACAACCCTTATAACAGCTGTGTGTTATATGGGGATCACACAGCTCTTCTGAACAGCTGTCATATAATACTAGCAAAAGGTAGGTCTCAACTCTCAACTGGCTCTTTTATAGAGATGTTTCAGCTATGCATTTCCCCAATTAGAGTACAACATTTAGGAAGGACTAAGGATGATATCTCAACTGTTCTTTGGAGATGGTGGATTCAGATAGTATAGACAGGTTCTACATGCTAGATAAAATAAAATGTAGCCAATTGCTTCAAATGAGATAATAGTGTTTAATATTAATTAACATTATTTACCCTTTCATGGATTACTGCCTTGTCGTGGCAAAGGCGCTTGCATAGCTCAATGAAGCTATGAGCTATGCTGTGCAGGGCCACCCAAGATGGACAGGTCATAGCAGAGAGTTCTGACAAAATGGGATTCACTGAAGAAGGAAATGGCAAACCACTCCAGTATCATGCCATGAAAACCCCATGGACAGTACCAAAAGGAAAAAAGATATGACGCCAGAAGATGAGCCCCTCAGATCGAAAGGTGTCCAATATGCTACTGGGGAAGAGCAGAGGGCTAGTACTAGTAGCACCAGAAAGAGTGAAGCGACTGGGCCAAAACCAAAAGGACACTCAGCTGTGGATGCATCTTATGGTGAAAGGAAAGTCCGATGCTATAAAGTTTTTTTCTCCATAGGAACCTGGAATGTAAGATCCATGAATCAAGGCAAGCTGGACGTGGTCAAACAAGAGATGACAAGACTGAACATCAACATTTTAGGAATCAGCGAACTAAAATGGACAGGAATGGGTGAATTTAATTTAGATGACCATCAGGTATACTACTGCGGGAAGAATCTGTCAGAAGAAATGGAGTAGCCTTCATAATCAATAAAAGAGTAGGAAAAGCAATACTGGGATACATCCCCAAAATGACAGAATGAGCTCAGTTCAAATCCAAGGCAAACCATTCAATACCACAATCTACGTCTGTGCCCCAACCGCTGAAGAGGATGAAATTGACCGGTTCTATGAAGCCCTATAGCACTTTATAGAATTAACACCAAAACATGATGTCCATATCATCATGGGGGATTGGAATGCTAAAGTAGGAAGCCAAAGGATAACCAGAATACAGGTAAGATGGCCTTGGAGTACAAAATGAAGCAGGGCACAGGCTGATAGAATTTTGTCAAGCAAATATAATGGTCATAGCAAACACTATTTTCCAACAACCCAAGAGACGACTCATTGATATCACCAGAAATCAGATTGACTATGTGCTCTCCAGACAAAGATGGAAACGCTCTATACAGTCAGTAAAAACAAGACCAGGAGCTGAGTGTGGCTCAGATCATGAGCTTCTCGTTGCAAAATTTAGGCTTAAATTGAAGAAAGTAGGGAAAAGCATTAGGCCACTCAGGTATGAACTAAATCATATCCCTGATGAATATACAGTAGAGGTGACAAATAGATTTAAGTAATTAGATCTAATAGACAGAGTGCCTGAAGAACTATGGATGTAGGTTCACAACATTGTACAAGAGGTAGAAACTAAAACCATCCCAAAGAAAAAGAAATACAAGAAAGCAAAATGGCTGTCTGAGGAAGCTTTGCAAATAGCTGAGGAAAGAAGGGAAGCAAAAGGCAAGGGAGAAAGAGAAAGATACACCCAACTGAATGCAGAATTCCAGAGAATAGCTAGAAGAGATAAGAATGCATTCTTAAATGAACAGTGCAAAGAAATAGAAGAAAACAATAGAATAGAAAGGACCACAGATCTCTTCAAGAAAATTGGAGATATGAAGGGAACGTTTCATGAAAAAATGAACATGATAAAGGACCAAAATGGCAAGGACCTAACAGAAGCAGAAGAGATTAAGAAGAGATGGCAAAATTACACAAAAGAACTATATAAGAACAAGCTTAACATCCCTGATAACCACAGGGGATGGTCACTGACCTCGAGCCAGACATCCTAGAATGTGAAGTCAAGTAGGCCTTAAGAAATCTGAGCAACAACAAAACTAGTGGAGGTGACAGTATTCCAGCTGAGCTATTAAAAATCTTAAAAGACGATGCAGTAAAAGTTACATTCAATTTGCCAGCAAATTTGGAAAACTCAACAGTGGCCACAGGATTGGAAAAGTTCAGTTTACATTCCAATTCCAAAGAAAGGCAATGCCAAAGAATGTTCAAACTATCGCACCTTTGCACTCTTTCAGATGCTAGTAAAGTTATGCTTAAAATCCTACAAGCTAGGCTCCAGCAGTATGTTGATTGAGAACTACCAGAAGTACAGGCAGGATTTCGAAGAGGCAGAGGAACTAGAGATCAAATTGCCAACATACACTGGATCATGGAGAAAGCTAGGGAGTTCCAGAAAAACATCTACTTCTGCTTCATTGACTATGCTAAAGACTTTGATTGTGTGGATCATAACAAACTGTGGCAAGTTCTTAAAGAGAAGGGAGTACCAGACCATCTTATTTGTCTCTTGAGAAACCTATATGCGGGTCAAGAAGCAACAGTGAGAACTGGACACGGAAACACTGATTGGTTCAAAATTGGAAAAGGAATCTGACAAGGCTGTATACTGTCACCCTGCCTATTTAACTCATATACAGAATACATCATAAGAAATGCAGAGCTAGATAAATCAAAAGTTGGAATTAAAATTGCTGGGAGAAATATCAACAACCTCAGATATGCAGATGATACCTCTCTAATGGCAGAAAGCGAAGAGGAACTAAACAGCCTCTTGATGCGGGTAAAGAAGGAGACTGCAAAAGGTGGCTTGAAACTCAATATTAGGAAAACTAAGATCATGGCATTTGGCCCTCTCAATTCCTGGCAAATAGATGGGGAAGAAATGGAGGTAGTGACAGATTTTATTTTCCTGGGCTCCAAGATCACTGCAGATGGGGACTGCAGCCAAGAAATTAAAAGAGGCTTGCTCCTGGGGAGGAAAGCTATAGCAAATCTAGACAGCATTCTAAAAAGCAGAGACATCACCTTGCCAACAAAAGTGTGCATAGTCAAGGCTATGGTTTTCCCAGTTGCAATGTATGGCTGTGAAAGTTGGATCATAAAAAAGACTGAGCACCAAAGAATTGAGGCGTTTGAACTATGGTGTTGGAGAAGACTCCTGGGAGTCCTTTGGACTGCAAGACGATCAAACCGTCAGTCCTAGAGAAGATCAACCCTGCCTGCTCTTTAGAAGGCCAGATCCTGAAAATGAAACTCAAATACTTTGGCCACCTAATGAGAAGGAAGGACTCACTGGAGAAGAACCTAATGCTGGGAAAGATTGAAGGCAAAAGAAGAAGGGGACGACAGAGAATGAGGTGGCTGGATGGAGTCACTGAAGCAGTAGGCGTGAGCTTGAATGGACTCCAGGGAATGGTAGAGGACAGGAAGGCCTGGAGAAACATTGTCCATGGGGTCGCGATGGGTCGGACACAACTTCGCAACTAACAACAACAAATATTATTTTGTTTTATGTTTAAATTTTTATGTTTTATGTTTAAATTTTAAATATTATGTTTAAATTTTGGTATATCATTTTAATATATCTTATTTTTCAGTTGCTCTGGTCTACATCTTTAATAAATTAAGCTAAGAAAACTTAGCATAGAACCTAAGTTTGTTTTGATAGCATAATATTGAATGGCTAAAATATCACCATGGTAGCAAAACAGTATGTTAAGCATTATATACTTTTTAAATGATCACCATCATCAAAAACATCATCATTAGCAGGACAGAAAAATCCCTTTTGTGGATAAATTAAAACTCATTTCATCTTGTAACTTAGGCCAATATAATCATGTGCTTCTTATTGGCTTAGTTCAATTGTATCTGCTGTTTCTTGTCAAAGTAAATGTTACCTCCTGTTTTGTCAGTGGCACAGGCTATCATCATATTTTATAGTCATTTTGTTTTTCTTCATGAACTTATCATAGCTAGTAACTGAAAGTACTTACCTATAATATCCCATAATCATACCTATAGCAGAAAACAGGAAAGGGAAAGGTTGAGGACATATCAAACTGGAGAAAATCCATCTGTGTGGGTTGCTAAGTGTCAATACCAACTTGATGGCAAATAACAAACACACCAATAAATCAACCTGGATTGCTAACCGTATCACAATTCTCTGAAAGGCATTGTCTTCATTGCAAATATTTAGCTGTAATTCTTTTATTTCCATTCTTGCCCATCCAGATGATGTGAGAATACTGCAATTAGAAAAAATTGATAATCAAGTCAAAGCTACTCTAATGTATAGATCATCAAGTATGATGATCTATACATTAACTAAATCATCCAATATCTATAGATCAGGGGTGAAATGCTCCCGGTTCACCCGATCTGGTAGCGATGGCAGCGGGTGGTTCAGAGAACCGGTAGCAAAAATCCCTGTGCGCCCCCCCACCCATGCCCAGCTGAGCTGCACGATCATCAGACACTTTTTTTTTACCTTTTAAAAGCATTTTTTCTACAACCTCTTCCCTTGAAAAAATACTTTTAAATGGAAAAAAAAAAGCCTCTGATGATCGTGCGGCTCAGCTAGGATCATCAGAGGCTTTTTAAAGCATTTTTTTTCTGCAACCTCTTGGCCGAAAAGGTGGTTAAAAATGCTTTGAAAAGTTTCTGACGATCCCAGCTGAGTTGCCTGATCGGCAGAGAGATATTTTTTAAAAAGCCTCTCTGATGATCCCAGCTGAGTTGCCTGATCTGCAGAGGCTTTTCAAAGCGTTAGAAAAAATGCTTTGAAAAGTTAAAAAAAAACAAAGTTAGCCACGCCCACCCAGTCACATTACCACCACCACCACCAAGCCATGCCCACAGAACCGGTAGTAACAAATTTTACATTTCACCCCTGCTATAGATGGGCAGCCTAAGATACTGTTGCACATTCATGATATAAAACATTTGTATATAGGTAGATGTTCATAAAAAATCCATTTTATATAAGTGACTTATAACTATGATCTTGACAGTGCTACTATGAAGTGCTTGCTTGATTGCTGCATACTTATATGAACTTCTTACCATGGAAGTACTTTTGTGAGTGTGACTAAATAAGCTATGTGTTGTTTGCCTAAGGGTAGAAATTTCTGGGTAACCCATACACATGATGTTTCTGTTCCTTTTGCCAATCCCTATACTGCCTTTATTGCTTCAGATAATGAACGGATGGTGTTACCCTAATTATGTATGTGCAATGCACAATAAGCAAAGCAATTGGATGATTCCACTGACTTGGTTGCCTTTTTTCTTCAGCACATAATAATCAAGCTAGAAAAATATATTTTATACAGTACTGCAGCAGAAATGGAGCAAATCTAATTTCAGGATTATCATCTATTTGGGCTTCTGTTCCTGCACCCCATTTTATCTTAACCAAAATTTCAATTTTTTAAAAAAAGTATAGCTTTTAAAGGAAACTGGCCCCCAAACACACTTTTACTAATGATATATTTTCCCTCCTTCCTTTTCACTGCAGAGACAATAAATGCTGGTGTTCAAATTCCTTTGTGTTTGATTCTGGCAATGGAGAGCCGGGTTCCATTATTCTAACATTACACTATTTCAGCCATGCATTAAATCGGTAAAAGATGTAGAATTAATCTACTGCCTGTACTTCTGACCGAGTGGTCTGGTTCAATTGAGCAATTCTGATAGACTTTTGTTTAATCACTGACAGCTTCCACCAAAGGGAGGCTAGACATGGTGATGACTTCTTGTGGCAAGGAATGTTTTGCATGCTGCTAGAACAGGACTGTCCAAGGAAGGACAAATCCAAAGATGATAAAGATAAATAGATAATAATAGAGATAAGATAGAGATAGAGGAGATAGAGATAGAGAGTCCTTGCACAAATCCTTAGAAACATCAAAGCAATGCTACTGAGTATAGCTCTTTACCACACAGCAGAAGAATGATGACAGACATGGTTGGTCATGTAAAAAGGATTTCTGTACATTGAACTAATGATCTATAAACAACTCTCTGATTCTACTTATTCCTAGTCACCTGACTTCACCTACAAAATCCATGATACACAGGAGTAAAAGATATTCCAGGCCTGCCTGTAGCATTATTACATACATTTGGAAAAAGGTCCTCTGTCTGTGAGGTTAGAAATGATCAATCATACTGGTATTTTGAATAATGTAGCTGTCTCGCTGCTGCTGCTGCTATAAATGGTACATAGGGATCTTGTAAGATGTGACGGGCCCTCATGTACATAGGACAAAGAGGTTGTGATCAAAGGATAAGAATATGCACGTCACAAATATTTATATTTTACAAAACTTTTAAAAAGACTTTTAAAAAGTCTTCTCCCTGTAGTTTTTTCCATTGTCTCTACTTTTAAAATAAACTTAATTTTAACTTATTAAAAATTATGGCATCTGAAAAAAACATTGAGGATTGCAGGTTATGTGGCCATATTTTACACTAGATTATGCTTACTGAATTGTAGATTTGGTTATCTGTTTTGTTACTGCCTCTCCCATCTCTATTTTGTAAAACTGCAGAAGGTCAATACTGTTTTCCCCAACATGTTATCTGATGTAACTTTCCCCATTCATCTTGTTCTCTGTCACCAATTTTTCACTGTTTCCCTGAGGGGTACTTCAGGACATCTTGTGCACTAAATCTGACAATATTAATGAAGACCTTTTTCAGCATGTGTAGATTCCATATATTACCCTTGTTATCTTATGATGATTTTTTTTTCTCTTGGTAATGAAATATAGAGCT
Source organism: Ptyas mucosa (assembly GCA_012654045.1). Classification (NCBI taxonomy): domain Eukaryota; kingdom Metazoa; phylum Chordata; class Lepidosauria; order Squamata; family Colubridae; genus Ptyas; species Ptyas mucosa. Next base: position 7,104,514 of record WNWU01000032.1, on the reverse strand, counting down.
TTGCTATTAGGAGTATAAATGAATGGGTAGAGGAATGCTCTCTGGTAGTCTATAAACAACCAATGGGCTCTTGTGATGCACATAAAAGCCTATATTATAATTAAGCAGAAACATTTATTGCTTGTTCTGGATACATACATACATACAATACTGCCATTTTTATTCATTATTCTTAAGTTTAAATCACCCATCTCAAATTTCCTTTACAATAAAACACAATAGAACAGTTTTTAAAAAAACATAAATGAATGACATCTTGGGTTGTCATCTGGCATCACCATCCGAATTCTTGCATGATAGTTCCTCCTATTCCATTCATTCTCTTGGAACTGTTTTTATTTATTTATTTATCTTATCTAATCTATAATGGTATGATCAATGGCCCTTGATCATACCATTGGATTGAACACATCAGCATCACAAATATGCCATTTCCTAAGAAATGCTGTGGCATCATCCAAATTCTTAGAATAGGACTATGTGTTCATGAAAAGGGTTTCAGTATTGCCCTTTTGGATAAAAGCGAAGCCAATATTTCCTGCAAATCAAGCACATCTTCTACCTGTTTCATTTTTGTGAACAATTCTATAGCTCAACCCACAAACCAGATACACTCATTTATTTATTTATTTATTTATTTATTTATTTATTTATTTATTTCCAATTTATATACCGCCCTTCTCCCTGAGGACTCAGGGCGGTGTACAGCCAGACATAAAAAACATGAAATATAAATATTAAGACATTTAAAATATATATAATTTGGCTACAAAATTTAAAACTCACAGACCAATTAAAATATTAAAAATATTTAAAAATTCTTCTTAAGCCAGCCCGGCTTGTTGGAAAAAATGTGTTTTTAGGGCACAGCGGAAGGCACTGAGGTCATGAATTCTCCTAATCTCCGGGGGCAACTGGTTCCAGAGGGTGGGTGCCCCCACAGAGAAGGCTCTCCCCCTGGGGGTCACCAGCCTACATTGTTTGGCTGATGGCACCCTGAGGAGGCCCTCTCTGTGGGAGCGCACGGGTCGATGGGAGGTCATCGGTGACAGTAGGCGGTCTTCTAGATAACTAGGCCCTATGCCATGGAGCGCTTTAAAGGTGATCACCAACACCTTCACCTAAAGGTGAAGAACACTCATGTTCTTATCCTCCATTTAAACAAGTGTTTTCTTAATCTGTTCACTTATATGCTATAGCTATTAGGAACACAAACTGATTCTACTCTCTATATTGATTTATCGTCAAATATGAGATAAATTTACATAAATATTTAAACTTCAATACTGGTGTAGATGGAGTTTTAAAAGCACTTAAACATCACTGAATATATGAAATAATTGTACTCTGTGCTGAAGCAGTATAGCTTTTAAATCATTTATATTGGAATATAACGTTCTTATGATTTTAACCGTTTTGAAGTGAGACAGATCATCCATGGCACTACTGGCAATCTTGCCTTGGCACACGTCAGGCTTCCCGCCTCATTCTGTAATATTTTTATTATTAAAATGAGAAATTAAAATAATACAAAGCACCCATCTCAATCTACTATATTCCCAATAACACTCAATACAGATGTTAGAAGAATCTGTAAAAAAAAAAAATGAAATGATGAACAGCTACAATCTAATAACCTGTACCTCCCCCTCCAGGAAAAGATGGTAGAGATAAGAAGTATCTGATCTCCAGAAAGCAAGAGATGGTAATGATCCATTACCATTTGGAAAATAAATGTTTTCTGACACATGCCTCATTAGCTGTTTTGTGAGAACGGCTGTGATATATTCCCAAAATTTCAAATGTGTCCTTTACCTTAAGGTGACCAGATTTTAACATTGGTAAAGAGGGACACCATTGACCGGGGGGGGGGGGGCTTGATTAAAAATTTGTTCTATATGGAGCAACAAAAATTTTCATAGAATGCAAAAATAGTATTGTAATATATTTTTTAAAATTTCAACATAAGTACAATTTACAAATATAATAAATAAAAAAAATTATGTATAGTATTATTTTATTCTATAGGGACTACTCAGAGGGCTGAAAAAAGTCATTTCTGACAGGTCCTCGCACTTTTGACTGGTCCTCACACTTATGACCATCCTCACATTTATGCCAGTGCAGCGTTCTTAACAACCATGTCACTCATTTCATAACTGCTTCTCTTCACCATGGTGACAAGATAGGGCAAAAACGTAAAATGTGAGGACAGTCGTAAGTTCGAGGACTGCTCAAAAGTGCAAGGACCAGTCAAAAATAACTTTTTCAGCCCTCTGAGTAGTCCATGTGCACAAAAGGATACAGCAATAGAGAGGGATGAAGGAAGGGAAGGGAAATTAGAGTAGGAGTGAGGGTAAGAGAGTGAGGAAGAGAGGAGGAGAAGAAGAAAGGAAGAGGAAGTAGGGAGGAGAAGAAGAGGGGGGGAAGAGAAAGTAAGAAGGAAAGAAAAGAGAGAGGTGGTAGGTTTAAGGAGAAAGATTGCTGTAGAATAAAAAAGATGAAAGGAAAGAAAACCAACCCCAAACAAATATAAAGATATTAAGATAAAGAATGAATTGTTAAACTTTAAAGAATAAAAAAGAACAAATATGAATAAATAGCAATAATTAGAAACACACATACAAACATACAATGTATTTTCTTTGAACAGAATATTTGGCCGGTTCACAAATTTAAACAGTGTTTAGTCATTTCACTTAAATTTACAATTTCTATATTTCCTTTTTGCCATATTTATTCCTCATCTATTTTTAAAAAAACCAATATTACCCTTCATCCTCATCTCTAATCTTAATCAAATTCAATTTTTCACTTCTATTCTATATTATACCCCTTCCCATTGTCATCTATTTTTATATCCATCCTCACATTGGTTAATTATGTAATATTACAGTTGTTTAATACAAATTCAATATTTTAATATAAATCAATTAGTTATATAACTATCTTTTTTGTATATCAATCAATATGAACATGAATATTCCAATTATTTCCATGCAATCCAATTTCTTACAAATCAATTAATTATATTTACCAATAATAATAAACCAAATAATTTCCCCCATATATTCTTCCAAACCACAATTTAACCATTTCTGCTTTCAAGACAATATACAATTAATAGTAATTCAATTATTACAATTCCCTAGTTAAATAGAGCTTTTTTTTCTTTTGTGTTTTAAAATCTTGAACTCTCCTCTTTTGCCATTTGCCATAAATTTCCCATTGTTTGCACCTACCTTTTTTGATGAGGAAAAAGAATGAAATCTGCCTTTCCAACGTTGCAAGCAAACAGCAAAGTCAACAACCTGCTTTAGTTTCGCTTTCGGTTTCAGCTTGAATTGCACAAAGAGAAAAAAAAATGTGGTCCAGCAGCACTCTTTGCAGCTAGCAAAAAAACCCTGCCCAAAATAGCTGAGAGCAAATCAGCTGAGAGTCGGGAGGCTATTCAAATCAATTTATGGTAATTAACCTATACTGAAGCTGAAAGGGGGTGTTTTTTCTATTTTTGCAGACACGGGTCATTTGTTTTCTTTTAACACTGATCAGCTGTAGGGCGGCCCTTTGAAGCCCTCCAGCAAGAATTTAAACAATTTTTTTTCCTTCTAGCCATCAGCTGGGACTCAGGAGGCAGCAATAGATTGGGAGTGGGCAGGGTAAGCAAACCTCGTTCTCCCGCCATTCCCTAGCTTGTACTGCATTCTTTCCCAAAGTCGGGACATTTTTAAAATGCCGCGGGACGCGGGACAAATTGTTGAAAATCAGGACTGTCCCACCAAAGTGGGACATCTGGTCACCTTACACCTGCAAATGGCTGGAAAATCCTTCTAGAGCAGTGTTTCTCAACCGTGACAATTTTAAGATGCACGGACTTCAACTACCAGAATTTCCCATCCAGCTTGCTGGCTGACGAATTCTGAAAGTTCATGCATCTTAAAGTTGCCAAGGTTGAGAAATGCTTTCCTACAATCTGCTGCTCAAGGTTTCGTTTCCTTTTCAGGGTTGTTGTTTTTTGTTTTGTTTTTTAGTGTTATTGGGTTTATACACACAATGGAGATACAATGGCTCTGCTCAGATGCCATGGTTTTTGCTTCTTCTTCAAAATGGTGGAAGCTGAATACAAGGCAGTAGGAGCTAGGAAAGATTTTTCTGATTAATTTTAAGCCTCCCTTAAGAATTGAGACAACTACTCCTTTTCTGCACTATACTGAAAGTTGATTTAGAAAAGCACAAATAAATAAAGAGCCAAGTAATCCAGTATCCTCAAGATTTAGGATCATAGTGACCCTTCTTTAAAAATTCTCTGAATTTATTTCTATAATAAACTTTTCCTGAAAGGGGAAAATATTCCTTTCTCACTTATTATACATATCACACACACACAAAGACACACACATTCTTTCTAACTATAATTATTTTTAGTTATACAAGGAACTATCATTAAATCATGATTATGCATTGAAAGTCTATTGCAGGTGCTGGATTTCATGAACCAAAAAGTAATCGCAAATTTAAAAGGGGCAAAAACAGTGAAAAGTTGGATCTGTGCAATGTAAAATGTGCATTGTTCATTTCTTCGACAAGTCTAGTTTATTTTTAATTATTCATAATACTTCACAGTACACTAATAAATGCTCTGGAGTATATTAATGTAAGTGATGAAATTCTTGTAATACAAAACTGCATTACATGGTTTCTGGCATTCAATCTCATGGAGTCCATAGGGGGTATTTTTGTGTGCAAATTAGCTAAATGCAGATGATCAGGGCACTAATGGAAATGTCTGAACATTTGTTAAATGTTGCCTTGTTAATATCTGCAAGCACTCTGTTCCATAGACTAATTAAAAGGAGAAAAAATTATTTTCCCAAGATTTTTGCACTGCATTCTTATCACATTACAAAACCCTGATTCACCAATGAAGCCCCAAAGACGCTTTTTTGTGTGTGTGGCAATCCTTAAATTCTGTGGGGAAAAGTTCTCCATGCTATTCTGTTCATTTCTACGCAATATATATATCACAGGTGTAATATATTCTGTTCTTCCTCAAAACTACAGTCCCAGGCATTCCCTTCATCTTGCTTGACGCTGTAACTACATGTACTGCCCCACTCACTCACACTAATACATCAGTGTGGTTTATGGAGGGTTTTATTTGTCTTCCCCAGCAGTTCTCTTCTCCTGGCTTTATAACTGTCCCAACCAAAGCTAGCCACGAGCAAGCCCAGATTAATTCCCCTAATGGCTAATTAGTCCATAACAGAAATATCAAGTTGCTCAAACAGTGAGTCCAATAAACGAACATAAGCTCCCCCCCCCCCACAGCAAAATTTAAAGTACATCCACGTTAGCTCCCGGGTTATAGTAATTCAGAGTCTCAGGAAACAGAAACGAGCACACAGCCACGACCCACATATGTTTCTTCCAGCAATGCCTCGCTCTGCCTGTCATGCTAAATAGCTCCCGGTGCAGCCCATCAAGAAGGGCAGGGCCTTTTCAAGCAAACAGGCAGACTCCCATTTTTCTGCCCTGCATGCTCTGAGATCCACCACAGCTGGCAGCTCCTCTCCCTCTTCTTCACTGGCCTGCAAGCTGTTCCCAGCCAAAGCCTGTTTTGCCGGCAGTTCAGGGTGAGTAATTCCTGACGTGCCAGGAATGATCTCATTCTCCCTCGAGCCAGCCTCTGAGGAAGCATCAGAGAACCGTCCAAAGGAGACATCACATGCTGATATTTACCATGAAGAAGCAGTTGAATGTGAAGGCGCTTAGTGTAATGTTGCTTTGAAAATGAGAAAGCTTCCATTCTATCTTGAAATCTGAAGGAACTGCCAACAAATGTTAACGTACAATCAGTTTATTTTGCTTAGTAAGTTTTAGTAAAGCTACTAAATGAAATGCTAGCAATGCTGCCTTATATTTCTGATGAAATCTTCACATGTTCTGACAAAATGGGCAGCAGGATTGACAGCATCCAGATCAACCTGTAATAGGAACCAGTTTGTTCTATTTACTGGAACCTGGAACATTAGAGCTAAAATAAATCTCTCCTCATAGAATTATAATCTCAGTTCATCATAGGTTATTCAAGATCAAACCAATTCCCAGAGTCCAACATGTGTGATATTTATTGAGTCTGTATATTAACCTTTTCAAAATAAACCCATTTTTGCTTCAACACGGGCCTTTTCACTAAGCTGTGAATAAGAAGAACCCAAGAGAATACTATGGCATTTTAAAAATCTTGTTTATACAACATTGCACCAGGCTGCATTCTTTAGTTACAGGTGGCTTATTTCAGCTGGAAGTTAATTTTTCACAGCAAGATTGCTGGGAGAAAAAAAAAACAGAATGAGCATTAGAGATTGTGGAATAAATGGAGATTTTTTTTTTAAAAAGCCTTTTCCCAGTTTCAGTGTAAAGACAAACAAGTTTTTTGTATTACACCTTTAGCTACGGTAGATAATTTAAAATAACCTTTGGAAAAATGGGCAATTGTTTTATATGCCATATCTCGTGTTAAATATTTTTTATTGTTTTTTATATGCCATATCCTTATACCAGTAGTTTTAATCTTTTTATTTAAACTATGGGTTTATTTTAGCTATGATGGGGGAAAGGGGAAGGTTTGCATTATGTCTTCTTTCTCAGGGTTCTATGAATTTTCACATTCCCCACCATTCTCCACTCAATTACCAAAAGGAACAGGCAAGAGTGAGGGAGGGTCTTCATGAGGATTATTTAAGAGAGTATTTAGAGCACATATCTGCTTGGAGGATAATTTCAGTACTTCATTGCTTTCTTATTTATTTATTTATTTTGTATCCAATACTTATCATTTTTACAAATAACTTGATACAGCAAAGCAAACACCTTGCTCCTTTTATTTTCCGCACAACAACCACCCTGTGAAGGGGGTTGGGCTGAGAAAGAATGGCCCAAGAAAGCCCAGCTGGCTTTCATGGATAAAGCAGGACTTGAACACACAATCTTCTGCATATATATATATATATATATATATATATATATATATATATATATAT
>WNWU01000032.1:7068796-7097371 GCA_012654045.1 Ptyas mucosa | reverse complement strand
TTGTAGGCTTCATATGCTTTTCTATCTAGCCAGGTTTCTACCTACGTAAACTATGATGTTCTGTCGCCCTGGTTCTGTGAAAAAAAGGGTGTGGCTCACTGACGAAGTCAAAAAAGACAGAAATGGTCCATCTGAGTCTCCCAGAGTGCAGCAGAGAGTTGCAGGAAAAAAGCCCAGCACTTGTGAATGAGATTTCACTGAACCATGGCTATATAAAGATCTTGATTTACATAGGAAAAACCTGGATGAAACAAAAATACACAAAGACCTACGAAAAGAGAATAAAATAAAATAAATATTTGACCATTACAGGGAGGAGTCAGGAGATGAGGGTGTGGCTAACTGAAGAAGGCAAACAAGTCAGAAATAGCTATCTTAGTCTCCCTTAAATCTCACAACAGACAGCAAAATGCTGCTTTGATGTCTGATAAAGCCAAAAAATCTAGTAAATGACATTTCACTGAACCATGGCTGTATAAAGATCTTGATTTATGTAGGAAAAACCTGGATGAAACAAAAATACACCAAGACCAGAATGAAGATCCTAATTTGAACAGAAGATACTTTATTATTTAGATTAAGATTAAGAAACAAATGAGAGTTGGAGACAGTGGGCAAAAAGAAAAAGAAATACCAATAATCCTCAGGGAGAAATATACATCCAAATACATGGAACAAGTATAACAAAGCATGACTCAAGACACACACTGATATCAAACCCCAAAATAATTCAGCAAAATGATCTTCATGCACACCTAGTTCCATTATTCCCTGTAGCTATTTTCTTCTGATTTTCTAATTCTTCTCCAGGTTGGAACAGTTTGCTTACCTGGGTCAAGGTAGAGCAGGGGTCTCCAACCCCCAGTCTGCGGTCCAATACCCGCTCACAGCCCATTGGGAACTGGGCCACACAAGCAGTGGGTGAGCATGCAAGCACATGAAGCTGCAGTGCTGCAAGCAGTGGGTATGCGCAAAACAATTTCATCTCTCCCCTCACTGCCACCACTGCTGATGGTCTATGGAGTCGGAAAAGTTAGTGGCTCCTGGTTTAGAGCAGTGGTGGGTTTCAAAAAATTTTACTACCGGTTCTGTGGGTGTGGCTTGGTGGGCGTGGCACGGTGGGCATGTCAGGGGAAGGATACTGTAAAATCTCCATTCCCACCCCATTCCAGGGGAAGGATACTGTAAAATCTCCATTCCTTCCCCAATCCAGGGGAAGATTACTGCAAAATCCCCATTTCCTCCCAATCAGCTGGGACTCGGGAGGCAGAGAATAGATAGGGACAGGGACAGTCAGAGGTGGTATTTACTGGTTCTCCGAACTACTCAAAATTTCCGCTACCGGTTGTCCACAACTGGTCAGAACCTGCTGAAACCCACCTCTGGTTTAGAGCTATCATTTCTTGGGATGAAAGAATAATGGACTATTGTCAAGTTAAACTTTAAAAAGCTCAATTAAACTTCTTTGCAGGCCACAATCTAGGATTGAGTATAGTGTCTCTTCTTATGCGTTTGATAAATAGAAAAATACAACAGAAAAGCAAAGGTCAAATGTTAGTCCTAGTGACTGTACAGTTATAAACATGCAGCTTTCTTAGCAACAGTAAAGTACCTGTTCCGAAATGATCTTCTTCAAACATATATTTCAGCTTCCAGGATATCCCATTTAAGTATTAACCAGCTCTGACCCTTTAGTTAGTTGATTTAATTAGTTTCTCAGCTCAGAAGAAAGTCACCCTGCTGTCTAAAAAAGCCACTAATATTTACATCTCAGTCTGGACAAAAATAAATCTGTCTATCTTCCTATACGTAATATCTCTATTTCTTTCTCTTTCTTTCTTTCTTTCCTTACTTACTTCTTTACTTCTTTAATTTATATGGCCGCTTACTCACTTACAGCAACTCTAGGCAGTTTACAAGCAGTAAAAACACAGTATACAATATAAAAAAAAAATGCAATACTACATATATATTGTTAACTGAGTCCTCCTTCCATCATATAGTAAAATTCCATATTTGTTGAAACAGCATAGGCATTAATTACTATGTAAGGTTAGAAATTTATTTGTATTAAGAAAATTAAAATACAAAACATATAATATTTTAATTTTATGAATAATATAAAAAAGATGAAAAAAGATAAAAGAAAAAGAAAAATTCATTTCTATAATGAAAAGGAAAAGGAGAACATTTCTTCACTGCAACATTAAGTTGCTACTGACCTTGGCTGATACCAGGTAAACTCTAAATCATTTTAAGAAAATTTTTGCCAGTCTGGGATGCTTATCAATGACATTCAGTTCAGATTGCTGACTGCTATGACCTCTCCATTGGACAGTTTCCCTTGTACAGTGACCTCTCAACTTTCTGTGCCAGAAAAGCAACTGTGAAATCATTTTCATTTTGAGGGAAGATCTTAATGTATTCTTTAAAAAATAATAATGCTGTTTACAAAACTAAAATATGAAAAAGACATATATGCCCGCATAGCAACCAATTTTAAAATATACTTTTCTGGTTTTTTCTGAAGTTTAGCATTCCAATTTCTACTGCTATTATAATAGTGTCCCAGTAGTAGCATAATGGTTGTAACACTTACCTGATCTGTGGAAGGTCAGTGGTTCGAAACAAGGCAGAAATATTCCTCTTTTTGTTGTTAATTACTGGTTTGCTTTCCCTGAACTACTTACTTTTAAAGTAAAGTACTTTTTAAAATTGACTTTTAAAGTCAATTTGCTTGTTTGTCGTTTCATCTTTTTACTGTCACATGAGGAAGAGTTTCACTGTAGCTCCCAAATAGTTCTAATAAATAAAAATTGCAAATTACCTAGCACAGTATTTATCTGGAGATCATTTTTTTAAAAAAAATCTAGCATTTCAGCAATGCATTGGTGAACTGATTATAAGAAAACCACAAACAGATGAAAAGCAGGAAGCACAGAAAGTGAAAAATAATGATTAAAAAAATTCTGCTGGGTTCTGAACCAGTGACCTTCTACAAGTCAGTCAACTAATACAACTGCAATGCTAGGTAAAGCTGTTGTGGACATTATCAACACAAACCTGGAAAATAGAGAAAGAGGATTTTCTTAATCATGCCCCAGAGTGGCAACTGTTGAACTGCGAGAGCGGGTGTTCTTGTAACTAAAAGAAGCAGCCAATTAATGCAGGAGTTACCTAGAAGAAAGTAAGCAGAGAAACTATTTAAGAATAACCACATTTCCAGAAATCACAACTTTAAACTAACACCAGGAAAAGGGGTGATGGTCACATTGCAGTGGGCTGTGGGGTGAGAAGAGAATAGTGTTGACTATTGTCTGGGTTCCAGATATGTTGGCAGCTTGTTCTTTAAATGCGGTGACCTTGCAGTGCGGGAATACACAGAAACAGGACAGCAAAAAAAATTGCTAAGATTGAAGCAATTTACAACTTGAAATATGGGTATAAAGAAATGCTATGTGTTTTATAAAATAGTGTTGTAACTGCAGAATTTAGGTAAAATATATTAGAAAATAATTCCCTGTTGCTGCCAACTTTTAATTTGTTGCTAATTCCAGAGCGACAAAAATAGAATTTATTTCTGACTAAACATACTTCTGTTTCCAAAATATGGAGGTTGTTTTCCATGGCAATTTATCCCCTGAATACACTGATTTGACTGATGTTTTCAACATACAGTATATTATGAATGACAGAGAGGCTGGAGGAAGGAAAAATACCTTGTGTGATAGGAAAAAAGCACCAGGCTTGAAAAGGAGTTAAGGTTTGTTTCTTTGGTGAAAAGAAATAAAGGTTTGCAATTCATATTGACAGGATGTGCAAGATGTCATTTTTAATTTCAACTTTTAGTATGATTTATAGGATCTGCAATGTATTTCTGGAAGATAGCCAGATTTTACATGACTTTGAATTGGGGTCAGTTTTAAGATGAAAGATTTTTGTCTTTTATAGAACTTTTAGCAAAAAGTATTAAATGCTAAAATATAAATTGGGCTTTTTTAAACATGGGTACTTTTAAGCAAATTGTTCTCTCTGAAAAAGTAGCTTTTAATAGAATAGAATAGAATAGAATTTTTTTATTGGCCAAGTGTAATTGGACACACAAGGAATTTGTCTTGATGCATATGCTCTTAGTGTACATAAAAGAAAAGATATGTTCATCAAGAATCATAAGGTTCAACACTTAATGATAGTCAAAGGTACAAATGATACAAGCAACAAAATTACAGTCATACAATCATAAGTGGAAGGAGATGTGTGGTGGGAACGATGAGAAGTTTAATAGCAGTACAGACTTAGTAAATAGTTTGACAGTGTTGAGGGAATTATTTGTTTAGCAGAGTGATGGCATTCAGGAAAAAACTGTTCTTGTGTCTAGTTATTCTGGTGTGCAGTGCTCTATAGCGTCGTTTTGAGGGTAGGAGTTGAAACAGTTTATGTCCAGGATGCGAGGGGTCTGTAAATATTTTCACAGCCCTCTTTTTTACTCGTGCAGTATACAGATCCTCAATAGAAGACAGGTTGGTAGCAATTGTTTTTTCTGCAGTTCTAATTATCCTCTGAAGTCGGTGTCTGTCTTGTTGGGTTGCAGAGCCAAACCAGACAGTTATAGAGGTGCAGATGACAGACTCAATAATTCCTCTGTAGAACTGGATCAGCAGCTCCTTGGACAGTTTGAGCTTTTTGAGTTGGCGCAGAAAGAACATTCTTTGTTGTGCTTTTTTGATGACGATTTTGATGTTAGCTGTCCATTTTAGATCTTGCGATATGGTAGAACCTAGAAATTTGAAGGTCTCTACTGTTGATACTGTGTTGTCTAGTATTGTAAGAGGTGGAAGTATGGAAGGGTTTCTCCTAAAGTCTACTACCATTTCTACGGTTTTGAGTGTGTTCAGTTCCAGATTGTTCCGGTCACACCACGAGGCTAGTTGTTCAAGCTCCCGTCTGTATGCAGATTCATCATTGTCTCGAATGAGACCGATCACTATTGTGTCATCTGCGAACTTCAGTAGTTTAACAGATGGATCGTTAGAGATGCAGTCATTGGTATACAGAGAGAAGAGAAGTGGAGAGAGCACACAGCCTTGCGGGGGTCTGATGCGATACGTGTACAATTTTGCCATTTTAAATTGCAAATCAAACTAAATACAAAGTTCTCAACTGAATTATAGAAAAGGGGATATAATACAAAGTCCTGAAGTATTTCTAGATACAATCCACTATTGTGTTGTTCTGTTGTCTGCCTTGTCACCTAACAATACAATGTTTAAAATACACAGAAACAAAATAATAAATTTTAAAAGCATAATTAAAATACAGCTTTATGAATTAAGATTATTCCTTCAAATGCATCTTCCAAAATCACGGGAGGGGGTTGGGGGCAAGGAAAATAGGACTGTGCTGTTGTGCTACACACTGTCTTCACTCCTTTTGTACATGTGTCACAATGTCATTTGGATGTATGAAAGAGCTGCAGCCTCTGATGCTGCTTTTGCCATTTTGACAAAGGATCAAATGGATGCTTCTGGTATCTTTGCTCTTTTTTGTAAGGGCAAAGAAAAAGGAGACCAAATGCAAATGCAATTCATAATATAAGACAGAAAAGGCTTTTTACAAGCCTAACAGATAAGACTGAAAGGGAGTCAGAAATTAATACAGTACCAGATTTACAGCAATTGATTCATATTATCACAGTTTCGTCAGGAAATTAGGATTTTTTTTAACCAAAAGGCAAAGAATACATTTAAGCAATATAGTAAAGCATTTTAAAGTTCGTTTATAATTTTCTAGACTGTTTTTTCTTTTCTTTTTCTTTTTTTTAGTAATAATTATCATGATTATCATAATCCTGATAATCATGATTAACCGCATAATGTGCGATTAATGCTGTTCAATGTATTTGTGTTTTTCTTCTATTAATTATTTGGATATAAGAAATAAATAAATAGAATCCTTAAAGATGTTAGCACTTGGACAGGTTCATAACAAGAGTGGTAGTCCCTTGGATATTTGGATTCTTAAGGTACTGAAGTTATTAAAATCTGTGTCTAGAAAGCATTTAGCATACACTCTACATGTTATGGAGTAACTGCAGGTTTGTTGTGTTCACACAGAGTATGGTACAGCAGCCTGACTATAATATAAGGAAGGCATGCATCATGATCAGGTCAGAACACTTAAAGCAAACGAACTGTATGAAATTGAACCGACATACTCCTTGCCTCTACATCAAAAATAGCTGAAGATTGCTCTTAGCCTGCAGATTTTTCTTTCCACAACAATAAAGACAGTCGGGCTTTTCAGAACAATAAGATAGTCAGGCTGAACCCCAGTTCCATAGTTTGTTTCATTATGGTTAATAGTTCCTTAATCTCTTGCAGAGTTAATTTCATCTTATCCATTGCTCCAGATAAACAGTGTCTGATACATATTAAACAGAATAAGGAACAAAATAAAACCCCATTGAACATTAAAAGCCAAAGGCAGATGTGCTGAGGGCTAATTCCCCAGTGTCATGTTCTTGATATGGACTGACAGAAAGAATTGGAAGCTTTGTAAAACAATATCCCCAGGCCTAAACCTACCAGATGATCTAAGAAGATAACAGTAATTGATGTTATTGAAAGCAGAAGTTACATCTAGAAAACCACTTTTCTAGCACAAATATCCTGTCAGGACAACAAATCTCTTCTCACTTCCATTTCCAAAGAAATCCTCTGGATGCCCCTGGAACTTCTTGGATGCATATTCTTAACCACCTTAGAGTAATTTTTGAGGTGCTCTTGTACTTTCTCAGTTGTTCTCAGTACGCAGCTCTGTTCAGTTCTCAAAAATCTCTAATAATTTCCTTTTACTGGGAAGGTATTCTTTCTATAGAGAAGCATTGATCACTTAATTTACTTAAAGCCAATTACATGTGCATGTATGCACACATCAAAACACACAAAAGTATTTTAAGCCTTAAGTCTATGAAAAGAATTGCTGGGGGGCAGGGAGGGAAACTGAAATAGTAATGTAGCATGGTGGTTTAAGTATTGATTATGGAGCGGGACAAGTCTTCTACCGTAAGCTTTCAAAAGAAAAAGCAGAATAATAAATACAGTACTTTTGTCTATCCTTTTAGAGGGGTACTTAGCCAACCATCCAACACTCATTCCATTGTTGCCTGATCAATTCATCTGCCCAGTATGATTTTTTGGAAAGGGAACAAAAATGGTTCTCTTAACCTTTTTTCTTACTCTTTATATGGCCCCATGCTTAGTCACTCACTCTTTTTCAGAGATCAAAATTATTTCAGCTTTGGCTAGTTATTTCACTTTTTTTTTTTTACATGAAGTATGTTGGAGAGAGCCCTTTCCTGGTACTTTCCTAAGAATGTAGCATTTATTTACTAGTGGACCAGAGGAATGCTGTTAATATAATTTACTTGGACTTCAGTAAGGCATTTGACAAAGTAGACCATATCCTACTACTTGATAAAATAGAAAAATCTGGATTAGACAGCATCACCACCAGATGGATTTGTAACTAGCTGACCAACTGCACTCAACATGTAGTTCTCAATGGAACTGCATCTACATGGAGGGAGGTATGCAGTGAGGTATCCGAGGCTCTGTTTTAGGCCCAGTATTCTTCAGCATATTCATCAATGATTTGGATGAGGGGATAGATGGAGAACTCATCAAATTTGCAGATGACACCAAGCTAGCAGGAATAGCCAACACTTCAGAAGATAGGCTTAAGATACAGAAGGATCTTGATAGACTTGAACATTGGGCGCTATCCAACAAAATGAAATTAAATGATGAAAAAAGTAAGGTTCTACATTTCGGCAAGAAAAACAAAATGCACAGGTACAGTATATGTAGTACCTTGCTCAATAGTGGGAGGGGAGAGGGATTCTGGAGTCCTAGTGGACAATCACTTAAATATGAGCCAGCAGTGTGCTGCAGCTGCCAAAAAAGCCAACACAGTTCTAGGCTGCATAAACAGAGGGATAGAATCAAGATCACATGAAGTGTTAATACCACTTTGTAATGCCTTGGTAATGCCAAACTTGGAGTACTGCATCCAATTTTGGTCGCCATGATGTAAAAAAGACATTGACATTCTAGAAAGAGTGCAGAGAAGAGCAACAAAGATTATTAGAGGACTAAAGGACGTATAAAGAACAGTTGCTGGAATTGGATATGTCTAGTCTTATGAAAAGAAGAACTAGGGGTGATATGATAGCAGTGTTCCAATATCTGAGGGGTTGCCACAAAGAAGAGGGAGTCAAACTATTCTCCAAAGCACCTAAAGGTAGAACAAGAAGCAATGGGTGGAAACTAATCAAAGAGAAAAGCAACTTAGAACTAAGGAGACTTTTCCTGACAGTTAGAACAATTAATCAGTAGAACAATTTGCCTCCAGAAGTTATAAATGCTCTAACACTGGAAGTTTTTAAGAAGAGATTAGATAACCATTTGTTGCCTAAGCAGGGAGTTGGACTAGAAGACCTCTAAGGTCCCTTCCAACTCTATTATTCTATTCTATTTTCAGCAGTAAAAACGGAATGAGAAGAAGAAAGCACTGTAATTAGTGAAGCATATCCAATGCTTAACATTTTCTTTGACCTACAAGTGTGGGTAGCCATATTTTTCTTCATATTATTACTGATCTCAGATAGGAATATTAAATGTATAGTGGCAGTGTAAGAAGTTAGTATAAAACAGGGTTTCTTCATTTCTGCTACAATATCTGCACAAGGAAATATGTAAGATTCAAAAATATTGATAAGGTTCAAATTAAAGTACATGCTTTATCTATCACACTGTTGCCTTACAGGGTAAATAATATGTAACTACAGAAAGGGAGTAGAGAAATGTTATACCTAAGAAATAAAGGAAAGAGATAAAAAGTAAGGAAACACAAATTGTTAACTATGTTTCCCCATACCTTTATTTCCTTATTAGATCAAAAATGCTTCCATTGTATTCTTATTTTATTACTTTATTTATACCACTCTTTTGTTGAGGGTCTCCTTAATTCTATTGAGCCTCTAAATTTTCTTAGTATTCCTCTTAACCCATTTACTCATTTTATATATATTTAAGTTGCAATTCCATCATCGTTCTATGGTGCTAAACCACTTTGGTCCAGTTCATTCACAGCTTATTTATTCTTTGCATTATCTCTTCTTATTTTACCACACACCATTCTTTAGTATTCCATCCACATTACATTCAGTTTACATTTATGTTTCTCACAACATAAACTATTTCCTTTCGGTATAATAAAATGGATGGAAGCACACTTTTATGCACATCTATTTTAAATTCTTCTGAGAAGCATTTATTCCTTATAATACAGACCACATACTACCATCCATCTTTTATGTGCAGTGGCAGATCTTAAAATTTCTCTGTCTGTATTCTCCGTATTTAGTAAAATAATTTTTAAAAAATCCAGGCACACAAATTTATCTACTTGTTGTCATTTATGCATAACTTGCAGTTCTTCACTCCATTTCTTCTGTCAAATACAATTACTTTAGTCTCTAATATATTAATTTTCAGTTCTATATTCCCAATTTTATCATGCAACATAATGTTTTCTGCTAATCATTCAGTTTCTCACCCTGCAATACAATACTATCTGAATGCAAAAATACACATGCAGTTCACATCATCAACCAACACATTTCTAATTTAATCACGTTCCCTATATATGTTATCCACATAAACAGATTAAGCACCAAAGAGGCTTCACGTATCCTTGTCTTATTCTTTGCTTTGGGCTAAACCAATTCAACCATTCCATTTATTGTCATGCCTGTATTACTCCTCTCTGATATTGTTCTTTTCACACAGGCAATCTTCAACTTTACATTTATCCAAATGTTCCCATCATTCTGTTCAACCAAAGTATTTTTCTGTGTTAAAAAACTTACAATATTTTTTTCCTTGCGTGCATATATTTTGCAGTGATTTCAGAGAACAAAAATATGTTCTGTACGTTCTCCGTTGTCGAAGGGAGACAATACCAGCTTTCTTCCAATTGCCAGGCACAAAAGCAGTCTTCACATACACAAACAAACTACACAGCCACTCCATACAAAAGACACATTTCATTAAATTCTCAGGGTGCACCATCTACAACTTGCAGCTTTACAATTTTTCAAGATTCTGACATCATTCATCAATGACTTTATTTTCATTCAGTTTTTTTCTTGGCATTAAATGTACACTTTTTAAAAATGTATACTCTCCAATACATCCCTGTCCTTCCCATAGAAAGTATTTCTTCCATCATTCCTTTACTTCAGTTTCATTCCAAATCATTTCATCAATTTTATTTTGGATCTCATTCATTCTGCTAGAGATTCTTTGATTATTCCTCTGTACATTATTCTGAAGGGGTTTTTTTATTTCCATCAAAGACATTCTGCATTTCCTCTATCTCTTTCAACTAACTGTTCCTTGCTCTCTTTGACAATTCTTTGCAATTGTCTTTTTCTTTCTCTGTACATGATACAACATATTTCTCTAGTCCTTTTTTTGAGCAATCATTCCCTTTTGTAGAATTCATCATCTTATCTACAATCTCTTCAACCTCAACATTCACAAGCATGCTTTTTCATATTTTCCACTAACACTTCTATTTCTATTAACACACTTCTTTCATTTCCATTTTTTTCTATGAACCTCTTGACACCACCAAAAATATATTCAGTGCCTCTCATCACTTTTGTATTACTAATTCTGTCAGCCTTTCATCACAGTCAGATGAACTATGATTTTAGATTAGGGTCATTATGGTACATACTAACCAACTTAGGATCAAACAATTTATATAAAATAAACAGATCTTTTTTCTAAAAAAAAAAATCACCACTCTCATTCACTTTTGGATTTCTAAATAGCCCAATTGCTTTTTCTGTATCTCACATTTTATTTCCACCCATACATGTCACTTAATAATTTTTTTACATAGATTGTATTCATTCAGAATGTTGCACAGTTTTTTAAAAAATTCATGTCTGATTTTTCCGTTATCATCATTCACTGGAATATAACATGGAGCTATTATTAATCTAGGGATTTCTACTTTCCTCCATACCATTACAATATACTTTATGACATACTCTTTAACACCTTCATTCAAAATTAAACCTAAAGCTTATCTTTCCTGCATCTATTCATCAGTGCCACTCAACAAATCAGACCACCTTCATTCAAAACCTTCTAGCTTTTGCTTTTCTCTTTGTTTCATAGATAGAGACATAATGCATGTTTCATAGATAGAGACATAATGCATCTATATTTCTTGTTCATGCTGTTTACTGTTTACTGCTCCATTCAAAGTAACAATTTTCCATTTGTCATACTCTGAAGTAGTTGGACCCCTTCATTGGCCTTTGCTGCTCTTCATGACTTTCTTTGATGTAATGCTTTTCTTAATATAGAGATGTAGAGTATGTTATTGGCCTTAATCATAGTGATATCATGTGTAGCATTCCGAAGTATTCTATGAAAACTAAGATCTCCAATATATAGAATACCTTTAAAGACAATATACTATTTCTTATTTCACACCTACTAGCTTCCTAGAATCAGCTCTAGTCAGGGGGTATCAAAATTGAATGAATAAATAATATAAATACTAGTTAATATATGCAGAATGCACAAATTCATGTTTAAATAATTTACATAAATGGTTGAGAACTGATTATTTGAAAAAAAATACTTGTCTCATAATAAATAAGTAAAATAAATTTTACTAAAATTTATGGGACAGAATTTTTCCACATTACCTAATATTAGAGTTTCTCATCTACACATGAGAGAGGGGCATCTCCTGAGTCACACCCATGTTAGAGAATGTAGTCATTCAGAAGTTACATTTGGCCCTGGTCTTCTCCAAAGCAAAAAAAAAAAAAAAAGCAGTCAGCAGACAACTTTTTAATTATTTTAATTGTTATTTAATCTTGGGATAATGTTTGTGTGTGTGCCTTCAAGCCAGTGTTGATTCCTGGTGACTATCAAGACTATTCCCTGCAGTTTTGTTGCCAAAATTTATTGAAGTGGTTTGCCATTCCTCTTCATATGGTAAGGCACAGTGATTGGTTCAAAATTACTGGCTGACTTCACACCTAAGGCAGAACTAGAACTCACAGTCTCCTGGATGTCAAAATCTGCAAGTAGCATACTAGTTAAGGTTCTGGCTCCTCTATCTACATTAGCAATCAGGCTTCAATCGTACACTACTTCTGATGCAATGGTGGGTTGCCCCCGGTTCGGACCGGTTCGCAAGCACTGGTAATAAAACCGGCAGGAGGCTCCACCCACCACCCTGGATGTCATCATAGGCGATCTGCACATGTGCAGAAGCGCGATAGCACACACACAATCCCATTGCGAACCAGTAGTAAAGGTAAGTAGAACCCACCCCTTATCTGATGTCTTACAGATTTTGACCCCTTCCCCAGCAAGCACTCTGAACATATATATTATTTATTAACAGTCCAAATTGCCAAATTTAGTGCTTAATTAATAAACTGCAGCCAAAAGTGAAATCTCACAGAACACAATATAGGACAATATAAGTACAGCTTGGAGAGCGTGATTCAATTTATTCTAAATTTTAGAATATCTGACTGAAAGCTCTGTCATTTTGTCTATTACATTTTAGAGTTACATCTTTTTGCCTCTCCTTCCATTTACAACATTGCTTTTAAATTTATGGTATCTTTCACACAGCCAAATTAAGTGCATTAAAATACATCCCATCTAACTAGAAATACAGAGCAATTAAAATCAATCAAAGTTGCTAGAATGGAACTTTATAGTTTAAAGCACAAGTGAATATGTAGTGTATAGCAATGATTTCTGGGGGAAGGGCAAGCCCAGATCTGATGATAAGCTGTCTATCAGAATATGTTTACCAGCCTAATTTGCTCTGGATAGTATAATAGTATAAGGGGATGCTAAAGAGGTTAACTGCATCTTTTATGGTTCCCTTTGTCTCTGTAGTGCAGGCATTCTTGAAATTGCCATTACCACTAGATTGACTCCAACATTTCCATCACTACTGTTTTTCTGTTCCTGATTTTTAATGTATTTATTATATATTCTATTTTATTAAAAAGTATATGTTACCTTTTTATATTATATTTATATTCTAGTATGAAAATAGGTAATAATAGGTACAATATCATCAGTAAGTATATTTAAAACAGTAGCATTTGTTTATTTTACACATGCACACACACATTGCAGGAAAAATAAGAAGCAAGGATTGGAAAGGAGAAAGTAGAAAGAAAAATATATAGACTTTATTCCTTGGTTAAGTATTAGGCTTGCTTCCCACAATTAAACAATGTAACAGCTTTTCAAAGAATATTTCACGCTTTACAAACCAACATCCTAGTCGTACTGAACTGATCTATGCCACATCATCTAAAGAAATAACAATATTCCCTTTACATCTGGAGAATTGTAGTCAGTCTGGGACCTGAATAGTCACTCTGATTTGCTCAAAAAGAATTTATCATTCAGTAAAAATGAGAAGAAGAAAATAGGAAGATGGAATCATGTCTTCTGGTAGAGAATTGTAAAATGTTTCATTTCCGAATTGAACTGTTAGCTTTCCATTCTTAAAAGATTTTAGACAAAGACAAATAGTTTTGTATCAGAGACATATACAATAGCCTGAGCATTGGGCCATATTCTGAGCTCTGAGTACTGTTGTTACAGTCATAAATCACCCATACTTGGATAACTTTTCAGTTCTACTTCAGTATATGATTCTCTAACTCTGGACATCAAGATATCCACATTGCTTTTATAATGTTTCTTTTCTTCCTGTCTCCAAACACAATGAAGCAAGAGATCACTTTTGGGCAAGAAAAGGAGGGGTAGTCTTTAAAAGAGAAGACTGCTTCAGTTTGTCTGCGTTACAGAATTAATGAGCAATGGAGTGGCATCAAGATCTTTGCCAGCACTAACATAATCAATTACTGCCTGAGTAGCAATAAGAGAAGCTTGTTGGCAAATTGAAGTTTGGACATTGAAGGGAATAAAACAGAATAGTCTTAACAGAAAATATCATGCTGTGAGCCTATGACTGAGCTTCAGTTTCCATTGTAGGGGGAAAAAACTCTCAGCAGTAGACTGTCTAAATGTTATGTGTTGCACAAAAATGTCCTTGTTAACTGAGCAGCATCACTTCTCTTCTCAATCAATTAGCACCTCATTAATGGTCCACCTGCCACGTTTCAAATCCTGAATCATTTTTTAATCCTTAATCTTTACATATCATATAGACTGACAATGGCTTTGGTTCTTTCAATTTCTCTCTATATATAAGGCCTTTCACTACAATTTTGTAGTAAATTAAAGCAATCCAACTTTAGCATGGGTTTCATTCCAGTTACCATTAGAATCACAAGACCGGAGGGATTTTTTTTTACTTATTTCAATTTGAAGACCACATGACTGCAATGACTCTCGGTGACTTACAATTTAACCATTTACCATTTAAAAGAAAACAGCAAATATCAAAGAAAATATGACAGAAGAAAGAACAAAGAAATTAAAAGAGCCCAATTCCATCTAAGCCTGGGAGAATAATAATTTGTGGAAAGTCAAAAAGATGGGAGCAGTACAGATCTCTAGGAGATGTTATCCACGGCAGTGGTGGGTTGCTCCCAGTTCTATCCTGTTCTATAGAACCATAGTAAAACTGGTGGAAGGCTCCGCCCACATGCCACAACGTCATCATGGGTCATCTGTGCATGCACAGAAGCTTCCGCTGCAAACTGGTAGTAAAGGTAAGTTGAAACCACCCCTGAACCCTGATGGGTAGGAGCCATCACTCACAAGGTGAACCTGATGAACTGATGAGACCCAGAGTCTGCATACTCAGAATAGGCAGAAACACAAAAAGATATATTTGTAACCACATCCTGTTCCATACAAATATTTATAGGTGAGAATCAGTACCTTGAATTGCATCCAGAAGCCAACCAATCTGTGCAGTTTGTCAAGCTGTAGAGACATGTATTCATACATATATATGATCAGCTGTAACTTCTACTTGGCTTTCAACAAATAGGGGGAGGGATAAGTCTGCCTATCGAGATGAGGTGGACCGGTTGCTTTTGTGGTGTGGAGACAATAATTTCGCCTTAACACCAATACTACCAAAAAGCTTATAGTGGACTACAGAAGGAATAGATCAGACATGCAACCCTTGGTTATCAATGGAGACCAAGTGGAGTGAGTGGCCAGTTTTAAATTTTTGGGTGTTGTCATAAAGAGGACCTGACCTGGGGCCAGAGGTGAAATTCAAAAATTTTTCCTACTGGTTCTGTGGGCGTGGTTTGGTTGGTGTGGCTTGGTAGTCATGTGACTGGGTGGGTGTGGCTTGGTGGATATGTGACTGGGAAAACCAACTATCACACTTTACACAAAAATAACACAACTGACTCACACACATGTGCAAAAGCAGCTGGACTTCACACAAAATGGCCCCTGCAACAAGCAGGAACCTCACATAGTCACAGAGAGCTCAAAAACCAACTATCACACTTTATACAAAAATACCGGTCCAGGCAATAGGTAGTAAAAAATACTTTAAAAAGTTTTTAAAAAGTTCCGAGGATCATGCAGCACAGCTGATTGTCATAGAACCTTTTTTAAAACTTTTTTTAGCATTTTTTTGCTACCTATTGCCTGAACCGGTAGTAAAAAAAATGCTTTAAAAAGGTTTTTTTAAAAATTCAGATGATCAGCTGTGCCGTGTGATCCTCAGAACTTTTTTTTTACTTTTTAAATCATTTTTTTACTACTGATTTGGGTGAACCGGTAGCATTTTTACTACCACCCTGAACCAGTAGCATTTCACCCCTGCCTGGGGCACTCACATTGCAGCACTGGTCAAAAGAGCACATCAGAGATTATACTACCGGAGACTTCTCAGGAAACAACAACTGAATGAAAAACTGCTGGTGACCTTATGCTGCTGCACTATAGAGAGTATTTTAACTTACTGCACTGTGTATGGTTTGCTAATTGCACAATGGCAGATAGGATAGTGTTCCAGAGGGTTAACATCATTGCCCAGAGGATCATTGGTTGCCCTCTCCCCTCTTTGAAAGAGCTTTATAGCTCCCCCTGTCTTAATAAAGTTCAAAACATTCTTAAAGAGCCATCTCATCCTAGGCACCCTTTTTTTTTTCAACTATTACCATCTGGCGTGATACTACAGGACAATAAAAACAAGAACAAATAGGCTGAAAAACAGCTTCTATCCCAGAGCAGTAACTATATTGAACTCTACTATACAGTGTTATAAGAAGTTAGCACCCACCCCTTTCCTAGAGGAATGAAATATTTTGGAAATATTAAAAAGGCAGAATATTATGTTTCCCTAGATGAGAAATGGAGAAGCATGTTTTAAGGACCAAGCAGCTCCCATCTTCCTGCCCCCACCCTTTGCCAAGGGGCCAGAGACAGAAACTCAATATTTGTCAATGGACCATCATCTGCAATACAATAGGGCCCATCTAGCAACAGAAATTCACCACAGGGCACCTGGGAAGATTACATCAGCCAGCAAGGCTAGCTAAGACCCCCACTCCCTCGGAGTCTGACAACTAATTAGGATACTCTTTCTGGGCCCCAGGAAGTTCAAAACCAGAGAGTGCATAAAACCCGGGGAGTCACTGTGTCTCACCCCTTTTTTCTGTTCAGGAACTCAAACCATGTGATCCTGTCCACCATTAAACCATCTTTCCAAGCAGTCTCCATGTTTCCAATGTATTTTTCCCCACTTGGAAATGAACCCAGAAGGATATTACTTCCTACAGTGTAATATTAATGCAGTATCGGGTTTTCAATTCAATTGTATAGAATGTGAAGGGTGTGTGTTTTTGTTTTATTTTTATAATTTTCTTATGTATGAGGTACACTGAAGATGGCATTTAATTTCATTGTACGAGGTGCAATGACAATAAATTAAACTAAACTAAATTGTCCAAGACAGTTGTTTCTAGTAATAATCTTGAGAAGACCACATCCCTTCAGGGGTCCAACTCTACATTATTTCCTGTGTGGCCTTAACTATCCAGGGGAGAGCCTGTATCTAACAAACAGATTGTCAAGCTCACAGACATAACCTACAAGCCATATCTTAAGCACCTCATTTGGACTTGTCTAGCCAGAGTATACCTCTGAGCAAATCAAGCAACTCTATCTGCCAAATAATAAAAATATTACTCACAGCAGCCCAGCACCACTACATTGATTTGTGATCCCCTTCCATCCATCCCATATGCTGCTCTACAAGATGCCCAAGATCATGATTTCACCATGCTTTCTTGGACCACTCTGTTATCCACCTAGGAAGTAATCTTTTCCACATGGATATATGCATAGATACACACATGTATGGTTGAACCTATGTTTTTCTGTGTTTGGTGGATCATATGTGTATCATAATTATTTGTGCATCATAATACCTTTGCTATGTGGAGAGATTCCCCTGATTTCCCAATGTTCCCTGCTTTGCATGGACTTCTATTGGGCTTCTATAAAACTCTAGCATCTCTGTGGTTGCTGTGATTTATCTTTATCAGCCAAGGAATATATGGTCCACTGCATTCTATTTGCATACAAATTACATTAAAAATATACAACAAATTTCATGGTTGTGCTTTTTTTGCCATGACAGAAGAGAAACTGATGAAGAGTATGCTTTGAAGGTATTGTGTTACAAATCCTCACTAATCTATACTATTTCTACATGTGAAAAAATAAAAAATACAGTATATAGGTAGAATCAGTAGTAAAATTCAGCCGGTTCTATCCGGCTCAGGCGAACTGGTAGCGCTGACAGCGGGAGGCTCCACCCAACTGCCCAGACATCATCACATCCCATTTTTGACCCTCTTCACAGAAGGCTCTATGCATGCATGGAGGAAGTGTGCTCACATTTGCAAACCAGTAGCGAAGGTAAGTGAATTTCATCCCTGGGTAGAATGAAGCATATTTATGAGATTCGAGAATTGAGAATGCAATATCTCCATATTCTGAGACATGTTGCCTCTTATAGTTCATTCGTTTATCCAATTTATTGTCCTTTAGGAAGACTTAAGACCATTCATTCGACAGAGTATATTCACATTGACACTGCTTGTAGTATAGTCATGTTGCTGACATGTTTTATTATTTTATTTCTATTTATTTCTATTCTGCTGATTTTATACTTGACTGAACTTTCTTTTGCTTCGTGCTTTTGCCCACCCATAGTGTAGCAATACACACAGAATTATGCAGAAGAGTCGCAGCAGCAGATAGAAAAAATAGCTTAATGCCGGAGATTGAGGGAAATTAGGTGACTAGAAATAACTCTATGCAAAAACCCTTGTATTTATAGAACACCTACCCGAATATTACATTGTTGAAAATGCCATTATGCAAAATATAAGAGATATGATCTCCTGGAATAGACTGACAAACTAATATGACTTCCCATTAAGCTAAATTGGCAACATTCACACACAGTCAACCTAACCAGTAAATATATATAAGCAATATGAATAATGTATGCATTGTGAAATATGAAGATAAATACAGGTTAATAACATCTGCACAAATATAGTCATGAATAGCCACATTCAAAATCAAGGAATATTAATCATTGAGTCAGACTACAGTAGGTCATATAAAATAAATGACTACCAACTGGACAAGTCCATCCTTAGAAATCAAATAATTTGGACTTCAGAGAATTGAATTCAGATAAGATAATTTACTGAGCAAGAGCAAATATTTCATCTTATAATAAAAAGGACTGAAATAACAACATAACTAAATGTAAGTTTGTGAGTGTAAAGACAAGTCTCTTACAAGACAATTAACTGCTGGTGATTTTATGGACATGTCTATGTAGTTTTTTTGGCAACAATATGAAAGTTTTTATCTTTAATTACCCAGTCTATTCTACAAACAGTTCTTATTTTGTGTATTGTTTATACTAACCATATCTTATTTTCATTTTTTTTAACCCAAAAAAAGCTTTCTACATTTCGGTAGAGAGATGTTCCATGAGGATCGTTCCAGCACAAGTCTGAAAGCTGGAAGACTAAACCTATGATCCCAGTGACTGACTCAGATTGGATCCAGAAAAGACTGGGTAGAGCCTGATGCCTATTGAGAAGAGACCTACTAAGATAGATGAAAAGTCAGCAATTGTAATCAAACATTAGTGCAATATTAAAGAGCATACCTGTATTAAAATCTTACTTTTAATTATGGGTATGTTCTTTATCATTTATGATTGTATTATCACAAATCTAATCAATTCATAGAATTGTCTATTGTGGAATCCTTGGTGCTCCCTGAGCTTGCTTGTTTTCTTGCAGATGTTTCATTACCCAAATAAGTAACATCTTTGATAATGAAACATCTGCAAGAAATCAATCAAATTGAAAGAGCACCAAAGACCTCACAGTTCAATCCTGAGACACAAATATCTTCTTATATTGGTAATTCTTTGTTGGTTACCAAGGAAAGGCAAATGGACAGATGCACATATAGATGCTATTACAACATGAATTCTGTCAAGATTAGAGTAGGATTTTTTACCACAAACCCTAGAAGGCTGAAATGAGACAATATTAGACATAACATTTACAATTTATTTGAAATACAAATATGTCAGAGTTTCTTACAAAATTCAAATCCAGAAGCACACACAGATAAATGATGCAGCAGGAGTCATTAACTTCTTTATATACACAATAATACATGAAGTAAATTTAAAATACCAACAGCAGATTCGCAGTTTCATTTCAGCTCAGATCAGCAGACAAGTTCACACACACTGCTTAGCTTCAGTTTCAATTCTCTGCAGAGACTCAGAAGCTGCAGACTAAGACATGCCCTGGCTCCAGTCTGTCTCAGCTCCCATTGGCTGATTTAGTTGCTGTGCATATTCATTGGCTGACCTTGTTACCATGTCTTCCCAGTCATGAATATTCTGACAGAATATTAGCATGCACAAGAGTAAATATTAAAAGATTAAATAATAATAAATAATAGGAAGCTTGTGAGTTTGATTCAAGATAGCAGCAGATATTTTTCTCTCTAAGCATTTTTAAACTTTTATTGAAAGATTTTGGAATTAATTATAATAATCAATTTTTATTCAACATTTTTATGGGAACCAGAATTATTTTGTCTTCTATATGTCGAATTGAGATTAGAGACCATATAATTTAAATTTGACATCTTAGTGTCAAATCTTTAGGGTACTAAAGATTTCAGGCAAAAGGAAAAACAAAGAAAAACTGTCATTAGTTTTGATTAGAATTGGTGTTTACAAAATGACATAAAACACTACAATATTTGAAATATTAAAGAAGATCTTCAAAGAAGAGAGCCAGAAATTAAAAACCACAATATCAATAATATCAGTAATGATGTCGGCTCCCATGGATGGAAGGAGTGACAAATGAGATATACATTTTACTTGATGCAGAAATAATTGAATATTAATTGATTGATTAATTAATTAATTAGAAATATTGGATTTTAAAAATGTGGATTACAAGACAAAGAAGGTATTTAAAGAGAAATATAAGTGACAGGCCAATAGAATGACCCAGATAAGGATTCTTTACTGGATATACAAAGGAAGCTGAGTGAAGTTTTAAAAATTTAAGGGGGAAATTCAAATAATAAACCAAGGGAATGGCCTGAAGAATGTCTTTTCATTGGATTTACAGAAGTAGTTTGTCAACACCTCCAAAAAGCCCATGTAATTTTTTTATTCCTTCCCCTTTGATTTTGGTGATGAAATTTAGCTGCCAAATAATGGTGACAGCTTGCTATTTTGTGCAGGTGGAGGGGGGGTAATGTTACGCTCCTTATAAATTTGATAAACTTATTTTACAAAAGAAAAAAGAAAAAGAAAATAAAGTATTCACTTGACATGCCAAACCTGTTTAGATGTTGATGATGCCACAGCAACCTGGTCGCAGGACTGTAGTCTTCAGAGGCTCTTCAAAAAGGAATACTTTTTTTTTTAATTTAATGACCGCTCAATTCCAGGAGATGTTGGGCAGTGCATGAAACTAAAAAAGACATACAAACTACTAAAAAATATTAAATCAACAGGGAGTCTGGACTAAAATACCCTAATAACCAGGGGTGGGAGTCAACCAGTTCGTACCACTTCGGGAGAACCGGTTGTTAACTTTCTGAGCAGTTTGGCAAACTGGTTGTTGGAAGAAATCATTAGGACAGAGAACCAGTTGTTAAATTACTTGAATCCCACCACTGCTAATAACAAAATGCACAAAACAAAATGGGGAACATTAAACAAATAATCAGCATTCCACTTTAGAAGGTAAATATGGATTTAATGTGCAGTTAAAATAACTTTTGTCCCCTACAAAGCCTGAAGGAAGATAAAAGTTCTCTATTTGCTTCATCCTGGCCCTGTTGCACTGGGCAAAAAAAAAAAATATGACAGATTCCAAATTGCTTTTCCTACAAGACATGCCCTAAAGCTGAACAGAAACTGGAAACTGCATTTATACCAGCAATCAATCTATCTAGTTCAGAATTTCAAAGTGTGATCGTTGGTAGTTCTATCTGGAAGTGCTAGGTACTGAATCCACTAGCTTTTTCCTGCATTATGAATACATTGTACCACTAATAGGCACTATTTATTACAATGAAAATATATTTAGTCAATCTCAGTCAGATATAATTTCAACTATATGTAATAACAGATACAGTTTTTGTTGATGAGCACAAAGTTTGCCACAGTATCAAAGTACTTTTTATTGTAGAAAAATACAAACTGGGAAGTCTCTCTAAAAAGGCAGAATCCTATGTCATAGGATTCATATAGTGAGAAAATAATAAAACTTTTCTCACAATGTAGACAAGGAAAAGGAAGAACAATCAGACTCTGCAGTGAATCTTTTGGAGACTGACCCCTTTGACTTGATTGAACTGGCCCAATTTCATTATTTAGGGTCAATATCTTTATCTTAAAAAATCACCAAATCCTTTATTCCTTTTTTCAGAAGTTACAGCCTTCTCAGTGAATAGCATTTCTCCTCATTTTTAATTTGAATTGTAAAGGCAAAGTAGAATCAGGAGACGAGTGTGTTTGTCAGGAAACAGACTACTTAGTTAATAAAATGGTATTTAACTTGGGATCACGGTGCTCAATCTTGTGCTAGGCTTATCAACTGCAAGAAAATGGTTATAAAATAAATTTATAAAATAAATATTGTTTGCAAGTTCATATTTTAAAGAGGAGTTAGAAAACAAGTTTAGATTTTACAAATTCTTTAATAAGTGCTGCACATATACAGTATGTATATTTTGTAATGATATGTGTGGAATTTTACTCAAAAACCTTAGCTGAAAATATTGG
Organism: Ptyas mucosa; assembly: GCA_012654045.1. Lineage (NCBI taxonomy): Eukaryota > Metazoa > Chordata > Lepidosauria > Squamata > Colubridae > Ptyas > Ptyas mucosa. The sequence continues at coordinate 7,074,931 of WNWU01000032.1, read as the reverse complement.
AATTGTCATCCAATAAATCTGGAGATCAGGAGTTGAAGATTATTTTTCTAAAGGGAACTGTGCACCAATTATATAGAAGACATATTTTATCACTAAACAATACATCTGTGTCAGACGTGTGCGAAGAATGTGGATTCTCTAAAATATAGACATTCTCTAACTGTTTTCCCAAGAACGTTTCAAATGCAAACACTAGAGGAAGACAAGACAGGAACAAATTAGAGTATAATGAGAAATAAAGTTGCAAGGCCAATCAATATTGATGTGTCAGGGGAAATGTTTCTGAAGCTTGATGACACTTTCAAAATAATTCATACATTAACACTTCTCATTTTCGCTCATTTTAATGTGATCAATCTTCTGTAAATTCCTCAGTTTCACTCATGTTGGCATGTTGATTTAGTTTTTATTAAATATTAGTCCCTTCATTGGGAAAAAAGATTAAATACATTCCTTAGCAAGACTTCTAGAAGTGGAAAATAAAAGAGCTTGCATTAGAGCTAGAATTGTTCTTCTGGGGACTCTCATCACTGTTAAATCATCTCCCAAACCACCTTTCACTACTGAAATAGCTTTCTTACAATTGTCAGCATTAAGAAAGAAAATGTACATATGGACTGTTCATTCAATATTAGTCACAAGGTGTCTATATCAAGTTTCTGCCTTGCTACCTGACAAGGTTCAAAAGGTGTCACACATTATTTTAGAATCAAAGTGCTGGATTCTTGCTGTATTGCTGACATTTTTTTCCTCTAAAAACTGCAGAAATGAAATATTTGTCAACTCTGAAGCTGGCCTGATGGGGACATCTTTGAGGCTTCAATATTGCCACAATGGAGATGAGGGTTAGGGACTGGGGAATAGAGTGGGGTTTTCTAGCCAAAACAATATATACTTTTCTCTGGGAAACAAGGACATTCCAACAGGTGGCTGAAGAGAGGAGGAATGATGTTACCAAGCAACTGCACAATACCCTGATTGGACCATGTGACAGTTTGTTTGAGAAAAGGGGAAAAACTTTTACTTTTAATTAGGTAAAAACTGCGGGAACCTTTAGAGTCAGTTTTCACCAGTCCATGCCAATATGACATATTCAATAAAACTGTTCTCTCAGGAATCTACCTACCTGTTTGCTATGGGTATGTTACTTGGAACCTTGACAATATTATTTTTATTGCTTGAAGGGACAATGCCTATTCAGAATTAGTATTATCAGATTGTCTTTACTGCAATCCACTTTTCAGGTGGGTGATATATTCAAATCCCTTGTGGCTAGGGATTTACGAGAGACAAAGCCCAACATTTTTGTAAGTGCAGCAGGATGGAGAAGGTTTAAGCAGGTAGTGTATAAGACTCATTGAAATTAAATATTCCAATGAAAGTCTCATTCCAGACCCATCTCAGCTTTACAAGGAATGACTCAAAAACCCAAAGATGACGGTGGCTATTGCTTCTTTTTGCACCCTAAATGCAAATGCAAACACCCTAAATGACCAACCCTAAATGCAAATACAAAAGACAGAGATTGTGTTATGAAGCTATAATAAATTGTGTTATTTTTCATCACAGTAGCTAGCATTAAATGTCTATCAAATATCTACTGGGGAGAAGGCTGTCCAACTCTTCTGTCTTCAAAAGGCAGGGATATAATATGATATCTATTAAGTACCAGACAAATATTTGTCCTTGGTGATATCAATATTAATATCTTCTTTAGAGTTTTATAGTGACTTCTGGTTGTTTCTTAAAATGACATAATGAACTCAGTTGTATACACTTTATTAATGGAATTATGAATTTTTTTTCCTTTTATAAAAATGAAAATAATAATTGATCTATACTAATTGTGAATTTAGTTAGTTTAACTAAATAAATAAATAAACCATTTATTTCCTCTCAGTTCAATCCAGTGAACTTGGAAAAAATGGCACAGCATTGTATCCTTAAAGACACAAAGGCTAAAAACAGATTTGGTAATCTACATGTAAATATAAATTTGATATGTAGTCTGAAATTATTATTTTATTCCGTTATTATATACTACAAATGAGAAGACTGTAGCACATTCAGCATTCTCGTTATTTAAATACCTTAAAGGCACACACAAAGATTCAAATTAATTTTCATTCTTCTCAGTTACAATCTATTTTAGAGGCCTATATTGTATATGTTACATTTTATGTTAAGTTTTATACCATGTTTTATGTGTTGCATTATGTTAAGTTATATGTTAGTGTGGTGTTAGGTATCACACTAGATATTATAACATTGCCATGTTGCCCTTTAGTATTATCACACTGTACCAGAGGTGGTATTCAGCAGGTTCTGACCAGTTCCGGTAGTGGAAATTTTGAGTAGTTTGGAGAACCGGTAAATACCACCTCTGACTGGCCCTGCCCCCATCTATTATCTGCCTCCCGAGTCCCATCTGATCAGGAGGGAATGGAGATTTTACAGTATCCTTTCCCTGGAGTAGGGTGGGAATGGAGATTTTACAGTATCCTTCCCCTGCCATGCCCACCAAGCCACGCACACCAAGCCATGCCATGCCCACAGAACCACTAGTAAAAAAGTTTGAATCTTACCACTGCACTGTACCTTCTATGCAAGCATATCATGAACCATAGTTGGTCATTCCAACAAGGACAATTTTCCTGTTGTCAGATACATATCACTACAAATCTGACTGCATTGCAAAAATACATCTCCTGCCTGACCCTTTCTTTGCTGCAACAAAGGAAAGCGAGAAATCAGAGTGATATACATGTTTCTTCTTATCTAACATTGAGTGTCCCTATTTCTATTCATGAATATTTTTCTATATTTAAATTTTCCTTACTGTTGCAACCTGTAATAAAAAGATACCTTTTTCAGATTCAGTGATGTGAGCCATTTCAATCATTCTCGAATTGCATCAGACATACATCCATTCCTTTGGTTTCTACTTTCAACAACAAAAAAGCCCTTTCTTGTATTATATTAAAGTGGAACCTTCCAATGATGTAATGGCAGACACTCTTAAATTAACTTCTGGTCCATTGTTCATAATTATCCCTCAATATGTCCATGTTGATGGACTGAAGATATCTCCTTGATATGTGATGAAAATTTTATTTGTATGAATGAATCAGCCACTAGAGAGGCGACATCTTTTTGCTTTGTCTTGTGATGGATCTAGATTTTTGTCAGAAAAAAAATAGTGGTTGACAATTTCGAAGTATCAAATAAGGAATAGAGCAGGAAGATTCAGGGTTTCCTTTTGGGGATTTTTTTGTGGATAGTTGGCTGCCCTGTAGGATTCCCACTTTGCTGTATTCACTCTTTAGGTAAATGAACCCAATAATTTTAAAAATGTCATATTTTTCTAATTTTCTCCCCTGCAAGGCAATTCCTCATTATTCAAGGAATCAGAAACAAAGTAATAATGCAAGTTTCTGCCTAAACAAATCACCACGAAATCATTATTTTTATTTATATTGTCATGTTAATGTTTTTCCATACAGAGACTCTAAGAAAATCATTAATGCCAACCAATAAATAGCTTCCTCATAAGTTATCCAAGAACTGAACTTGATCTTTACCCTGTCTGGAAAGAAATATGAGTTTATTATCTTACATATCCTCAAAACACGGAGCGAATCTGATTATTTCAAAGTAACTTTAGTTCTGGTTTAATGAACAGTAAAACATGCTGATGTTTTTGTTAATGCTCTGAAATCTATACATAAATATATTAAATATAAACATAGCTAAGATTATGTTATACCAACATCATTCATAATACCTCTCCACTACATTCTGCCATTCATGCTTCCACTACCATGTTTTTCCTATATTGTCTTTTGTTTTTAAACATCATATCGCTCTTTTGGCATCACATCAAAGTCAGCTTCATTTGACCTTCTCAGTCTTCCCCCTTTTTGACCCATTCCCTCTCTTTCAGGGATATGTTTTGCAATTAGATCTTCTTTCATTCTATTTATATGACCAAATGTATTTTGAATCCACATTCATTGAACATGACTTAATTCTTGACGGGAACTCATATTTTTTTTCCTTTCATACATTCTGTGTCCCAGTTCCTGCTACATTAAAACTAAATGTATGTTTCTCCTGAATTACCCAATTCTCACTTCCATATAAATAAATTGGAATAAGTATTTTTTCAGGAAATATTACAGCAACATTTCTATGTCTTAAATTGTATTCCTCCTCATATTTAATAAACATTTTGTCTACCTATAAGATATTCATCTACTTGTGCTATTTTTGTCATTTATATATCAATCGTTCACTCTATATTGCCTGTCTAACACTACTTTGATATTCATTTCTGATCCATATTCCTGATGGTATCACACAGTCTACCATCTAACATGAGATCAACTACAAACACATTGCAGTTACATTTAGGCCCAAACAAAGACATTTCTGACACCACCATAAGCATTTGTTATATACGTATTTATCCATAAATATATTGAACAACCAAGGAGACATAATTTATCCTTGTATTAATACTTACTTAGTGCTGAACTACTTTTAAAATTTATTATTTATTATTTTCAACTCCATTTTCACATAATTTTCACACAATTAAGGAGTAGTTCCTTAATTCCAGTCCATCCCTTTTAAAATATGCAGTTTTTAAATCACCAACTTTGCAATGGATGTTATTTCTCAGACTCAACACTATTCAAGTTCTTCTGAAAAGCAAAAATCTAATCTGTACATGGCATAAAGCTGAACTATATTTCCCAAATGATGTTCATTGTCATGTGTTGTACACTTTAAATATTTTAATTACTTTGTTAAACTTCACAAACACATAATAGTTTATATTATTATTTGTTGGCTGGTTGGTTGGTTTATTGAATTTATATTGCCGCCTATTCATCGATGGTAACTCAAGATGGCTTACAGAATATAAAACCACATTTAAAACAATAAAAACTAACAAAAAGAAACAATCTCTGGGGGAATGATGTTCCAGAGAGAGGGATACACCATGGAGAAGGCCCTTCTTTGGGGTCCCACCAGGTATATCTCCCTCGGGGATGGGACCCACAATATCCCCTTCCTCCCTGCTCTGATTGGTAGATGTGACCTACAAGAGACAGTCTCTCAGATAACCTGGTCCCAAGCCATGAAGGGCTTTAAAGGTGACAACAAACACCGTGAATTGCACCCGGAAGTCAGTTGGCAACCAATGCAGCTCCTGCATGAAAGGTGATACATGTGCACACTGGGATCTGCACAAAACCATGCGGGCCACTGCATTTTGCACCAACTGGAGCTTCAGGATGCTCTTCAAGGGCAGCCCCATGTAGAGCATGTTGCAATAGTCAAGACGGGAAGTGACTAGGGCATGAATGACTGTGAGTAGGGACTATTGATCCAGGAAAGGGTGTAACTGGCGCACAACCCACAGTTGTGCAAAGACTTTCCTGGCCACGACCTCCAACTGCTCTTTGAGCACGAGTCGTGAGTCCAGGAAAACCCCTAGATTACTCACATCCAAGACCAAAGGTGGCAATTCTCCCTGAGCGAATGAACCCCAAACCCTGAGCTACCAGTCTTGAAAGGGTTTAGTTTCAACCATTTGCTCCCCATCCACCCCTAACAGCCTCTAGGACAGTGATGGCGAACCTTTTTGGCATTGCGTGCCAAAAGTCTAAGCGCACGTTCTCCCGCGTGCCGGAACCCATAATGCAATGCGCGCCCCATTTACGCATGTGTGCATGACAACTCCCATGCTCCCTCTACACATGCGCCCACACTGTGCATGCATGCCCCCCCAATGCGCCCCCCCCACTTTTTCAAAGTGGGCCGGCATACCTCTTACCGGCCGTTCCCTGGTGAGACAGCTGTTCCCCGCCTGGTGCATGGCGCTGCCAAGATGGCTTGGCTAATGATCAGGCAACTCCAAAGTTTCCTGCTAAACATGTTCGTTCTTCTTTCCCTGTTTAAAAGAGCCGCGCTTGTAGGGGGGAGAGATCTGGCTAAAGAGCTGTGCTTTAGCTGTGCTAAAGAGCTGCCTCCTGCCTTCCACGATCTCCAAAGTTCCTCTCCCCATGGAATCCTAGCGTTTTCCTGCCTTCCACGATCTCCAAAGTTCCTCCCCCATGGAATCCT
>WNWU01000032.1:6966738-7068786 GCA_012654045.1 Ptyas mucosa | reverse complement strand
TAGCATTTTCCTGCCTTCCACGATCTCCAAAGTTCCTCCCCCATGGATCCTAGCGTTTTCCTGCCTTCCACGATCTCCAAAGTTCCTCCCCCATGGAATCCTAGCATTTTCCTGCCTTCCACGATCTCCAAAGTTCCTCCCCCATGGAATCCTAGCATTTTCCTGCCTTCCACGATCTCCAAAGTTCCTCTCCCCATGGAATCCTAGCGTTTTCCTGCCTTCCACGATCTCCAAAGTTCCTCTCCCCATGGAATCCTAGCGTTTTCCTGCCTTCCACGATCTCCAAAGTTCCTCCCCTGATTGAGTGCCTCCTGCCTTCCATGCCTCCTCAGAGTTTTGCAGTTTCTCCCCCCATCACGTGCTAGCTTTCTCCTGCTTTCCTGCCACGGAGAGGCAGAACCTGCAGAGATCGGGGAAGGCCCTGCTTCTGTTCATCTGCAGAGACCAGAAGACCAGCTGGCCGATTGGAGGTGCGCGCATGTGTGGTGGACTTGGGGTGGGCTGTCGGCTGGCGTGCCAGCAGAAAGGGCTCTGCGTGCCACCTGTGGCATGCGTGCCATAGGTTCGCCATCACGGCTCTAGGAACTGCACTGAGAGAGGGAGGACACGGCATCACTTACTCACCATGGGCCAAGACATATAGCTGAGTATCATCAGCAGATTGGTGATACCTTAGTCCATGGTGATGAATGTTATCACCCAGCGGCTTCATATAAATGTTGAACAGGAACAGAGAGAGTATGGGGGTCCCTGTGGAACCCCTCAAAGCAATGGGTGGATCTTTCCCCTCCTATCAACACTGACTTAGAGCAGCTGTAGAGGAAGGAAGTGAACCAGGATAGCACAAGACCTCCCACTCCTATCCCCCAAAGCCGCCCCAGGAGAATATCATGGCTGATGGTATCGAAAGCAGTATTATATTATACTATACAGTATATATGAGCACAATAGCAATTGAATTAGATCCTAGTTATTTAAAAAATGTAGTTTAAAAAAAGAAAGCTAACCTGTTGTGTAGAAAAAGAAAAGAAAATTCCTAGAAAATAGGGGAAAATATATAATCCCCTTTAAACCAGAAATCTGCTCACTTCATTCTTCTGAAAATTTTCTATTTACTCTTACTACTAACTCGCAGATTCAAATGAAGGTTTCACATAGGCTGCACATCCAGTCAAGCAATACGTATTTTAACATTTATTAAAATAACATTTATCTACACCAATAGTCTAAACATTTTTTCATGATACATATGATTTTCTTTTCACCAATTTTTTTCTTAAACATTAGCAATGGTATTTATTTTCATTCCACTATCCTATGCATCATGTTCCTTTGCTTCTTTCCTTTTCTTCTATGTCCATTTTCCTAAGCCCATTCCCAACATTACTAAAAATGCTTTAAGATTTTTTTTCTAAGCAAATTCTCAGCATTCTTATTCATTCCTGAGTCTCCAAATAACCCAGCCAGCTTTACTTTATTAACCTGCCTCATTCCACTCACCCAGTCATGTCAAGTAACAGACAGAACATGATTATTAACAGGATTGCAGGTGTGTGTGTGTTTGTGTGTGTGTGTGTGTGTGTGTGTGTGTGTGTGTATGTCAACTTCCACTTCACAAATTTGACCCAATTCATTTAGCTCTGTAACATCCTTCCATTTTAGTTTTCAGATACACAGGAATCAACCTATAGGCTGTATACTGGATTTAAAGCCTGTACATACAGCAAGTTGCAAACAAATGCTATTCTCATGAATTGTTTCTGACCAGAAGGTAATAGAATGTACAATGTACAGAACATAATAGAATGTTCCTATGTAAAGCTAGACCATCCTGTTCTTCATCATGCCGAAGGAATCACAATGAAGATGAAAGAGGCTGTGAAGTTGCATCAAGGAAGAGTTTCAAGAGTGGAAGAACCAACCGCAAGTCTCAAAGGGAGAAAAGAAAATGAGAGCTTGATGTTATCTCAGTTTGGTCACAGTGGGAAAGAGAACTCCAAAATATTAAGAACAGTTTAGAAGATGACTTGAAACAATAAACAACATCTGGTGCCCAAAGCATTTTAGGTAAAGAAAAATCCTTTGTTATTTTGTTTTTTTCCCTGACCTTGGCAATCAAAGGACTGTCCTGAAAATGAAATCTCAGTTTCAAACATCTTGCAAAAGTAAGCAAGCTTTTTTCCTTTAAAGGGGGGGGGGGGCTGGATTAGTGTTTTTTGTTACTGTTTCTATTACTCTTGTGGGTTACATATAATGAAAGAGCTATGTTTTATAAAGTTTAGCTTGATTTATTTTATTTATAGGCTGAAGATTAATTATTAAAAACTAGATAAAATAAACATATTTATATCTTGCCCACCCTTATCCCCAACTGTACACATTCATTTATCATTTTAGGTCATCACAGTATTGCAAAGATGGAAAACCCATTATCATCACCAGAAAAGGGATTTGGTAGTTATTCTAATAAATGCTTGCCTTGGTAACCCAATAAAAATCCTTAAGAACCTAAGATTTAAATCATTGTTCAATTAAAGGCAACACTATAATTAACCAGTTTTATCCCTCAGTTGTTAATTGCAACAACTCTACTCACTGAAGTGAAACTGTATTTAAATAACTATTGGTATAGTCAGTGTCTTCAGGAGACTGGATGTTGAATTACTTGGTACTAGATCAAATTTAGCATTTCATCCTCTTCTGCCATTACAATTAGGAAAGACAATTATAATAATAGGGAGAGAGAAGGGCGGGAGAGAGGGAGGGAGGGAGGGAGATCGGGAGGGAGGGAGGTGAATTATACTCTGAAGTATAATTAGACATTGGACTGAAATATTCTGCTGGTAGGATTTCATTTAATGAAGAGAAGGGGAGGGGAGGGGAGGGGAGGGGAGGGGAAGGGAAGGGAAGGGAAGGGAAGGGAAGGGAAGGGAAGGGAAGGGAAGGGAAGGGAAGGGAAGGGAAGGGAAGGGAAGGGAGAGGAAGGGACAAGACAAGACGAGACGAGACAGAGTTGGACGGGACCTTGGAGGTCTTTTAGTCCAACCCCCTGCTCAAGCAGGAAACCCTATACCATTTCATACAAATGGTTGTCCAATCTCTTCTTAAAAACTTCCAGTGTTGGAGTATTCACAATGTCTGGGGGCAAGTTGTTCCACTGATTAATTGTTCTAACTGTCAGTAAATTTCTTCTTAGTTCTAGATTGCATCTCTCCTTGATTAGTTTCTATCCATTGCTTCTTATCTGTCCACAGGTGCTTTGGAGAACAGCTTGACTCTCTCTTCTTTGTGGCAACCCCTGAGATAATGAACAGGGGGGGAGTCAATTAATGACACCTCTGTTTTGAAACCAGATAAATTTCCATCCATATGTACTGCTGATACTATTTGTATTACAGAAAATATTTCACATTTCTTTATTATAATTCTCTATTACTTATTTTTTAAAAAGTTTTCTTGGTTAACATTTTTATTTCTTCAGTAACAGAAGTTTGGCTTGGTACAGCTTTATTTTCAACCCATGATTTAAAAGAACCCTCTCTTAATGCTGCAGTCAAAAAATTAGTAGTTGCAAACAAGAATAGTAAAAATAATTTTGAGGAAAACATGCCTTCGTATTTTCTGCTGAAATTGGAGATAATTTACAGTGTTTCGAATTCCTTTACTGTAACTTCTGATTCATTCTCAGGCTGACTGCTATTTTCCCTCAAAAATTATATTATTTTCCCCAGACTGCTTTAATACAAGTTATAATAAATTATACTTCCATGTAAGAGTTTGTTTCAGTATTACAGTATTTATTGGTGAGAAAAGGTTTAAAGTCTGATTTTCTGTACACACTGCTAAAGAAAAAGAAAAGACAACCTTTTATTTTGCATAATTGGATCAACAAGGACTTTATTTCTAAAAGAAGGATTGGTGAGATGTCTTGAGAAAGTGTGGGATTTGAAGGCAAGAAATTAGCTTGATATAAATAAAGGAATAAACAAGCCATGTTCTACAGATATATGGAGAAATGGAATAGCTCTTCTCCAAACCCATTCTCAAAGCAACAAAACACTGCAGCATCACCAAAAAAAATTGGTTTGTGTTTGGTTTGGGGGTAACAGCCAAAGTGCCATCCATACAGGCTTATACACACACTTATGTAATATAGAGAGGTCCTTAAAGCAACCACAACTGAGCCTGTGATTTGGCACTTTGTTTCTTTGAACTGAAGATTTGGAAGGGTTTTGTGCAAGGCAATCTGCAAATGCAAGGATCCTGATAGATATCATGGAATGTACCGTCAAGTAATAATTGGAATTGCATTACACAGCACAATTTCAAATAATCTATTAAAATGCACATTTTACCCAAAATGTGGCAAAACTAGCATACTTCCTTTAATAAGTCTTTGCAATTGTAAATCCTTTGAAGTAGACCAGTCTAGGAAATGAAAGTTATGACTGCTGAAACTGCTTTTATTATAAAGTTACTGTAACAGAATCTTACAAGTTTGAATATGCTTCGTCCCTCTATGTTCAAGAGAACCAGGGACAGTGAAGTCTGAGATGCTTTCTCAAATTACAGTTCTGCTTTGGACTCAAAATTATTTTGTCTTACCCTTGTATTTGGTGCAGCACATTCTTCTGTTCTTCAAGGTTATTGCTCCTGCAATACTTGCCTCATAAACTTCAAGTGGTGTAAAATCTTAAGCCCTCATGCTGTTACCCCCTTGCTGTCATAAAAAAAACATGTACCAAGGCATATTAAAGCAAATTATATGAGAATCAGGAGATTTTCAGGTCAGCTCTTGTGGTGCTTCAGTATTGCTGAGTTCTAAATGCATAGCTGAATATATACAAAATTATTTTATCACATCATAGTTGTCTAAGATGTTTGCTGACATTTAGATAATATTTCCCCCTTTGTGTGGTGAAAACTTTCTAACTTGACTGAAAAAATAATGTTCAGAACAGAATTTTTCATGCTTATGCAGGAAGCGTGACAAAATGTTTACATGGCTGAACCTGCATGGTCAGGGTACTTTCTTAATTGCTAAATGCTGGATGAAGAGTTTGCCCTCAGTTCTTCCTGTCTCCCCACATTGTATTCCCCCCAACTCTCCTGCAAAGTAAGTGGACACCGCCATCTAGACACTTCCTTTTCTTATGTCAGCACACTATATATCTTGGATACACTCAAAGGAATTTTCCTAGCTTCAGATTAGTGTTTTCCAATTTCAAGTGCCTTCAACCATTGCAAATATATATTGTACTGGTCTGCAGCTCAAATCACCATGGCTTTCAGTAATTGAATGCCTCTCCAATTCTTTTTTTTATTATTATCTTTCTGAAAACTACATCCCGTAGCTAAATATTACCTTTGTTTTATGCCACAGATACTCTGTATGGATATGTACTGATGAGTTTGGAATCATGTTGTCATAAATAGTCCCATTTTTAACTTCAGAAACTGCAATCCTACAATCATGGCTACTAAAATTAAGCTTTGGTGAACTCAGTTTTGTGCATAGATTTACAAAATTAAATTGGCAGTGAAATTCTTAATATTTTGCTATTGGTCTGTCAAATTGCTGTTTTTTTATGTTGTATTATTGAATCAATATTGTATGAAACTTTGGAAAGATTAGGCTTAAATATTAAACAAAGAAATGATTTTCTTTATTTATTTACACATTCATGCTATATTATGAATACTTTAAAGCTAAACATGATTCGGTATAAATACACATAAAAATTATTATACCGGGGCTTCATTTAGTAAAGTAAAAGCATTAAAAAAACCCTATGTTTCTTAGTACGGTAGTCTATTTAACTCTAGGCTTTCACTATTATAAACAATTTAGCAATGTACTTCTGTGTATATTTTCTACGTATTAATTCTAACTCATAATTAAATGAGACTTACTCCCAAATAATTATATTTAGAAATAAAGCCCAAATGAATCTACATATGGACAAATCTAAAACTACCAGGCGCAAATAGCTTCAAAATCTTACAGATTGCTGGGTAACAGCAGAGAGTTATATATTTCTGTATCCATTTGCTACTATGTAATCTGGATTTTTGCAATATGGATCTTTTACCCTACTACCAAGCAAAGCAATAAGTATCAACTTGTTTTTGTTTTGTTTTTTAATTTGATTTATATGCCGCCCTTCTCCGGAGACTCAGGGTGGCTTACAGTGTGTTAAGCAATAGCCTTCATACTTTTGTATATTTACACAAAGTCAGCTTATTGCCCCCACAATCTGGGTCCTCATTTTACCTACCTGAGAAAGGATGGAAGGCTGAGTCAACCTCGAGCCTGGTGAGATTTGAACTTGCAGTAATTGCAGGCAGTTGAATGTTAATGAATGTTAATAACAGTGCTTTAGTCTGCTGCGCCACCAGGCTCTTCAGATAACAAATAAGAGCCGTGGTGGAACAGTGGTTAGAATGCAGTACTGCAGGCTACTTCTCCTGAGTTCAACCTACCAGCAGTTCAGCAGTTAGAGTATCAGCAGCTCAAAGTTGACTCAGCCTTTCATTCTTCTGAGGTAAGTAAAATGAGGACCCAGATTGTTGCCCAGTTATTTCTGACTCTAAGGGGCAGTGTTCATCTCTGTTTCTTAGCTGAGGTAGCCAGCTTTGTCCAAAGACATTTCCATAGTCATGTGGAACATTGTTACCTTCCTATCAAAGTGGTACCTATTTATCTATTCACATTTGCATGCTTTCTAAATGTAGGTAAAGGTAGCTCACCCTCTTTGCATGGAACTTGGGTCTTGAACCCAGGCTCGGTGTACTTTACCGCTGAGCCATTGCACTCCTTAAGTTAGTTAGTTGCTATTAATTTGCATAGGTCTGAAGGGATATTGGATAAAATTCGGTGTCGGCAAATACCTCCCAAATATTATCAGACTAAAATAGGTGAAAGAGAACAATGTCTTCATTTCTTTAATCTCTAGAGAGGATAATGTCAAACTACCAAACTAAGAAAGGCCTTGGTTTAATCCAACAGGGTTATTTTTGTTTCTTTCATACTTCTCCAAACATGAAAAGTGCATGGCTAGTTAGCCAACCACATGTTGCCTTTATAAGGCGACTTGTTTCAATATTATAGAAACAACTATTAATTTCAACAAAAAATTTAAGAGAAGCTGGCTTTGGCAGCAACAGGTCTATTGCTTCTTATTCTTTCTCATAGTGAACAATTAAATTTTCAATATTTCTTTGGAAAAATCTTTTTTTATTTTCTTACCTCTATTCACGTCTAATTTTGTTGCTGGTGTATTTTTTAAAAAGATAAAATTGACTGTAGGTATGGAGTACCTCCATACCTGGTATAAAAAGCTTTAAAATGCTTTCCCTAATTCTACAAAGAGCTAGCATACATTTTATCAAACTGATATTCATTGAGTCATAAATATACTCCACCATCCCCCCTAATTTCTAGCCTGCATGATTAAGAGCTGGTTAGAACATGAATCACATGAAATTCTAAATCACAAATTAGTCAGGTAAGCATTGTTCTTTTATTTATTACTCTTTCCAGAGCAAGAATAACTATAAAAATAAAATAAATTGCTACATGTTACATACAGTACTGAGAAATGCTATTCCTTTCCAGCATATTCAGTGTTATACAAGCACAGAAAAATAGTATGAAGTCATGAATAAACAAAATTAAAGGAAGGTGAGGAGATAGAAAGAGATCAGATCTAATTAAATCTAGTTAAATGGGGGAGAATTCAATTGCTAATAAAAACGTCTGTGATAGTATCACAATTGAAAATACTGAACAATTCTTGATTAATCAGGCAAGCAAGTTCTGAATTTCTTTTCATTAGTCAAGATAATCCTAGGTGTATCCCAGAACCATTAAAAGATTTTTCAGTCTTTGTCCTAAAGCAATGAATTGACCTTGAGTCCGTAGACTTCTTCAGCATTCTTATTCTTGTCATTTCTTGTTGCGGTTATTTTTCCCTGGCCAGGAATTAACTCATTATCTTATCTAAACTCTCACCATAATGATTTGGCTTTTGTGAACCAGCACAATATTTGCTTTATACTGGCATTAACTCCTGTTTCCAAAAACCAAGTGTTTCATTTCTTTGTTGACCTGCTTTGTTCCCTTCCTATCTAAAGAAATGTTTTTAGTACTGATAAACCACCTTCTAAATAAATTGCAGTTCCACTCCTTACATGACATGGCTGCTTCTTTTTTCAAATTCTTGGGGTCAGACCGAAAGCATATTCTTTGTAAAATTTTTAGCATTGAGATGAATGGATTTTAATGGTCACTGCTATAAATTATTGCTAGTAAGAATAAACTAATTGTGTTTTTAACTATTTTAATCAAAATAAGGCTTTTGGAGATCATAATAACAATTTAGCCTCCATTGTGTACATTCAGTTAAATTATATTAGGGGTTAGATTTAGGGTCAGGGTTAGGGTTACGGTTTCTTCTTTGTTTCATTATATACACATAAAATATACTGGTTAATTCAGTTGAAACATAACATTTGTCTGAGTAAACTCTTCCATTACTTGGCAGAGAGAGTAGATCCATTTTTCCCAAATCGCTGTGTGTCAGAAGTATTCTTGAAATAACAAAGCCGCAAAGTACATAAATATTATTGGCATACAATATTTTAGCTAAAAGTTTATATCATAGTCATTGCCAAATCTCTATCAATAGTAAGATAATAGCAGTGGAAATCTGGCTCTTTGATTGTTTCTATTGCAGTTATTATATATATAATATATAATTGTTTGTAATATCTCTTCGTCTCTATGAAAGTATGCCATGTCCATTTCTATTTTTTTCTTTTTAATAGATTGTATATATGTGTGTGTGTCTGTGTGTCTGTGTGTGTGTGTGTGTGTGTGTGTGTGTGTGTGTGTATTTATATTCAAAAGAACATAAACATCTATTCAAACTATTCAATTGGAATTGTTTGGAATCAGTTCCAAACAATTAATACATAAAATAACTTATATCAGACATGACTATATTATATAACCAATGTTGCATTTTGCAAACCAAAAACTAGCAATTAGCTAAACCAGCAATTTCATCCTGAAAGTAGAATATATTAAATCTTCTAATGCTGGAAGAACTTTAAGCACTCAGAGTTTCTGGCCTACATGTAAACATAAAAAAATATTTAAATAAAAATATAGTCATTTTGACCTTTCAGTCACTTAATAGTTATACTGCAATATCTTAAAAAGAAAAAGAAATGAACAAACAAAAATGCATGACTAAGGGCTAATATTAGCTTTAAAGTATATGTTTTATAATATACCCAAGTTACCTAAGAAAAGGACAATTGATAAAACTATAATATATAGAGATTATTCTTGATAACATAGCTTAATCAGCAGTTGAACAATCACAAATGCCAAATCACAAAATAGACCCAAAGAATATGGCATAATATAAGAGATATTTCCTCCTAAATAAGGAGCAAAATTATCAAAATAAATTATCAAAATTATTTACTCTCAACAGAAGTTAACACCTGCTGTTGCGTATTGTACTCCACCGAATACCCACAGTATATATAGTAAGGACTTGATATCTGTTTCTGAGATCAGTTTCATATTAATTCAAATTTTTATTGTTAGTGCACAATGTATGTACAATGAGATTGGTTGAGCTCCCTCAGTGCACCCGCACCAACACAATACAACTCACACTGAAGACAGAAAATCTGTAACCCAATAAATCATATTAACAAAACACCCAGTCCTATTGCAGCAATGTGAACATGTTACACATTGTGCCGGCCCTGCAGTCCATCATACTACTTAGTTATGATGTTATTTGTCATTCAGGAGTCTGACAACCCACAGATAAAAACTGTTCTTTAGCCTGTTTATGCAGCTGCCTATACTTTTATATCTCCTTCCCGATGGTAGGAGGGTAAAGAAGTGATGACCAGGGTGAGAGACATCCCTGAGAATTTTCCTTACTCTTCTAAGGCAAGGAGCCCTAGCGATCTCATCCAGTGGTATCAGGACAGCTCACAATGTTTTGTGCTGTGCTCACCACCCTCTGTAATGTTTTTCTATCTGTGGCTGTCAGACCAGCATGCCATACTGTGATGCAATAAGTGAGGACACTTTCTATTGTGGTTAAAGGTGGTCATCAGTTGTTGTTCCACCCTGTTTTTATGCAAGACCCTAAGGAAATATTAGTCATGAAGAGTCTATTAGTATGGCTAATAAATTGCTTTCATCAGCATATATTCACTGTCTCACTCAAATTTATACTGGTCATTTCAATAATCATTACTGCTATTCCATAATAACTCAATAATATTAATAATTACAAATGATGTGAAGCGACAAGTTTTTAAAATTATTATGTATTGCATCATTTCAGTTTTACAAAATCTCTTGTGATTATTATAGCTCTTCTAGAGTAGACAGATAGCAACTTTATAATTCTAGGTGAAATCTATATTTCAGTGACAGAACTGGGAAAGCTTCAATTAAATTTATGGTGTATAACTTCACAGTATATCTTACTGAATGATGCTGTACAAATGTGTAGCTATATTTGCTACTCAGGGAATCCATCTCACTATTGACGGTATAACTTTACAACTCAGTAGTGAAATCCCCGCCTCTAAAGGTCTTCCTTTTAAAAAAAAAAACATAACACAAAATACATGCCTTTGAATAAAATTTTATGATCTTTAGTTAGTCCATAATGTGTGTGTAATGTGCAAATTTCATTAACATTTTTCTGTGTGAACTTTGTGTGACGCTTTGTGCAACCCAAAATGTATATAATTTCTGCTTATGGAATTGAAGAGTGTCATATAGTTGACTTATTCAGTATAAGGAGGCATCAGTGTGTAAGGGTACCAGAATACGCAGCTTCCAGTTTATAGTATTTGTTAAACCTAATATGGCCTGCTGCAAATGGGTTTTCAATTTCATAGAAAAGGGAAAATATAACAGTTCCTAAAGGCAGTATTCAGCAGCAGCAGACAAAATGCAGATGACTTGGAGTGAAGCCAAGACTTAACTGCCAGGTCTTGAAATCAACAGATGGATATTCTACTCAATGCTCAGGTGTAATGCAAAGCAATATGCTTTTACTTGATTGGACTTCAAAAGACAATTCTCTAGCAAGAACACTGATGGGGAAAAAATGACTTGGCCCCAACTCATTACACTGATCAATAATCTATTAATGTTAACCTTGTTAATACTGAGAGTTAATATAATTTATAGCTCAGTGTTCCTTTAATTATTTCTCTTTCCTCCTCCCAACAAAATAGAGTTGGATTAAAAGTTATGACAAATAGGAAATGCATCAACAGACCAAAAAATAATCAGCCTTCTTTGTAAAACTTCCTATTAACTTTTGTCTATCGCTTTTGAGGGGTTGTTCCAATTCTGGAGATAGATAGCATTAAATGTCTAAGGCCATCAAGTTGTTTTTCATTTTGTTCAATATTGATTGTTAAGTAAAGCTATGGGTAGAAAGAGTTGAAAAGAGTAGAGAAAAAGCTGTTATCTTTAAACTAGAAAAGTTTTTTGATCATGCTTTTTCAAAGAATTTTAGTTTTAAACAGACTCATTAACTGCTATATTGTATTGAACAAAAATTATATCTACAGTTATGGACTGAATCACAGAGGTACTATTTAACAATTTTGGAATCATGGCAAGTGCTGGGTTCTGAATATATAAAAACTTGGTTGTATTGCCAAAATTGAAGACAGACATACTTAATACGAGGAAATAAATTAAAATCTTATTTTTGTTCTCATGAGAAAATATCCTTTTGAAAAAAATCATTTCTTTTTTAAAAATGGCAATTAAAAAAAAAGACTTAAAATGAGATGTGCCCCTTAATCAGCTGCAGACAGTTCAGGAAACAGCTTTGAAACAGGTATTAAGAAACCATTATGGAAACATTCTGAAAAGGAGATCAGAAGATACTTAAGATGACTTCTTCCTGATTTATTGGGAGGAGAAGAGAAGCAAAATCACATTTGCAAGATTCTATTATTGCATAGGTCAGTGATGGCTAACCTTTTTGCCGTTACGTGCCAAAAGCAGGGGGAGCGCGAGGGGGGGTCACACATGGGCGTGCCCACACCCATAATTCAATGTGAACTGCTCCCCCGCTTTTGGCATATGATGGCACTGTGGGCCCGGTAGGCCCGTTTCCCCCCCCCCAGGCTCCAGAGGCTTTCTAGAAGCCTGGGGAGGGCGAAACCAGCCTTTCCCCCCCCCCGAGGCTGGAAACGGCCCGTTTCCTGACTTCCGGTGGGCCCAGAAGACCCAAAAATCAGTTGGCCAGCGTGCACATGCGCACTGGAGCTGAGCTAAGGCATCACTCACATGCCCATCGATATGGCTCCGCATGCCACCTGTGGCATGTGTGCCGTAAGTTTGCCATCATGGGCATAGGTAGTCCTCATTTAGCAACTGCCTTATTCAGCAATCATTTGCAGTTATGCCCTTGATGAAAAAGTAACTTTGTGACTAATCCTTGACAGAACCATAAAGCAAAGGAAAGCTGAAGATCATAAGCACATTTGCTTATGATCTTTACTTAAGTAAAGCAACTGGTAGTCCTCTATTCATTTTGATCTGAGTATATCAAGACACCTTTTAGCATAATTACATTAATTGTTCAGCTACATTGGATAAAATGAGATTTGTATGACAGGAGAGACAAAGCATTTCATGCTAAAAGGAGAAAAATCAATTAGAACAATAATTCAAAAAATAAAATTGGTATGAGATCAAATAAAGCCATCTGCTACTTAACTAAGAAGACTGAAATAACTGAACTTATTAAGTTGTTTGGACAGGAGGTAGAGTTTCAATCTGGTTCTGGTAAAGGCCTGTGACCATTGGGGAAAAGAGTTCTAAACTCTAAGAAGTTTAGAACTATATACTTAAGCATCAACTAGATTAGGTTTATAATATCTTTGCAAAACATCCAGATATTTTGCTAGATGGTGCAAAAAGTTAGTTTTCTATCATTCTTTGCTGCCAACATACTCTGAAAAACAAGGTAAACTCAAGTTAAACTCAACTAAACCTTTTGATCTTAATCTTGCTTGACATTTAGGAAGGTGATTAAACATTAGCTTTTTTTCCTTGGGCTTCGAGGACAGAATGAGCAAAGTTCCCAGTTGATAAAAGTATTATAGAGAATTTCTAATTGTAATTTTACTATTTTAGTAAGTTTTAATAATGTTGAAATGATTATGTTTTCTTCATCATTTTCTTTCTTTGTACACTACATCACCCAGAGTCACATGACATAAGTTGAATGGAAATAAAATAAAATAAAATAAAATAAAATAAAATAAAATAAAATAAAATAAATTCTAATATTGAATTAACCAGGATTTTATAGCACAGTTTTTTTATTTCTTTCTTTCAATGAAATAGCTTAGGGATCTAATTCAGAGTGCTCACATGTGAAAATATAAAATTAAATTACTACTTGAGTCCTGTCTCCATTTTAGTGAGAATTTATCGATTCTAAACATGAGAAATTGAAATGGAGCAAAATAAGGTGACTTTATATTACATTAACTAGAAATAATTGTCAATGCTGTTTTTTACATCACTAGAATTCAAACCAAGCAGTTTTAGCGGACCTGTGGAAAAAAAGTGCTAGAGAAAATCAATGGCCATGGTTCATCAGCTTCCCACCAGTGGAGGAACAAATAGAGTGGCAAATTAGACTTCCTGACATAGGAGACATGAATGCACATATATGTCTTATAGTAGGGATAGCACAAATTAAATACATTTATTTAACTACATTGATCTGTGCGTTTTGGTAGCATAAATTTATTTATTTATTTATTTATTTATTTTATTTTATTTTATTCGGCTTATATGCCGCCCTATCTCACAATGGACTAAGGGCGGCTCACAACAATAAAACAAAGCCACAATATAAAATAAAGTCTAAAAATTTAAAAATTTAAAATTAACCCTTAAAATCCCATTATCAGTCCAGGTCGAGGGATTTTAAAAGCCAAGTTTTTAATTCACAGCGGAAGGTGCGAAAGTCAGGCGCTAATCGGAGTTCCAAGGGAAGTTGATTCCAGAGGGTGGGCGCACCCACTGAGAAGGCTCTACCCCTGGAGGTCACCAGCCGCCACTGTCTAGCTGACAGCACCCTGAGTAGGCCCTCTCTATGGGTGTGAACCAGGTGATGGGATATTGTTGCTAGCTGTAAGTGGTCCGCCAAATATTCTGGTCCTAAGCCATATAGGGCTCTATAGGTCATCACCAGCACCTTGAATCTCACCCGGAGGGCAACCGGTAACCAATGCAAACCGCGCAGGAGAGATGTAACATGGGAGTATCGGGATTCTCCCATCACAACCCGCACGGCTCCATTTTGCACCAGCTGAAGCGTCCGAGTGGTCCTCAAGGGCAGCCCCATGTAGAGAGCGTTGCAGTAGTCAATCCATGAGGTGACCAGCGCAATGCTATTTCCAATAATAACAATTTTGTGCATTAGGAATTCTCAGGAAGTAATTTACAGAGACGAACATGTAGTGTGTCCTGAGTGGATTTAGGGACATAAGACAGGTGAGATGGAACAAGTTCTTGATGACTACTGCCTTCATTCCAGCCACTTTGAGCATTTTCTGCTCATGGACAATTTTTTCAATATTATGTGGAAACTATGGGTAATAGCTGATAATGAAGCAATGACACATTATGTTATTTTCAAGTCTTCATCCTTGCATTTGTAAAGCACCTTGCATGACTGCCTCTCCAAGCACCAGCAATTCATTTGGAACACCTTGTTGAACTTCATTTTATTTTAGAATTTTTTCCCCCACTAAAATACTTTTAGCTAAATGGTTATATTCATTGCCAACAGGGCTCTTATTTGTGTTACTACTTTTCTAAAGATGCATTAGAACATAGCCATGATGTGCCACCATACAATACTGTTAGGTCTGGTAATTTTCTCCTAATGAAAATCTAGCCCTTCCCAATATCACAAACCTTGGTAAAAGCCACCACCAGTTGCTGCATAGAACACAGATTGGAGCAGTGTTTATAATCACCAATAATTTCATTTTTTCCTGATTTTTTTTACATAACTATTTACTTATCATCCTATATGAGATCAACATTTCTGCTAGCACAAATTAGAATAATGAAGTCCAGTATTATAATAGAAATCTGTAGTAATTCTATTAAATGTTTTCAAAGTTGCTGTCATCTAGATGTCATCTGGGTCATTGAAAATTGAAATTTAAAAAAAAGGGTTTCTAGCCTACAGTAATCTATATTATTGATGGAGTGGAATGTGTGTCATTGGGTCAGTGTTGTCTTTCAGCAACTATCTCGATGAATTCCTGCAATTTTGTTGCCAATAATCAGAAGTGGTTTGCCATTTCCTTCTTCCAAGAGCTGAGAATGTGACTTGCCAAAAGTCTTGTGTCTAAAGTAAGACTAGAACTCAGCATTTTCTGGTTTCTAGTATGATGTCTTATCCACTGGTCTTACATGACACTTAGATCGTAACAGTCATAACGTCATTTCATAAGACCAGTATCAGAGTAAGGAAATGTCAGCGTATCACCTCACATAAACATTCCCAAAAAGTCTGTCCAAGTGATAGGCAGTGATGATCTGGAATACTTTTTAGATGTATTTGATTTGACAAATCAATATGAAAGACTCATACTTGATCTTCCACAAGTTTCATATTACATGTACACACATCCCCCGAAATGAAACAGGCTACACAAATTAGGTATTTGGTCACAGCCACAGATACAGCCACAGCTAAGCTCCTGATGATGGAATAGAAAAATGAAATGTTTTTAAGGAACTATAACATCAATTTCAATAAAATATTATTTATAATATCAATCGATCAAATCAAATCCTTATTATGGTCATAGGCTATCATAAACTCCTTCTAAAACTGTGGTGATGACAGCAGCATTTTGAATGCTGCTATGCGTAACTAGTTATTTTTCTTCCCTAGAAACCATCCATCTAGATGGATGATCTAATTGACAACATCTTCTTTCTGTTACATTGACACTAAAAGAGTAAGAACCATCCTGGTCTTGCATCTACCTTCTGCTACTTTCTGAATTTGGCCTCACACTCAATCTTATCCAAATGGACCAACCATTACTATCTCACATTATCACTCAGGCATATCTTCAGTAGAAATGCTCCCAGATGGCAGTACTTCACATAACAGGCTTGGACCAACTCAGCTATTCCTTCAATTAAGGAACAAAATCTGCTTTAAGTATGCTCATTTCAGTCCCACTATCTTACTTCTGCATAGCAGAGTCTAGCCAGAGCCTTTCTTGCTCAGTGGCAAGTGACTGAGCAGGCTATCCAAAAGGCTATTCTTTCTATCAAGTGACATATTAGCAAGATTGCATTCTATTTAAGTGGTACTTATGCAAAGACTTTGGGTCAGCTTAATTTATTGGCCTACAGGTTGGGAAGAAATGTGTATAGAATCCCAGATGGTCCCAATATTTGTTGTACTGTGAATTTTGATACCATGGTTGAAGATTACCCCTTTAGGAACAGTTCAGAATGGATGAACTTTGAAAGAGCAGTCTAAAAGCCCATTGGGAACACTGATTAGCAGCAGACTGAATGAAGGTCAAAATGAAATACGCATAGCAAAGTAACTCCAGTGGAACCATTGGAAGTGCAGTAAGAATAAACTTGGCTAATGCAAGCTAATTCATAATTCAGTCTGGAGGTTATTCAGTTTATTTTAGTCTGGAGGCTATTTGAGAGAAAAAAAATATTAGGATGGCAGATGGTTATGCATTTGCATCCAGGAGATAAGAAAATGAGAACAGAGGAAGGCTAGGTTTTTTAAGGATCCTTTGAAACATAAAATGCTGTGTGTGACAAGTAGCCTTTCAAAGTTTACAATAAGATATCCCTCAAACTTTTCCAAGATTACTATGTATATGATTCTTCCATCATTACTTAAACATATCCATATCTACTGAATACGCTATATCTATCAAGTATGTACTGTATGTATGAAATCACTTCCTTTATGGCTGGTATAAAAGTTAGGATAATATTTTTAATATGCCATCATTAGATGGCAGAATGGAGAAAGGACAGCCAAAGTACTGCTCAACACCAATGACTAAGGAGGCACAGCATGCATGATTTGTCCATCAACATAAATGCAATAGTATAATCATGGTAATATCACTGAAAGCAGTACTACTGTTAGCATGGGAATCATTGGTATAAAAGTGTTGATCCTAATCATACTTTTGGCATTGCTTCTAGCACAGCGGTGAGCAATTTTTCTCATCTCTCTGTATGTCTTTACAAATTAAGCTTGGTATAAATGGAAATACGTCGGCTGTTTTTGCTTTGTAAATTCTGCTTATTAAATTCAAATTATTTTTGTTAGTACATAAAGAGCATTACATTATGATTGTATGGTTATTGTATATGGACATTGGCATGGATATCTTTGACTAAAATGCTTCTTTATCAGGACATATGAGGTTTGAATACCAAGTGATACCAAAGAGAAGAATATTATCACCAATTAGAGAATTATAATACCTACACTTCAGGATTATTGTTGTGGGGAAAAATGGAAGAAGGACAAGGAGGATCTCTTGCTCTGCAGAATATGACCTTTTTTATCTGACAATTCCCTAGACAATCCTTTTGCCCTGTGTCCCAAGGTCTTTGCCACATACCATTGCATCCTCCTATTCAGACCTACTGTATCTTATGGAGCTGAGTTATTTTAATAGCGATAGCACTTAAACTTAAATACCCCTTCACAGTGCTTTACAGCCCTCTCTAAGTGGTTTACATAGTCAGCATATTGCGCCCAACAATCTGTGTCCTCATTTTACCGACCTTGGAAGGATGGCAGGCTGAGTCAGTCTTGAGTCAGTGAGACTCAAACTGCCAAACTGCTGGCAGCCAGCTGGCAGCAGAATTAGCTGCAGTACTGCATTCTAACCATTGCGCCACCACAATAAATGTTCCTTTTCTTCTGTTAGGATCCCCACCTGTTTATAGAACAGAAACAGCATTGGCCACTCTGGTCAATGACATCCATCAAGACCTTGATAGAAGGATGTCCCCCTCCTAATCTTATTAGATCCCTGGAGAGCATTCAATACCATTGGTCATAGGATTCTTCTGTCTGCAGAGTTTGAGAGATGGGGGCATCATTTTATGAGCATTCCAGTCCTATCCCTGTGAACAATTCTAGTTCACAGGGATGTTCATGGGGAGCAGTGCTTGTGCACATCGGAATTCCTATGTGGAGTTCTTCTGGATTCAGTGCTTTGTTCCATGTTATTTAGTATCTATGTGAAACTTCTAGGGGAATTATTAAGGGGTCGAGACAGAGATGCCACTGAAATCCTGAACCAGAGTCTTGAGGATGTGAAAAATCAATCAAAAAATCAATGAAGCAAAAGAAGTTCAATTGAATCCTTCTAATTCAGAATCACTCAATTGCCTCAGTAAACATCAAGGCAATCCAATAATATCAGCCCTGATAGTAATTCTTGATAGAGTCAGATTCCTCTAAAGTGGTTCACAATTTGGGGTTGCCTTGACTCCTTCTTAAGCAGCAGGTGAAGCCTTTGCCCACTTTCAGCAAAGTTATCAGTTGTAACTCAACCTGCCATGTGGTTAGGCAACATTACTTCATGGTTTAATCACACTCAGTTGGAATAATTACAATGGGCAGAAGGAAAACCCTTCAGGAGCTGCCACAGCCAAGACATTGATGTGATTTTTAAAAATGACAGAAATTTGAAAAAAATATATCAGACATGATCCTCTCTAGTTGTCCTGAAAATAAAGGGATGAATCCAAGTTGGGGGGCGGGGGTATTTTGCTAGGCATTTATGTTTGCTTAGTTGGAGGTGAGGTTTTTTTGTTTTGCTTGGTTGTGGGGTTTTTTTGCTGTGTTAAAGTCAGTTTTTGATTTCTAGCAATTGCATAAACTAGTCTCTGCCGTTTTCTTGGCAAGTTTTTTTGGGAAGTGGGTTGCCATTGCTGTTGCTGTTGCCTTAGGCTGAGAGACAATGAGTGGTCCAAGGTCACCCAGCTGACTTCTTACCTAAGGCAGGATTAGAATTCATAGCCTCTCAATTTCTAGCTTGGTGCTTTAACCCCTACACAAAACTAGCTATCTAAGATTCTGTTATTGTAATCTTATATAAAAAAAGTATTATTAGCTTTCATAACTTGATGTTTAATCTGGGCTACCTTGAATGGCTGACATTACTGAAGCAATCTTTACATGGGGCTGCCTTTGGAAGCTACAGCTAATATAAAAATGCAGTGACCAATTGCATTGGAAGAACCAATGCAAGAACATTTTGTTTGAATAAACCTGATCTTTCTTCATTGTTTGCAGATTGGAACTCCTCCAGTTTTAATTAAGAATACTGATTATCCCCTTTAATAATGTTTATAACATCCCACTGGGATATTTCAGATAATACCTTGTCAGAATTAAATTGACCTGTCAAATCAAATCGTCAAGAGAAGGCCCATTAAGATACCTCTTCAAGAGTACATGGGGAAAGGTCCATCAAACCTGAGTGGCAACCTCACAATTCTTTGGCATATTGTATTTCTGGAGGTAAGGAGGCCTCCTGACCTATTAGAGTTTCATAAGTTAGTGGGGGAAGGCTATTTCAAGCCTTGGCCCTTAGGAAAAGTTATATTATTGGGCACTCATTGTCAGCTCTTCAAGGTAGACAATAGGATTAGGAAAGCAATAACAACAGGACTAGAAACCAATGTCATGTAGGCAAATATTATTTTTATTATAAATATAGAATCTTGCAAGCCTTAGTGCATTTCCTCCTTCCAGCCCTTTATTTTTGTTAGAACTAGGTTTTTTTCAGGATTCAGATTTCTTTTATCTTAGTATTGCTTTGGTAGCAGCTCTTTTTCCTTTCCCTGGAGGTCATTCCCTTCTCCCACTATACCTATGAGATTATTGACTATTTACTGGATTATTCAACAAATATAGGATGCATTCTGTGTGTATGTGCATGCGTGTATGAGGTTGCTGTACTCTGCACATTTCTTGTGGATTGGACTAGCCTATAAATAACTAAAAGCACAAAAAGTCCAAGATCACCAATAAACAAACAAACCTCAGTGCTTTTAATATGGAAAAAATCAAGAAGTATAGATTTCATAATGAATAGAGGATAAAACAGGATATTTTTTAAAAAAAACTATGTAATATAGAAAATTTTAAATAAATCATGTTGAAATAATAATACAAATAAAAATGGTGTTATTTAATAATAAATTTTAATAATAAAATTCACTTGAATCTGGAATAGTTTAAGGACATTCACTTTATTAAGCAATGAAGAATTGAATCTTCAATGCAGGTATAAGAGATTTAAGCCTATTATACTAAATATGAATTGTTCAAGAGCTAAAATATAAACAGAAGGTATATTTATTCGTAGTTATCAAACTCAAAGCATGCAAAAATCAGATGATTGTTGAAGTAAATCACTATAGATGAAAAATTGACAACATGTCACATAGAGTTTGGTGCCTTAAATGTTATGAAGCCTTTGACCAAACTTTAAAAATTGTCTACCAATCAATTCAGGCCTTTGAAATGAGATATTAAGGCTTGAAAATTTGGGAATGGATATCTGCCTTTCACTAAAATAACATGACTTCCTCATAAGCCTTTAAAAAGTATCACTATTTTAATAATTTCATTAACAATAATGTGTGTATTTCATAATGCATCAGTATCCTTTAATTAGGCACAAGACAAAAACCTGTAAAATGCCAGGCAAAACAAAAACTGAAAAGATGCAGCCCTAGCTAAGGTCCCACACACTTTTCCAAATCATTTTTAAAGAATATGTGTTGACCTCAAATTCATCCTTACCTAGGTGGGTGTCTTTGGGACATACAGTATAGAGTAGAAAAAGATCAAGGAAGAAACTCTTACCAGATTCCACCCTTCTGTGATTCTAACTCCATCTACTATCTATTCTTCTAATATATTACCCTCGAAGAAAGCAGCCCTTACTTGAAAAATTGCTTTATTTCTACTGTCTAGGAATCATACTGTTCTAGCCAAACCATTCATCATTTTGGCCCCAATGCACAGTGGATTGAGGTGAGATAATGGCCTCATAGCGAGACCTATACCATCATGCTGAAAACCAAAGAACCTGTAACATGTCCAGATCTTTCTTTCTTTCTTTCTTTCTTTCTTTCTTTCTTTCTTTCTTTCTTTCTTATTTATTTGTTTGTTTGTTTGTTTGTTTATTTATTTATTTATTTATTTATTTGGCTTATATGCCACCCTATCTCACAATGGACTCAGGGTGGCTCACAATAATAAAAACAAAGCCACAATATAAAATAAAGTCTAAAAATTTAAAAGATTTAAAATTAACCCTTAAAACCCCCTTATCAGTCCAAGTCAAGGGATTTAAACAGCCAAGTTTTTAATTCACGGCGGAAGGTGCGAAGGTCAGGCGCTAATCGGAGTTCCAAGGGAAGTTGATTCCAGAGGGTGGGGGCACCCACCGAGAAGGCTCTACCCCTGGAGGTCGCCAGTCGCCACTGTCTAGCTGACGGCACCCTGAGTAGGCCCTCTCTATGGGTGCGAACCGGGCGATGGGATATCGTTGCTGGCTGTAAGTGGTCCGCCAAATATCCTGGTCCTAAGCCATGTAGGGCTTTGTAGGTCATCACCAGCACCTTGAATCTCACCCGGAGGGCAACCGGCAACCAATGCAAACCGCATTGGTTTTTTAAATTTTTTTTAAAATGGCTGAAATCTCATGTGCTCACCAATCTTGAAAATGTTTAAGGGGAAAAAAAGTTAAAGTACAAGTTAAAAAATGCTCATGAGTTTTGGGGCATGATTTCTGATAGTGAAATAGCTGGTTTTCAATGAATTGTATGTGCATATAATAATTTTGGAAGCCACACCACTATATAAGATTGGTCAATGGTAACTGTCATTGGAAAGGTTGCCAACTCTTGAATTAGATGTAACTCAGAACTTGAGAGAGGTTAAGCTGTTAACAGTCCACAGGTTTCTTGATGTTAAGTAACTAGCATCATTCAATTGCTGGTCCTTTAACTTCCGGGGAGAAGTTAAATTTGTTTTGTTGGAATGTTGATTGGAAATTAGTAAAAAAAACTTATAATTTAAGATACCTATCTTTATCCTACAATTAGGTAACCAATTAGGTAAACTTTTATTAACCACGCATGTCTTGGAATAATTCATACAATCCCCTTATCATCTTGACTAAAGGCTGGATTTGGTGTTTTCTTTTAGAAGCCTCATATTTCCTTTGGGTTCTTATAAAGCAATCAAAGTTCTTAGCAATGCTCTACCTTTCAAATTAAAATTTTATTTCATTTATAAGGATATAAGGGCATGCAAATTATAGAGGGAGGGGGAAATGTCAGGTTAATTGCATGTAAGCAGAGGTTCATATTTTAATTAAGCTTTAAGTGGAGTTCCTTAATTGCTGTTTGATTTTTGCCTTCAGATATGATGATATCAAGCTGTTTAAAGAATATCTTTACTGATTAAATAATAACAATAGCAACTTAGCAATGATTCAAGAGCCAGAGAAGCTTAATGATGTGCACATCTTTCTCCTTCAGAATAGCTTTCAGTAGACTTAATTTCATAATCTTATTCAGTAGTATTTATGTGCAGGAACAACCAAATTTCTCTGCTGCCCTAGGTGCAAATCTGCATGACAGTGCAGTCCATTAGTAGTTTACCAATCACTTCTACATTATAGTAAATTATCAGGTGACCATGAGGTGGGAGATCAGAGGTTAAAGAAAGGTTTGAGATTTTAATTGAGGACAGACTAAATTCAGCTTCCTAACTTTATCAGGCCAATCAAAGGGAACTGACTCTAGTTAAGCAGAGCAGCAAACAGCTTAAAATCATCTGTTTTAGATTTTAGAGATATATATTTCATTTATTGTTCTGTTTCTTTCCTGCAGTATTATAATTTTTCATCCTTATCCTGTTCTGTAATATAGAAATTTCTGAAGGTACTTGGACAAGCCTCAGTATTGTGTAACGATCAATTAAAAAAGCAAAAAAGCAGAAAGCCAGATTGCTTAATAAAAACTTAAACAAGTCATACTATTTACCATTGAACAGCTGAATGTTGTCTGCCAACATTCTGAAATGTTGAACAAAAATCTGTAACCTTAACATTTATGTCATTAATGTTAGTCATCTTCTAATGCCATTCATATATTTAATCTTTTAGGACTACTTTATTTCTCTCACAAAATATCTGTTATTTTCCATGATTTTCAGATCTTGATTAAATCTCATCTGATATTTATACAGATACGATATCAAAATACACTCTATCATGAGATTGTGTTCCCACTGTTGTGCACTTCAAAGAGGAATAGGGCTCAGTGCTTCTGGGACATAAATGACATGTAGTCCTCGACTTACAACAATTCATTTAGTGATCGTTCAAAATTGCATCACTGAAAAAAGTGACTTATTACCGTTTTTTACATGACCATTGCGGCATCCCCATGGTCACATGATCAAAATTCAAATGCTTCGCAACTGACTCATATTTATGATGGTTGCAGTGTCCCGGGGTCATGTGATCCCGTTTTGCAACCTTCTGACAAACAAAGTCTAAGAGCCAAGGTGGCTAAGAGCCGAGGTGGCACAGTGGTTAGAGTGCAGTACTGCAGCTACTTCAGCTGACTGCTAGTTCAGCAGATCAGCGGATCAAATCTTACCGGCTCAAGGTTGACTCAGCCTTCCATCCTTCTAAGGTGGGTAAAATGAGGACCCAGATTGTTGGGGGCAATATGCTATTTAGTATACTGTCTTTGGTGTAAGCCGCCCAGAGTCCTCGGAAAGGGGGTGGCATAGAAATATGACTAATAATAAAGTCAATGGGGAAGCCAAATTCACTTAACAACCGTGTTACTAATTTACCATTTCACTTAACTACCATGGCAAGAAAAGTCATAAAATGGGGTAAAACTCACTTAAATGTTTCATTTAGCAACAGAAATTTTGGACTCAATTGTGGTCATAAGTTGAGGACTACCTGTACTTAAGTAGGTATAACTAATCTCGCAAAATTGCCACATCTCATGCAGTATATGACTTCATCTTTCTTAATACACTTAGGCTGATGGCAACATGTTATGGAGCACACTGTTTCCTACCCTATCATAGCACAAAATATGAGAGCAATAACCACAACAACCAACCACCTAGTTCTATTATTTATAAATAAAAAATAAATTCTTCCTTGAATCAAGGTCAATCCCTAGTGACCTCGTGGATACAACCATGAAGCATTTTGGCAATAATATGGACATAATTTCCATTACCACATTCTACTTTTTTCCTTTGCTTTAACCATCTTACTTTTTCAGTACTTCCTGTTGAACTCTTCTCTAAGTACAGGCAAGGTCCAAACTCCTCTCACTTTTCAAGATCATCCAAGGTTTAGATAGCTGTTGCCATCTGCTGCAGCGTCTATGAAAAATAACTTCATTTTAAGATCCTCTAATATTAGTTTTATTTCAAGAATATTAAAGCATTCTTACATAATTGAATGCTTACATAATGCTCATAAATGTGCATGGGATAACAAGCAACAGATGTGGGACATTTAAATATAACTGCCAGAAGTTCTGAAGCAAGTTTCTGAATGACCATAATTAATATGTGATACAAATTCAGGTTTTTGCAGTTTTCAATGACAAATATGTTTTTTAGTAACTTTACTGTTGGGAGTTAGATCTTTTGCAGTGTGAAAAGGACATATTTAACTAAAGACCATGTTTACATCACCACAAGGGACTACTTACTCAGTAAACAGCTGTTTTGGGCAATTACTCTCTTATATAGCAAATAAAAAGGGATATTTAGCTGATAAATAAAATGGATACTAACTCTAGTGCCATAAAAAACTCCTGCATTTTCATAATAGTTTGCATTCAATTTAACAAAACAGAATTTACTTTCAGTTATTTTTTTTCCAACCAGAAAGATAGTACTTAGTGAAATTCCAATGAATAAAGATTGATACAGGTAGCCCTCTACTTATAACAGTTAATAACCATTCAAAGTTACGACAGCACTGAAAAAAGTGACTAATGAATATTTGTTACACT
The DNA here is from genome assembly GCA_012654045.1 of Ptyas mucosa. Classification (NCBI taxonomy): domain Eukaryota; kingdom Metazoa; phylum Chordata; class Lepidosauria; order Squamata; family Colubridae; genus Ptyas; species Ptyas mucosa. Next base: position 7,043,576 of record WNWU01000032.1, on the reverse strand, counting down.
TACACCTTTGCAGGATCTGCATAATCATGTGATCAAAATTCAGATGCTTGGCAACTGGTTTGTACTTATCACTGTTGCTATGTCCCAAAGTCATAGGTTTTGCGACCTTCTGATAAGCAAAATCAACGGGGAAGGCAGATCCACTTAACAATCATGTGACTAACTTAACAACTGCAGTGATTCACTTAACAATTGTGGCAAGAAAGAATTTAAAATGGGACAAAACTCACTTAACAATCATCTCACTTAACAGAAATGTTGGACTCATTTGTGGTCATAAGTTGTGGACCACCTGTATTCTTATATTTATTGAGTTACGAATAGCCAAAGATCAGTATGAAGCAGGGGTAAAATGCTCCCGGTTTGGACCGGATCACCCGATCTGGTAGCGATGGAGGTGGGTGGTTCGGAGAACCAGTAGCAAAAATCCCTGCCCCCCCCCATGCCCAGCTGAGCCGCGCAATCATCAGAGGCTTTTTTTAAAAAACCCTCTGCCGATCAAGGCAACTCAGCTGGGATCGTCAGAGCCATTTTAAAGAAAAAAAGTTTTTTTCTTTTAAATGCCTGTGATGATCCAAGCTCTGATGATCCCAGCTGAGTTGCCTGATTGGCAGAGGGTTTTTAAAAAACCCTCTGATGATCAGGCAACTCAGGTGGGATCGTCAGACCCTTTTGAAAGCATTTTTTACAACCTCTTCGCGGAAGAGGTTGTAGAAAAAATGGTTCTAAAAGTTAAAAAAAATTGGCCACACCCATCCATGTCACATTACCCCCCCCCCAAAGCCATGCCCACAGAACCAGTAGTAACAAATTTTAAATTTCACCACTGGAATGTAGGTATAAGTTTGTATCTGAATATCATTCTTCAGTCATCTCTCCAAGAGCATGTACTATGGCCTTCCTTGTTTCTTTGTTTCAATTTAATCCAAAGAGAAGACATCCAGGAAAATTTTCTTTTATAAAACATTTTCAGATCAGGAAAGGAAGGGAAATCCTAGTGCAATAAGAAAATGTGTAGCAGAAAACAACACAAGCAGTAGCACTTCCAACAATATTTCCAACAATAAAATAAATAAAAATAAAAAAGTGCTATCACTCTGAACACATGAAAGGAAAATATTTCAGATGACTCAGAAATGAAAAAATTGTAAGAACTTGTAAGGGAAACTGACGCAGGATTAACTATATCTGTATTTTTCACAAATCAAACAGTGGGTGACATTCTTTACTGAAATTATCCAGAGTAAAACTTTCTGCTGCAAAATGTCTGCTGTGAGGATGTCCTTTGCACTTTGTATGGAAACCTTCATTGATATATGTTATGGACATTTATAAATACAAATATAACAATTATGCCACCTTGATATCCTTAAAAATTCTATTTCTATGTTATACCGGCCTCCCACCGACCAGTGTGCTCACATAGGACTGCCCTCCTCCAGGTCCCATCGGCCAGACAGTGTTGGCTGGCAGCCCCCAGGATGAGGGCGTTCTCTGTGGTCGCAACAATCCTCTGGAATGGTTTACCCACTGGGCTCCAGACGGCCCTGATCTCCGCACCTTCCACACCGACCTAAAGACATGGCTCTTTCAGCAAATTCCCTGATCTGCCATGCATTTTAATTTGGGGGATTTGGGGTTTTTAAATCGGATTTTAACATTTTAATTTTATTTATTGTTGGGTTGTTTTATTCTGTGAGCCACCCCGAGTTCCTCAGGAGAAGGGCGGCATATAAATATGACAATAAATAAATAAATAAATAAATATTTTCGCTCATTTTATTTGGGTGTGAACACTGTCACCTTCCAGGGTTCACTTACATGAGACGTAACAATTAATCAAATATAGTTATATATAAAATAAGCTATTAAAATATAACAAAGATAATAGGAGTGTGCATTATATTGAGCTAAATATAAATCAAATTGGATTGTTGTACCACAAAGTGAGCAACAAAGACCTTTCCAAATTAGCAAGTCTGTATTGTACAATCACTAGGCTTTTGTGCAAGTCTGTGCTTTGGAAGACAGTAGAATGGTGGAAACTATCACCAGGGAAAAAATAATTTGTATTGCTTTTCTGTTCTGTAAAACCTCTGGAATAGAGACGAGACAAAGGTCTACAGTTCAGTGACTATTGGGTGTACCATACAATCACAACAAGTAGTTCATCAGGAACTCCTTAATGCCAGGGTAGACAGGAAATAATGTGATTTATACTAACTTTTATTTAGAACAAAGATTTAATTCCAAAACAAATAAAAAATATACAGACTACTTTCATAGAGCAGCAAAGATGATTTTTTTAAAATAAGCATTTGGAAATTGAGAGCTGTAACATTAATTATATTTATACTTATGTTCTTTATAATTTGACATGTAAATTTTTATTGACGTTATTAGCATTTGGAATCTAAGGAACTAGACAAGATGCAAAATATATAATCAATAAATATATTTTCTTTAAAAATGTTTTATTTATTTATTTATTTATCTATCTATCTATCAATCAACTTATATACCACCAGCCTCGCTTGGTAACTAGGGTTGGTTTACAAATAAAAGCCATACAGCCATATAAAAGAGACATAGATAAAAACAAAATTAAAAACAAAAATAAAATCTGAATTTTAACAGTTTAGCTCTAAAATAACTACAGCATGAGAGATTCTAGTTTATCTGAAAATTACAGTTGGTGTGGTCGTCAGCAAAAGGTTAAAAAGTCAATCTCAAGATTTTAAGATTTTGATTTTCTTGCTAAAAGACAGTGATTTACAGATAATGCTGAACAAATTATCAGAGCTGCTATGTTCTTCTGTGTCAGGTATGCCTCCTTTCAATAATCAAGGAAGAAAAACCCCAACTCCATTTTTGTAGAGAAAGGTACTTTTACTGAGTATGAACTGAATGCAACCAAAGAAAAGCAAGGCCTGGAGTCAAGAAAGTTTTGGTCCAGAACTAGAAATTGTATACGAGAAATAATCGAAGAGGAACTCGACTTACACCCTGAAATATTTCTTTTGGGAATAATCGGAGATGGGCTCACGAAAGATAAAATTCAACTTATAATCCATATAGCAACTGCAGCTAGATTAGTTTATGCGAGATTTTGGAAAGAAAAAATATACCACCAGAGGAAATATTAATAAATAAGATCCTAGAGTGCGCAGAAATGTCAAAATTAACAAGTGAATTAAATAATGATGAGAAATTCAAATATCTTGCTGTATGGGGAAAGTGGTACAAATGATTAAACAATAAGATAAAAATATGATGTTAAGGTATGGCTATACTGTAACTCAAATATGAAAAATATTTAACATATAATTTGTAAATGTGTACAAACACTGCACTTCTGACTGTATTAATGGTATGATGGTTTTTGTAATTATAAAAATTAATAAAGTATATTTAAAAGAAAAAGAAAAAGAAAAGCAAGGTCTGAGGTAATAGGCGCGAAAATCACATATAGAAAGCATCCCTAAAAACCTTCCCCAAGGGTCCAGTCAGGATTATCCAATCCGCATCCTCCCAAGAGGTCATGTGGGGTGCAGCTTCTGATGGCCCCATCCTTCTGGTATGCCAGGACAGTTGATCTTGACTGGTTACCAGCACGCCTCCCAGCTGCAGAGAAAGCGCTGAGGAAAACTTTCTCCAATTCACTCCCTGTTACAAGACATCTCCACCAGCTCACTTCCCCCCTCTGAACTACCCAGACAGCTCCCCCCCCATTACAATGGCAGCCGTAGCAAGCAAGCAATATAGAGGCGGAAGCTGACATTCTGCGTGACTATTATCCTGAGCAAAACTGAAGTACTTTACCAACCCATGTCAAATACTGAACTTGTAGAACCAAAAATCATTGTTGATGCTACCCAGTTGATCATAGTAAACAGCTTCAAATATTTAAGAAGTATCATCTTAAGCAATGGGTCTTTGGACAAAGAAATTGACTCCAGGATAACACAGCCAGCCAAGTATTGAGAGGTCTATGTTGACTGCTCAATCAACCCAATATCGTAATTTTACAAAGCAAAAAGTCTACAGACTTGTGGTTATCCCTTGTTTCCTATATGGATGTGAATCCTGGGCTTTGTACCAAAACTACATCAAACAACGGGAGATATTTCACATGCAAACTTTCCATTCCATCTTGGCATTCTATGGCAAAAGTGTGTCTCCAACCTGGAAGTCTTTTTTTTTTAAACAAGTTTTATTAAATTTTTGTTTCACATACATATTTTATGAACAGAGTGTTGACCGGGTCACATCTTATACTTCTTATAACATAGTTATATATTGATTTTTATAATCTATTCCAATCTTCCTTTTTGTTTTTTCCAAGTACAATTTACATATCTCAATTTCAGCCATAATATTCTTTTCCCCTACTTCTTTATCTTATCTTAATCTCTTCTTAATACATAATATATAAACAGTATCACCATCCGCCCTTCAGTTCCTAATTTTTTAGCATAACATCAATTAATTATCTTATTTCTCCATTTATAAAATATATTTCTCAGAATCCCCATCACACTTTTTGGCTCTGAACAATGTACTTCATCATATTCAATTCTTACATTGAAACCCTTTAACTTAATTGACCTTCCACATCTTATCTTAATCTCTTCTTAGCAATATCATGCATCATGCAATAGCATGATAACTAATATCAGCATCAGCCTTTAATTCCTAATTTCTTACTATAGCATCGATTAATTATTTTATTTCATCATTTACAACATATTTTTTTCAAAATCCCCATCACACTTTTTAACATTTCAATTTCGTCTCTTGATTTCAGTTATTTTCATAATTAAACCAAATTGCCATTTCATATTTCATCTGCTGTTCTTTTTTACAATAAACAATATATATTATCATATTCACTTCTTACATTGACAATTAATATTAATAAGTCCCCTTAGATCTACTAATATATACCTTATTTCCCTTCCTCTTTTCCCTGAATCCTTTTTCTAACTTTTGAGTCTATTGCTCGCAAAATTCTCCCCAAGCTTTTTCCTAATCTTTTTCCATTTCCTTCTCTTCCCTTTGATTGCTTCTTGGAGGGATGTTCCCCCTACCCACTCTTTTTTTGTCACTATAAATCACAGTGTAATCATCTAACTTCTTACACTCAATTTCTTTTCCTTCAACATTATTTTCTTGCTTCTCATTTATATTCTCTTTTTCCTGTTTTGTGTGTTCTAGCAAAATTTCTGACTTTTTGATGGCCTTTAATGTTTTACGCATATTTTTAAACATCTCAATTAATTCCTCACACATCCAAGACTCCATATTATCAATTTTAAAAATGTTAATATTTTAACTTATATTTAATTAAGATTTTAAAGTCCATATAGTCTCTTTTTTATTTCTAGTAGTATCCAGTTGAAATTTTTGTCCAATCCATTCCAATTTAAAGCTTTGTTGTTTTCCACCTCTGTTGAAAGTCAAGACCAAGCAATTAAAAAAAAATACTCCTTAAAAATTCTCACAGTTTCTTTTAAGTAGTCACGGTCACTGCTATTATTTTCAGACCAGTCTTGTAGTGCTTTCTTTCCACCAGCAGATGTCTCTCTCCAATCCACAATGTTCTCAGAACAACAAAGTATCAAACTTACAAAAGTATTTTAAATCCACATAGAAAATACTTTCCCTCGGATTTCTTTTCCTTTTAGTATTTTTAGTTTCTCCAAATTCAGTTTTAAGTCTGATTAAAATTTTTAAAATTTTATATTATAAAATTTTCTTTCTTGGGCTTTAATATTTTAACCTCCTCTTTGTTCTTCCTTCAAGTGTCAAAGCTGTCAGAGATATTCCAAATTCTCATAAAAAGTACTTTCCTCTCGGGTTTCTTTTTCTTATATTAATTTTAATTTCTCCAAATCCAATTTTAAATCCAGTTATAAAGTTTTCTTTCTCGGGCTTTGGTACTTTAACCTCCTCTTTGTTCTTCTCCTTCCATTAAAATTCCCAAGTGCCAATTAGCCTCTCATATCCCCTCCAGGACACCTTTGAAGTTTTTTTTTTTAAACCCTTTTTTACTATGAGTTGGCCAATCACTCACCCAGGACCAGCACTCCGTTCAAACACCACTCCTGCACAAAAATCTTATTCCGGTTGCTCCAGCTTCAAAACAGTCATTTTTTAATGGCTGCCACCCCCACTGCCTGTTCGAAGAACAGCATCCAACCTTTCAGGAAGTTGCCTGTTCCTCTTGGTCATCTAAGTCTGAAGAACCTTGACAGTGGTTCGTCCGGCTAGATTTTCGTGGAGCTCATCGGAGCTCGCTATTTTTCCAGCCAGTCTCACCATGACGCTTCCAGTTTCTCTCAACCTGGAAGTCTTGATCATGATGTGTCCACCAATATTGAGTCTCTGATTATCAGAGAACAGATGAAATTGATGGGATATGTCATCAGAATGGATGACTGTATGCCTCTCTAGTTGCTCAATAGTATATTGGAGTCTGGAAACTCAAAGAAACCTCAAAGTTGAAGAAGTTGACTACAAAGACACACTGTAAAAGTGTCTTATGCCAGGATGACATCCAGCCAAGGAAAGTAGAACCTGCAGCTGCTGACAAAACCACTGGTTATCCCAGTGCTATGAAGCCTCCACCAGCTAGCAATGGACCACCAGTGTCCCTACTGTGTTTCCAGATTGGAATTGCAAAACCATCTCCATGTCCACAGCTGAGCTGCACAACAGAGTGTCTTCCTTAAATCTGGAGGACTACCATATTAAAATAATTTTTTTAATGCTTACCTCAATCTCTGTTATGTTGAGCTATTTTGTTAATTGCACCCAGTCTAAATTCCATGGTCACTATAGGGTCCTAAAAGTAATTTGCTGAATTTTCTTGTGGCACACTTCACACAGTAAAGTGTGAATGTTCTCTTGGGCCTTTAGTTGTGTTTCTTTATGGAACATGTTCCCTTATATGCCCCTGCTTGTTTGCGGAAATTTTTAGGTATGATTTTGTCATATTCTTCTGCACAGTTTCTTGGAGGGGGAAACCAAAATTAGAAAAGGGGGAAAAAATAATTTGCCACTAGTATTGTCACAGCATTGCCTTTGGGCCTTTTGGAAGTCTTGGCATTGTATACTACCTTAGACACAGAAGCTGTCATGTACTGAAATTCTTTGTAAAAGATTAGCCAAAGGTAAGATCTGCCATGGCTATGTGAGTTTATTTTTATTACATTGTGTCTGATAATGACTGCTAGCATTAGTCAGAAAAGATACTGTATTACCTGGCACCTTCTAGTTCTTTTGCCATTATAGACTTTTCTTTCTAGTGTTTTCCTGTAAGTACAGGGTTCTAATATGATTTTTTTCCCCCTACAATGTCAGTCATGCACTTTGATGCTTGCAAATATCATAACGAATTGAAATCAGGAAGAGAAACAAGAAATTAAAGCATGCTGCAGTTTCTATCCTAAGCCATCATACAACCCAATTACTTTTACATTGAGACTCTGCTGTATTTTTAGACTATCACCAAAATAAGTGAGCTAATAAGCCTGTACTTAAGATAGTTTATCCTTTTCCACGGCAAACATGGTAAATCTCAGCAAACTCAGTAGAAATTCTGATCACAAGAAAACTGAGTCAATAAAATTGCATTGCATACATAAAATCAAAGCAGGTTTACTTACCAAGATCTGGGTTTGTGGTATTCCATCTTATTTTTCCTTCATTAATTTAGACTAATTTAATTTCTTGCAAAGAACTGCTGCCTTTTATCTGATTCTTGCTTTTAAAAGCTTAGAACCACCTCGTGTGATTTGATAAAAGTAGTCAAATGGAACAGGTGTTTTTCAAGAATCTGCCAACATTTAATACAGCATTATTGTATCTAGACAACTTAATTATGGTATCTAACCCTACTCACTGTTCACCTTGTGGTTGTAAATAAAATTTTACATCAAGATGAAATGAGTATCAATGATTTGTTATCTTCATATTTCAGCAACCTTCCTTACTGAAGCTCATTTAGAATTTCAGAGTTGTCCAGTATTGTTTCAATGTTAGCAAAACATTTACCAGAAGAATGGGACGTTGTTATGATTATCTATAGCAGTCTTGCTTCTGTGTAAAGGATATATACAAGTACAAAAAGATTTTTAGATTTTATTTATCTTTTTTGCACAATAACCTATATTGAATTTCAAAGGCCTTGTGTGAAAAAAATAGCAGAATTACATATTCAAAATCAGTGTGCATCATCACCATCATTATCTCTTCAAAGAATAATTCTATTAAATTGATTTTAAATATATCCCAATTCATTTGTGTATTGCCCTAATGAGGTCAACCAGAATCTCTACGTTTTGGGGTTTTCCTTCCAGATTTTCTTTGGTAGGAGAAATAAAAGTAGACTGAACTTAAATATGAAAACAGAAGAGACCTTGTAAGTCTCTTAGTCTGTCATTTTTGCAGTGTTATTAAATGCATGGCTATAGGATTTACTACATTTAGAAACATAACCAGTCTTGAAAAGATCCATAGATACAGTGCACCAACACCCTAGTATTGCAAACTCAGGTTTGCATATCTTGGAATAATATACAGTATACCTTAAGTACAACATTAGATTTTGAGCAGTCTTCACCCTTGTAATTATTCTGGGGAAAGCAGCATTCATTTTGCTTTACAGTTATAAAAAAATAAGAAGGGCCTCAGGGGAAATAAAAAATTAACAATACAGTTCCTCCTTTACTTCTGACATACAGGCATTTCCACCCAAAGTTCACCTTCGCTTCTTCTTTCAGTGAATAAGTAAATGAGAACATTTTCTTGTTTATCTGCTAGATTGCTCTTGGGATGCTTCCAAACAAAAGAGATATTGTAAGGCAAGAGATAGCCAATGGTGTAACAATTAGAATCTTATACTGGGAAATTAGGAAACCAAAGTTTAAATCCCCACACAAGAATTTACATCCAATCACCTCATAAAACTCATTGCAAAACTAAAAATGGAAGGTCATACAATTTGTTCTACTTAGAACAACAAATATAAGATATTGAAAAACATAGAACAATTCTCGGGAGAATTGTAAATGGAACCTATTATCATCTGCATATTTGATAAAATGTTCTAAGGCAGAATAATTGCAAAGAAAAAGAAACCTTCTCTAAAAGAACTTAGTGTCAAAGAAAAATCAAAGGCACTCTTATATGAGCAACAATTTGAAAATTCAAACTCGCAATCACTATGTTGAGTAAATTGAGCCCCAATTGTTTTCTCAATATAGAACAAGAAAATAAAATTTTCTTTAATACACAGAGAGACTGAGATCCTATGTCAAATTCTAGAACACAAATAAGTAAGCAAAATAAGCTTCACGTTTGTCTGCTCTGGTGTACATCACATGAAAACTCATTCTAAATAAACTACTCAATAATCTCTCTCTACTCGACATCTTCCCTTATGTTGCACTTACATAGCACTTCCATTTCTGAGCTCCAGAAATTTGGATGGCCATCTAGATGGTCAACTAGTGGTCAATTTATTTGACCACTGCAAATAAACTGAAAAATCTGTCTGACTGCTGTTTTCTAGAAGATGTTTAAGCTTTTGCAGCCCAGATCTGATAGCTCTGTATTTACTAGCTATCCATATTTTGTTTACAATATGACAATGGAAACTAGGGAAGATATCATATCAGTCACTTATTTCAGTTACCAGCTTCTCATTAAGAACTGGGTTTAACACATGCAAACTTACACACACTTGTGTTTTGTCAAGTGCCCTTAATCATTGATGGATGGTTTGATTAGAGGGTTTCATCATTCATCATCATAATCTCTGCCTTTCTATGAAGCCCCAAAAAGGAGACTTTAAAGATATTTATACCACACAGATATTTTTATGGAAAGGAGTTCCACCAGTGAAGACTTTATAGCAGTGAAGATCCCCATTCCGTTACTTCAGTGGGTTAAAATCAGCCATCAGCAATGTTCTTGTGAAAGTGTTGACATAAGAACACAAAACAGGAATCCTGGGGGAGAGATAGATACAGTTCAAGTTTGGCAGCTACTCCAGTCGAAAGCTGACATAAGACATTCCCATTGCCACTATCACCATTACTTTCCTTTGTGGGCAGTTTACAGTATAGCAAACTGCTGTGCTGAAAATCCCAGCAAAATACCACACAGAGAGAGACCTTCTGTCAAGTCCAGCATGCACCAGCAGTTCTTAGGATGTGCTCTCTCCACAGCCCTCCATAGTAGCACAACACTGCTATTTCCAAAATGATGATACCATCTTACATTTCAAGTATTCTGAGGTTTTCATAGTAGTATGGATGGGTAGAGGAATTGGCAGTTATGTGAGTTTTCCGGGCATAATCAAAATTTCAAAAACTTGTCACATAGTGACTTTGCAAAGAGGATGAAAGTTTGCCTATCTACATAATAGCTGCTATGGATATTTGCTAAACATTCAGCCCTCTAGCTAACAGCTCAAGCTTTATCCTTCGTTTTCTGGACAAATGAAGAGACTTTCAAATAAAATACCGGGCTTCAACTAACCCTTACATATTGTTCAAAAACACGTACTGCCCCAACTTTACAATATTGGTCTTGTAAAATTAGAGGAAATCTTCCTTGATCCATCATCACCACCACCAAAAAAATCCTTGGGATTTAAAGCATTCTTGGAAATAAAAATTACTTTACGTTACTGGATGGCACTTTGTTCTGAAGCAAATATCCTTTTTCCTATCCTTTTTCTTAATTAAAAAAAACCTTAGAAAATAAAATAAAACTAAGATGAACCAAAGGGGATAGCAGGCTCAAGGGAGATGTCTGCAAGTTGGTTTCCATGGGCATTGTACATTTAGCCAATATGCAATATAAATTTCATTTTGATAATCACAAAACTTTAAGAATGTCTAATAAATATTGTATATATTATTTATTTGTTACATTTATAGCCAGTCTTTCTTCCAAGTATACATAGCATTTCCCACTCACCCACAATAGCCCACCTGTGAGATAAATTGAGTTGAAAGAATGATTCATTGAAAGTCACCCATGTAAATTTCCATGCCAAAAGGTGACTTAAACTTGGGATTCCCCAGTCCTAGTTATATTAACCATAATACTATGATTGATCACATCTTCAATGTGTTCTTCTCCCTATTTCACAGTATTTTCACAGTTCCTCTTGTTATTAGGCTTATTATATAACTGAGAAATAAGTAATGTAGATGATTCCATTTAAAAAGAATTAAACTAGTTTTTAAACAAAGTCGGCAAGAAAGTTTTCAAATTATAGCTTCATCTTTTTGCCATTCAAAAGTAGCAAACTCTCAATAATTTTTTTCTTAATCGGTTGCCAGTATTGCAGCTGTAACACAGGCTTTTCTGTCAAACACTGTCAGAATATATTCTATTTGTTGACAATAATCTTTCTATACTTATAAAATGCTAAGTACCATAATCAATTTTGAAAAAACATCAGATGTGAGACAAAAAGATGTGAATCAGTCTGCTCAAAAGTACAGAAAAAAATATCAAACTGGAAGAATATTAGTTGAACAAATCAGATAACCTATTCAGCTTTTTCAATAAGGTGGGGAAGTTACAGTAATGGCATCAGAAAACAGAGGTAAGTTAAACATTTTCACTTGGCATTGGTTTTAGAGAAGCTAGTTAACTACAGTATGTAGTTATATTTTACAGTATATTTTTCAAAGAAAAATCAATGAAATGAAAAAGTATTAACTTTGGCTCAATCTTATTAATGTTTCTTTTGCCAACATTACTAATGTTACCCATAAAAATTCACACACCCATCAAAAATGCAGGTGCAATCCTCATAAAATACCTGGCTTTGTAGAGATTGCTGTCTTTTTGAAAAATATGGATAATGTTTGCATATAGCACAATATATCCAGCTCTTCTACCAAGAAATTTTGGTATAATGAGTCCAAAATCCTATGAACTATAGTGATCAGCCATAGCTTTCTATAGATTTCCAAAAACTGCCTTCTTTAAATTTAATGATTCAAAAAGTGGTATTCAGTGGTCTATTGATGTACAGACAGAAGTTTCATTTAATACCTTTGTCTAATACCAGTTACTCACATGAAAAGAAATGTTTGTGTGAAAATACAATATTATGTACACTTCTGATAAACAGTAGAAATGTGATTTATTCTCACCGCTTTTTATGGAAAACTGGCTTGGCAAGAATTAATTCTTCATACAATGTGATTCTTTTAATTTCCTGCCAACTACAAATAAAATGTTTTCTTCTTTACACCTTGTAATTATAAAAAATTCTTGTTCTATTTTTTTTCTTTCAGTGCTTATCAATTGAGCCAACAACTTCTTCATTTTTTTTCAAGTTTGTAATTGGCCCATAACCAGACAATTCCTATTTTTTTCAGGGAAATGTCAGCAAGAAAACTTATATTTGATCCTTCCTAACATTATTCAATCATAAATGTAATATAATCCTTTAGAGATCATTAATGGCTTTTATCCTGCTTTGTGGCAGTCTAATCATTTTAAACAAATATATAAAAAAGAAAATAGAAGATCACTATAAGCAATTTCATGACTGAAATGCCAGCTTCCTAAAATAGGAACACTTTTTTTTTAAATGGATGAATGAAGATATCACATCAACTTACCTTTTAGATAAGTCATCAGTGAGCAAGGTCAATGATCTCTATGGATCTGGAAATTTTACTGTTCAAGATTTAGAATCTTTAGAGTGTGAAAAGAAAACTAGCTGGTTCTTTGCTGGTTTCATGAACTCCCAGTCTTAGTGTTTAAGGGCTTGTGAAGCTAAAACACCACCAGAAAGTAGACATATAGAATTCCTGCTTTTAAAAAGTTTACACCTCTTGAAGCATTACAGGTCTCTTTTGCATATATGCACAGTTAATCAAGTTATGGCATTGTCTGTGTTTTATTAATTTGGGCTTCTTTATTTCTTTTAGAGATGTTCCTCTGAGGCTCAACTTGGCAATTTACAATACATGTGTTGCACTTCTTTACTCCAGATGTAGGTGCAACTTTAAAGCTTATGAGGTTGTCTTATATTTGCTTTGATCTTAAGAAAATTATTATTTGTTAGACAACTCATGCCCTGTTCGGTTATCATTTCAGTTATTCTTCACCTAAATAGAGAAACAGAATGATTGAGGGTGGGAAAAATAGCAACAGGAGCAAGAGCTCAGACTATCTTCCAGCTTTCCCATTTAGTTTCATTGTGGAAATCTTACAGGGAGCATCTGAAATCTTATTTCCTCCTGTTTCTTCCTTTCTCCCTTCCCTCCCCATTCCTTCTCTTTCCAGCAGGAAAGAAAGTAGCTACCACTAAGAGGAGAAGGGGGCAAAGTATTGGGAGACTGGCAGGGAAAATGTCACAGAAGATTGAAATGAAGATCACATGACCACAGCAACACACAGCAGCCAACTTTCCCAAATTTCATTCCCTCAGGAATCATGGGTCTTGGATCTGGGACACATTCTATAAGTTAACCCAACTGAGGTACCTTGGTTCAAAAAGGTTTGCCCTATGATGGACTGTTTTGTCCAGCTAAATGTCATGACAATGAAACTTTTAGTGGTATATAACAGTGATGGTTTCAAAAAAATTTACTACTGATTCTGTGGGTGCGGCTTGTTGGATGTTGCATGGCTTGTTGGGCGTGGCTTGCTGGGTGTAGCAGGGGAAGGATACTGTGAAATCTCCATTCCCACCCCACTCCAGGGGAAGGTTACTGCAAAATCCACATTTCCTCCTGATCAGCTGGGACTTCGGAGTCAGAGAATAGATGGGGGTGGGGGCAGTCAGAGGTTGTATTTACTCGTTTTCCAAACTACTCAAAATTTCTGCTACCGGTTCTCCAGAACTGGTCAGAACCTGCTGAAACCCACCTCTGGTATATAGATTTATAAAATCTCTATCCCAATTATTGTGTTTCCAGAAAAGGGATTATCTTAAATGGCTGTAGACTATTTTTAGCAATCTCAGTTGTCTCCTCTAAGAATGGGTTAAAGATACTGATTCTTCTTTGTCAATAGTACTTTTAAAAATTATGCTTTATTATATTGCCAGCAATCAATTACTATATAAACCTGTAATTTGTCATTACAAGTTTTGTCAATAAATGTATACATAAGTGGTTTTCCTCCATATCCAGTATTTATTTTCCAAACTTTGAGAGTACTCATCAAGTATACTTAATGATCACAAGCCATGGATTATTAATGTTCTGCCTGCATGTATCTGTCAACTGTCCACACAGCAAAATAGGTAATTGTAGTATTTGGAAAAAGAACCATCTTGCTGCATGTTTAAGGAATAGAAGTCTGTTGACAGAACTTGCAGCTGCAGCTGCTCTGTTAAGATCAATAGAGAGTGACACTGAGTATATTTCAGCTGGGAAATATTCAAGATGAAATGTTGAAAAATGCAATAAGAAGGACCAAAAAAACAGAATTCAGAGTCACTTCTATTTTTATAATAAAGGGACAAAATAACTTCATACCGAAAGTTAACAAAAAAAATTTTTTAATTTGATTTATATGCCGCCCTTCTCCGGAGACTGAGGGCGGCTTACAATGCGTTAAGCAATAGCCTTCATACTTTTGTATATTTATACAAAGTCAACTTATTGCCCACACAAACTGGGTCCTCATTTAACCTACCTTAGAAAGGATGGAAGGCTGAGTCAACCTTGAGCCTGGTGAGATTCGAACTTATAGTAATTGCAGACAGCTGGTTTAAATCACTATGCTTTTAGTCTGCTGAGCTAAACCAGGCTCATTTAACATAATTTCCAGATAAATGTGAAACTCAGAAGAGTAACTTACCATTGAGCCCATTGTTATAATTGCTGGCTTTCTTAATATGGACTTTTGAGTATGCTCATTGATAATTCACTCTAATCTTCTTTTTCACTAGTATAAAGCAAAAGGCTATTAATAACACAGTGATAAGCCACAGCAGTTCTAACTAAACAATTACAATGAATTATAGACATTCAACGGCATTTCTTTTGAAGAATGTTAAATAATCCATAAACTACTATTTCTATGTGGTGCAGCATTAATATGTCTAAAAATAACCTGTAATTCTTCAACTATGCAATTTTTCCATTTATATTTTCTCATTCTACTTTTCTTAGTGGCTAATTCAATGAAAAGATAAAAGAAAGTTATGGACAGCAACCTTAATTCATAAACAGAGTTAAAAATAAAGCTAATAGGAAAACATACACATTCATACAGTTTTTAATAAATGAATTTTGACATGTTGTTATGAGCATACTTTGTGTGAAGTATTTATATAAACATATCCATCTAGAATAGTCTCGTTTCACAGATAGATTTCTTCCTCATGGAAGTCTGGCTATATGAAAACCCAATTGTTTTTACTTGCAGTGCAGTTACATTTCAATCAGTTATTATTACTTCGGTTATGGTAGGGATTCCAAGATCCCCAAGAAAGTAGATGGAATGGATTCTTCTAGAGTTGGAAACAATTTTGCAATTATTTCACCACCCACCTGATTCACCTTAACTTGGCATGAAAAGCTTACAAAGGAATAGTAAACAAATAGTATTTTTATATCACCCATTCATCAGACTTAGGGTGGTGTACAGAAACATGAAGTCATATCATCATAGTCTCTCCAAGCCAAAGTAAAATAACTCTCCCCAAAAGTCCCCAAAACTAAACATATATAAAAGAAACAGTATTATCAAATTACCATAATCTTTAAAGCTCTGTGTAAATAATGATTTCACATCTGTACTAAATGCCAGTAACGAGGGGCCAAGTAAAGTATCCAAAGCACTGGAACCATCACAAACAAGGACTACCTTCTAGTCCATGACCTTTACCTCCGAGGACTTGGAAGAGCAGAATCATTCTGGAAGACCTAATTCTGATACAATTCAGAGCTGTATTTTACAGATGATAGCATGATTTAAGAGAAATTAAGGCTTGAGTAATCTGAACACCAGACCATTTAAGGTTATTTTATCGACAATCATGGAGTTGTAGTGACTTTCTTGTCACAGGCTTGTGGGCAATAAGGAAGACGGCCTTCACAGAGTTATGCCAGATCTATTACCAAAGTGATAAGGAGAAAATTACATGATGCAAAACAGGTAGAAAATATGCATGAATGGCTTTGACTGATATCTTTCTAATACAGATTGGTATAAGAAAGTAAAGAGACTTACAGTAGCACACGTTTATGTCATTATAGCTATTCTCAATAAAAGAAAACTTAGCCTTCCTGTTGAATTGATGCAGCTGAATTACCTAGTGGAGCTGACAAAATTCCATGTACAAAAAGAATAATTCATCATAACTTATGTTATTATAAAATCACATCTGATTATTCTACAGTTCTATTTTATTTTATTTTTTCTTACAGAGACATTACTTAAAGGTTAATAGAAGCAAACATGCATCCACGTGTCTCTGCCAATCATCTAATTTGGAAAGTGCAATCAACAGTTCAACATCTGCCAAGCAGATACAGTTATCATGGGACATTTATTCTTACAGACCTCAAAAACTTTTTACTATATTTATTTGCAGAGCTAAAATTATAAATGTTTTACACCAAGCTTTTTAAAAGGTTAACTTCATTTGTAATTGAATTATTTAGATATTAATAAGTATAACAGAGTTGTGTTTTCATTGTCGCGCAGAGCTATGATTTTATTTAATTATATATTTGCAAGCTATTAAGCTGGTCTTATTTCTCAAGTCTTTTAGCAATTGCTGTTACTTGACAAATATGATTATTCCCAAGATGATTTCTCATCGAGATAAGCAATTGGTGGGATCATCAAAGAATGTCAGAACAAAAGCAATATTTATGAACACCTTGGGGGGGGGGTCTCAAAAAATGCTTCCATTTGATCTTTCAGTGGATAAATGAATGTCAGAATTAATATAGATTCTGTACGCACAGGTTCATTTTTATGGCCAAAAACACCACAGTAGCAGAAACATTTTCTGTATTCTAAGGAATGATTATCTCAATATAATGACTGGAATGAAAAGCCTGAGACTAGAATTTCATAAACTAAAAACAGACAGAGCAAGAAATAAATAGGGTACCTAGAAATTTCTATGCCTCTATTTTATGGCATTGTCCCTTGTAGGTTACATAGAGTAATTATCTACACTCTCAAAATGCCCTTACTTTTAATAGGAAGTTTAGCCTTCCTATTACTTACATCCATTATTGTAAATTCTGTATTTCTATGTGATATTTTTTCAAGTGTGTTGAAATCACAAAACCATAAACCTCATATAGAACACAACAGGTCAAGATCTTTAAAGATCATAAAGTTATTGTAGTAGAATTGCAGATGGTAAAGACTTAGTGGAATCCCTTCTTTTTCTTTGTTAAAAAAATCCCTTTTAAATGCATATTGGTTTAACCAGTAGTTGATGTGCTATTTGTTTCGTGTGCCTTTGTTTATGGAGCATGATATCAGTATAGCATGATGTGCTTATCTCAGATCCTTAAAGTAATGTGAACTATACTTTAACAAGTTTGGATGACCAATTTTAATGCTCTTCATTTGCAAACAGATGAATTCAGGTAGTGTCCTGAAGTCTCTGGAAAGTTCGTTGTTGTTGTTGTTATAGTCAGAAGTTCTGCCAAATCCATAGTCTTGAGATAATCATTCACAGATATGCTCAGTAAATCAATAGAACTGTATCTGGATTTTGGTACTCTAAGAAAATGAAAGATGACTAGATGGCAGCTGAGAAAAAATAAATCACTGTAAGTGTATTTGTGTGAGTGCACATGCTTACAACTTGCCAGAAGAGCTCTTTTGAGTGGTGAAATGTGCTGTCTGAAACATCAAGAGAGCTAATGAAGGTTTGAAGTCTCATTCTGATAAATTTACATTGCATTTTACAGAAACAGTCAGTCACATTCAATCCAACTTGGATGTTACTATTTTGCAATTTAATAATGATGAGACTCGCCACCTGTTCTTTGGATCTATGTCCTTCACAGACGCTAACAGCTGCCAATACTGGGTTTAACATTTGAGATCATAAGTAATTAATGCTTCTTTGGAGCAGTATATCGTTTCTACAAAATTAAACATCAAATGACTGCTTTTCTTCACAGTTTCTTGCAATTAATGTAATTAAAAGATATATTTTATATCTTACATTTATACCAATAATCTACTGGAGTCTCAGCAGTTTTCAGTAAATAAGAGCATCAACAACAGCAGATATGATAAACAGCAAAAATAAAATTACCAAACATATAAAATCACAAAACAATAATAATTAATTGAGGGTGCCATATCACTCTCCCTAAACCCTGTAATATAATTTCATTTTTAGTATATTTTTAGAGGATAAGCAATGTGGGACACGTTTAATTTATAAGGAGACATTATTCTGTAGCATAGGTGCAGCTATTGAGAACAGTTCCAATGAGCCTTAGCTCCCATAATTTGTGAAAGCAATGGATTTCAAGCAGTTTCTCCCAGGCACACAGATAAAATATGTTTATTCTGCCTGGAGATAGCAGCCCTGCCAGTACTTCAGTGCCATTATGTAGCAAATCCAGATAATTTTTTTTAAAAAAACCAATAGAATGATTGTAAAACACCCTTTCCCAGTGTACACATGCAATCCAGAAGTCTACCATTCTAGATAATATGAAAGGCCGCCAAAAGTCTAAAAGGACCAGAAGGGGTGCACTAACTCCAATCAAATTATTTTTTTTTAATTTGATTTATATGCCGCCCTTCTCCGGTGACTCAGGGTGGCTTACAATACGCTAAGCAATAGTCTTCATACTTTTGTATATTTATACAAAGTCAGCTTATTGCCCCCACAAACTGGGTCCTCAATTTACCTACCTTAGAAAGGATGGAAGGCTGAGTCAACCTTGAGCCTTGGTGAGATTCGAACCTGCAATAATTGCAGGCAGCTGATGTTAATAACAGGGCTTTAGACCACTGTACTATCCAAGGCTCTGACAAAGTTCTTCAACAAGGATAACCATTCAGTGCCAAGATCTAAATCATGCCTGAAAAAAGGTCCAGATAATCTGCAACCTCTATGGTGTTCCACCAGTTGTCCAATGATCACCATTCATTTAACTTCACTTAAAGGGCTAAATTAGACAGCGGTAAAAGTTGTCAAAAATGATAGGGTCCAAGAAGTGCATCTAGATGCTAGAAAAAGATAAGACTTTCAGTTTTCATTTTTACTGAAAATTATCAACCAACTGAATTCATTCCAATATTGTTTAACCTTGGTTTTGGACAGAAATATTGTTGGGGCTGATAAACAGCTCACAAATGAATGTAATGTAACCTTGTTAATTTTCTTGGATATCTCAGCAACCTACCAACCAGAATATTTTTCTAAACTTAGTTAAAATAGGTCTAAGGGTCACTGCTTTCTAGAGAAATATTCTAAGTTGTTGTTGTTGTTGCCCTTTGTCCTGAAGTTCATATTATTGTGAATAAATGAATAAATTCAGATGTTAATTCTAATCAGATGGATGTGTATCATTTTGACTCTTTTTTCAGCTTATTAATAGTGGCCTAAAATGCCATCACTTGCAATATTTGCTTTATTTCCTCAGATTTCTTCAGGCATAAATATTTCACTAATATAATTCTGACCAAAATTTCTAATATTGCCTGCTGGATTCTAAAATCCAAAATATAATGTAAGCGCTTCTTAATGGGTATATGGTTTGCATACATCCGTGTTGCTCATTGGTATACTTGTTCTTACGATACGACTAACCAATGGAGAAACTTTCTTTTTGTCTGTCAAACAGTTATTGATTTATAACCTGAAATAAAGCACCTACAAAAGCATTAAAATTAATTATAAGGCAAATGAAATGAGGACAGTGTATAATAGTTTTCATCATTATTTTTAAAAAAAACTTTCATAAATTTTTTCCTCTTTAATAAATCAGATGTCAGACACAGAGTAATAATAAAAATTGTGATATAATTAATAAGATTTGTATTGAAAACATCAGATAAACCACACAAAAGCACTATTATCCTCTTCTGTATGAATCCCTGCTGATAAAATATTTGAAGTAGCATAAGCCTTTGGCTGTCCACTGCCCTCACTTGGTCTGAAACAGCTACAAAGATACAGAGAGCTGGCAGAAGTTAATGGGCAGTGATAAGAAAGTACAAAATCTATTCTGGAATAGAAGAAATAATGCTAAATGTAAAGAGACACAATGAAATACAAGACTCGGATAGCTACAAAACCTTTGAACAGCTTTCAAGAAAGCAAACCTCAGACCTGAACTGAGCTTAAATATAGATAGAACCTGATAGTTATCTTTACCTTGGAATCTAACCCTCCAATTTTCTTTTGATGGACTATTTGCTTTATTAAGTTAGAAAAACTGTAAGTATGAGGTTTTCAATTACTGACAAAAATCACCTTTTGACAGTTGTATTGTGGGCTTGAGTTCCCTTCTGGACTACAGTTTCTCAACTCTATCATCAGTCATATTAATGTCACTCTCATTTCACACAGATAAGGATCACATCGTTTTCCACCAGTTTTTCTGACTCTGTTTTGAGCTATGAAATTCCCACGATGTTTTCTAAAACATATTACATTCTGTCCAAATGTAAACTACTTTGTATCCATTCTAATAATTTTTTCTGGTTGAGAAGAAGCCAGCTGGCCATTTCCCTGGAGCTTCTTTCCTATATCCAGGATATGCTATTATAGTATAATTCCATTTCATGAGACCATAGCAGCACAATGCACACTGATACTGGAATTTCCCATCACATAGACATCATTATTTTTTACATTTTTCTGCAACATGGTGATTAAAAGAAGCAACAGACAGGGGTCTGCTGACACCTTCTCTGGGACTTCCATCTGTCCATGACTTCTGTGATCACTTGGGATGCAGGCTGCTATTGCATCCTAATAAAGGAGGGGGGCAACCTAGAACTAAGGAGAAGAGCATTGCTTGGTTTGCTTTTACATACTTTTTTATGTATTCTGTTATTTGACCTCAACATGGATGGAATATTTTATTTTTGTATCCCAGTGGCTAAGTGATTGACATTGTGATGTATATATTAGAAGCAAAAACAGCTTCAAAATTAATTTAGGGTTTCACCATATTCAGTCTTATTGAGCTATGAATATTTTAAAAATGTAATGGAAACAGATGTACAAATTGAAGTGCTGAGCAATTTGTGTAGTTGGTAAACATGCAGAAAGTTCACCTTCATTTATTATCAAGAGATCATTGTTCGCAAAAAAAGTTCATCATTCTCATATTTATTCCCTCAGTCTGAGAGCCAATTTCCACATTAATTGCAGTAAACATAGATATGCCAGGAAAGTCAAGAAGTAGCTAATTCTTTATGATGTACATGTTTTACATACACTGATATATCCTTCAGAAGGTAGTACTATTTTTTTCCATTATTCAGCTTCCAGTTGATCAGCTGGACATCAGGAAGACATTGGTGGAGTACTAAGGACCAATTCAACCACATAAAAAGAAACAAAATCATTTTCCATCTATGTTTAATATGACAAAAAATAACAAAAACAATATATAGTCCCTAACTTTTCAGTGTTATTTATTCTCTGAAGGCTCTATAACCATGATGGCGAACCTATGGCACGGGTGCCACAGGTGGCACGCAGAGCCATATTGGTGGGCACGTGGGTGTTTCCCTAGCTCAGCTCCAGCGCGCATGCGCACACCAGCCAACTGATTTTCAGGCCTTCCGGTCCCACCGGAAGTCAGGAAACTGGATGTTTCTGGCCTACAGATGGCCTCCGGGTGGGATGGGGAAGGCTGTTTTTGCCCTCCCCAGGCTCCTAGAAAGCCTCTGGAGCCTGGGAAGGGGGAAAAACGGGCCTACCGGGCTCACTGTGCCATCACGTGCCAAAAGCAGGGGGAAGTGAGGGGTCACATGTGGGAGGGCAGGGTGCATTGAATTATGGATGTGGGCACCCGCACCCGCGACCCCCCACGCAACCTCCACTTTTGGCACGCGACGGCAAAAAGGTTAGCCATCACTGCATCTATAACTACAGATATTCACTGATTGTATAAAATAATATAACATAAATTAATAAACCTAATATAAAAGAAAAGCAGATGTGCTTTTATAGAACAACACTGTAAAACACCTGCTAGCTATACAAAATGTATTACAGCCATCATCAAAATATAAATTCACAAAAATTAGAACATCCCAAATCTACATACTTCTTAGAAACTTTTCGTGTGCACTGAAAGACACGATTTTCTTTTGACAATGAAAGAAAAGCTTGATCTGAATCTTAAATCAAAGCTAGAAATTAAGTTTTTTTTAAATTTGACTATGATATTCTAGTTTTGAATGCTGTCACTTAAACAAAGGAAAAAACACAGCCCAGCTAATGTATATTGTTAATTTTTTTAACAACCATAAATGATAAATAAAGCAAGAAAGATATTATCACAATCATGCATCCAAATGAATGCTTCTCATGTCAAAGTTCACAGCTGTTAATTCCTGTTGGAGACTTACTTTTAAGCTACTGACTAAACACTTTAATATGGATTTCCCCCAGTTGTAATGAACTGGTGCTTTCTCAAGGTGAAAAAGAGCATAAGCATATGGAAGGAGACATGTTATTCTGTTCCCAAAAGGAGAGCATGAATTAGCAGTGATACCCTGCCTGTGCAGTCAATATGCCATTCCATGATAAATGGAAGCCCAATCTGTCAACAGCTTCCTGAACTGACTTTTGCTCTTGATAGAGGAAACCAGCCCTGCTATCTAGCTACAGCAGCTCTTTCTTTGCACATAGTTTTAATTGCTGGAACAGAATGAGCAGTGGTGTAGAAAACAGCAGGAACAAATTGCCATCTTTTGTCATATCACTGTGTACCAGGTATTATGGATATAATGATGGAGCACATCCATCTGCTTTGCTGGAACTCCTTTTTGAATGAATATATGGTAAAGAAAAAGTATTCCTAGTTAAGAGAGCTTATTTGCCCTCACCAGATAACTCAGTATGTTTATTATTTAATGCTTAGTATGCTCATAAGTACTAAGTGTGAACATACTTATTATGTTCATTATATTATTTAGGAGCAGGAAAAATACTTAGTTATAGTGGCTGCGTTCCAAAGCACAGGATCAAGAGAAGAGCTTAAACTAACCCTCTGGAATCTGTGACTTTGGTCATATTCATATATCTGCTTTACTATGCATTATCTTGTCTTGGCACCCAAAGATGAAATCATGCCATTGTAAATATTACTACTCCCACAGTTATTAAACATTCAGAACTGATCTGTCCATACAGTTTTAATTACAACATTCTAAGGAGTGTAATTGGTTGTTTCTCTAACTCAAATTGCAGCCCCATCCAACATCATTCAGCACATGAAAAGCCTTTTCCAGTTGTCATGCACAACATTGGTAATTCCATACACAGCAATTTTTTTTCTTTTTTCTTTTCCATTGTATCATCAACTAATTGATTTTTTTAATTCCTTGAAATAACTAGGTGACAGCAAAGAGACTTTTTATCTCTTGAGTGCTATTTGTAGTCATGCAACTAAGATAACTCCTGTTTGGAGAAAAAGAATTTGAGAAAAAGATTTAGTTGTGATAATTGTGTGGGAGACAAAGAATAAAAGTCCTTTCCTTGTGAGCAGATGTCATTGAGAGGAAAGTTCCTTGCCAGACTGACTAAAGAAATACAAGTACCAAGTCCTTTCAATTCCATTTTCAGCAACATGTTAAGCCAGGCATGGGATGGTAAATTTCAAGGCTTGTATTATTTTAATATATATGAAAAATACTGGCTGTTCTATTTTTTTTTGTAATTATAAACAAACTTAAGAATTGCCAAAGAGATCAGGACCAGACTGAAGAAATAACAGAACTAGTTAGAACTACTTTATTAAATAAATACCATGGAACTGGAGCATGTCATTTCAAGCTGTCTCCCTGAAATATCTTAGTGTTCCTACATTACTTCCATATAGCATCTTGTTGCTAGATATTACAGAAACTGCAGTTTCTAGCAAATTAAGCCTAGCAAATTAAGTCATCTTTGGCCAGTCTCAGCAACCAGAGAACATTGAGATAGAAAAGGAAGCAAATAGAAATGTAGTCAGATAACTTTCAGTTGGCTATCTTCAGAACAAGGAAGCTATGTGTATTTCAACTTTCTCTTCTTTCTTGGAGCCATGTGCCTTGATCTAACATTGACTGCTTTTAAAACTATCCTCCATTTCAAGCCAAGTTTGCTATAGTCTAGGAATATACAGATTGGTGTAAATAAAATCTGTGCTTTCTAATATATAGAGGATATTTGCACTCTGACAGATTTATGCCTACAATTTATTGAATATCCAAACATAATTCACTACTCTATTTACAAACTGAAGTATAGTCTTACTTTTGAAAATGTATGGTGTAGCCAAGAATATTGTAGTTTTTTTCTTTCATTCCATGATAAAATTTCCTCATATACTATACTTATAGTATATAGACATCTCCTTTTGTCTTTCCAGAAAGTTCTGCAAAGATGAATTACTCATTTCAGAGAACTGAGCTGGTATGAACCCATAAGGAAGCTTTTCCAGGAAGGAAGGAAGGAAGGGAGGGAGGGAGGGCAAGATGAGATAAGAATTTCTAAAGAAGAATAAAATCTAGCCAGCTTTAATGTTTATTTTTCATTAAGATCTTTGGTAAGATTCATGTTTGAGAAGGAGAAATTATTAACGGCCAATGCATTTCTAAAACAAGTTCATTGGATTCTGACTTTATTTATCCATGGGCACAAAATCCCAACTTCATAATGAAAAAATATTGTTGATATTCTAATAACAAATCAATGCTAATAAAATGTTAGTAGGAGTACTTAGCTGAAAAAGCCATTAACTG
This sequence comes from Ptyas mucosa, assembly GCA_012654045.1. NCBI lineage: Eukaryota > Metazoa > Chordata > Lepidosauria > Squamata > Colubridae > Ptyas > Ptyas mucosa. The sequence goes on along the minus strand of WNWU01000032.1, from coordinate 7,018,613 downwards.
GGGGTGGGACATTCATCTTTGTTTCAGGAATGCAACAATATATGGGGTTCTCCCAAAGGTGCTTTTTCAAGAGGCAACTGGATTTTCTGGTTTTTCTTTGAAGCTCTGAGCTGAAGGAGCTTCTTAGATGAGAAGCAAAATGTCTTCAAAGAAAAACCAAAAAGTCCAGTTGCCTCTTGAAATAGCACCTTTGGGACAACCATGACCTGAATGACTGAGAATCTCCATAGACATTCAACATATGGAGTTGTTTCAGCATTTTCAGTTTACACTATCCAATTTCAGAAAAATGGGCTTCCTCACCACTACATAAAGGTGCTCTCACACAGTCCAGAAACTAGAAGAAAAACTGCCTGGTTAACAAAATACTGCCCATACATACAACCACTATTTTTCCTTGGCAATGGAGTATAATAGGGATTCCATTTACACAAGAAGCAGAAGAAGAGAAGATGGAGAACATTTCTTTTGGGTCTTCTGCTGACTGTTCTCAATTGTTACAGAATAATCAGTAGACTGGTCCAAGATGACATTCTCTGCCATTTTTCTCCCTTGTTATTTCTCTCCTTACTCCTTCTCTTGCCACCTGATACAAAAGAGATTTGGAGAGAATGATGGAAGCAAGATTGGAAAGCTGGCACCAGAACTGCCATTCTTCCCATTCTTGTGAAGCAGAGAGGGTGAAGAAGGGATAATTTTTATACTAGTTCTCTTGACATGCAAACACCTGCTTTTCCCCACAGCTGGAGTCTTTACTTTACTTTAATTTTCACAGAGAAGGGATATAGAATGAGATGGCTTTGTAGACAGCAGCTCCACTGGGAAATCAAGGGCAACTTTATCACAAGCCTGATGACTGCAGGACCACAGCTCTTCCTCCATCACAGGCGGCTTCACCATCATTTTGCCATCCATAAGATCACTTTCATCCCATCCAAATTTAATTTACCCTTTGGTAACTTAAACCAAATTAAAGCTTTAGTCTGGAACGGCTGTCTTCAGAGCTAAGGCTTTTCTGATAACAGACCTTTGACAGATCTACCTATACCTTCTCTGTGACATTGCAGTCAGCAGCAACCATAGTCAAACTGCCCAAGACTATTGCACAGAAGCAATGAACACTACTGGGGGGGGGGGGTGTTTTTGTTTTTGTTTTTTCGTATATCCTAGCATGAGCCAGCTGTCATCATGTGCTTTAGATTTGGATAAGTAGGTTCTTATTTGTCCCACAATGATCAGCGTAAAGGATTTTTTTTTTAACTTCCATTACCATCAGTCTTTAGCCTGTAAAGGGGGGGATATTCTTTTCAACCAGTTTGAGTAAAAAGGATAAGTAGTAGTTAGCATACAAGTGAAATGAAATGAGTACATTTGTTGCTAGGCGAAGTTTTAGCTGTGCCATTCATAATGTGCAAATGAAAATATCTGTCTTTTTTTAAAGAGATTAAGCTTTCTGTTTCACAGTATCACCAAAATATTTGGCTAGAAATGAAAACTACCACAATTTGTCCTACTGACTCAGGAATCTACAGGTGACCCTTGGAGCTAACAACATAGATCCCTGACTTCAGGAAGGACAGTGTATTTTTTTTTAATTTGATTTATATGCCGCCCTTCTCCGGAGACTCAGGGCGGCTTACAGTGCGTTAAGCAATAGCCTTCATACTTTTGTATATTTATACAAAGTCAGCTTATTGCCCCCACAATCTGGGTCCTCATTTCACATACCTTAGAAAGGATGGAAGGATGAGTCAACTTTGAGCCTAGTGAGATTTGAACTTGCAGTAATTGCAAGCAGCTGATCTTAATAACAGAATTAGTCCACTGCGCCACCAGGACTCCTTGATGTGCTATGGAACACAAAGAATTAGGGTTGGCTCTGAAATAGGAAATATAAAGCTTTAATTACTCTGATTGATACATCTCTCTTGTGAGGACAAAGTTTCTCTTATAATACATTTTTTATGAATAACTGTAGTCTCTATTGTGCACACACTGTATCTTGACTGGCTTTGCCTTTCCCTGCTGTCTATGGCAGAAGCTTGCCAAATGTCATATCTTGCTGGCTGTATGAGACATGTCTTTACATTCTTGGTGGGAAACTATCAAGGAGATAAAAGTTGTATGATCCCCTGGTAATTCATTGTAAGAATAGAATTGTTAGCTCCCCCACTGGGGAAACATGCCAACAAAAAGGGTCTTCTATAATCTGCCAGTGACCTGATAAACCACTTATCTGAATTGTGGTATTTAGGAGATGTGCACGATGGACATAGTCTACCCACCAGGGGTGGGTTCTAAAAATTTTTACTACTGGTTCTGTGGGTGTGGCTTATTTTGTGGGCGTGGCTTGATGGTCATGTGACAATTCTTTAGGATTTAGCAGAGGTACTGGTCTACCAGGCTTTTAACTGCTTGCAGAGCTGTACCGGTCTACTCATTTGTTTTTGGAGGCACCAGTCTACTCATTTGTTTTTGGAGGCACTGGTCTACCTATTTATTTTTGGAGGCACCGGTCTACTCATTTGTTTTTGGAGGCACTGGTCTACCACACACTGCCTTTTAACACTGATCAGCTGTAGGGCGGCCCTTTGAAGCCCCACGGCAAGAGTTTAAACAGTTTTTTTCCTTCTAGCCGAACAGCTGGGACTCAGGAGGCAGCAATAAACTGGGGGTGGGACCAAATAAAAGGTAAGAATAACACGGGCGGGCGGGGGGCAGTGGGCAGTGGGGGGCAGAACTGGTTCAGTGATGTCATATTGTCACTGCTACCAGCTCAGCAGAACCAGGAGGAACCAGGAGGAACCCACCACTGCTACTCACCCTTGCTATGTGGACTGCTAAACTAGTTCACTTCACAGACTTCTTTGTTTTACACCATTGGGATATTCATTACACTGAAACTTAGAAACGTATGCTATTTTCCCAACCAAACTTCTGGTAAGTAATTAGAAAAGCTAATAAAATTGAAGTAACATTTATGTTTCAGATCAAATGACTAACACTTATACTGAATCATGCTACTAAAGCCTCCAAAAGAGGAACCACATAAGTGAACTTTTCTTCATGCCGAAAAAACACTGTTCTCAATACAGGAAAACATTCATGTGTGCATTTTCTCATTTCAGCCAAAAACACTACTAGGAATAACTGAAGGTTGAAGCAACTGGAAAACCTGAATCTGCAGTGCTTCAAACTAATATAATAACTCTGTTGTCTATTAATTTTCTGTCAGCTTACTTTTAGTGACATCATATTAGGTTCAATATGAAAAGAAAAGAATATGATTCAGGTCATGGACAATCCAGTAATCAAGTACATTTTGATAGACATTTTGATGATTGCATCTATCTACTTTGCTGGGTGCAGATGATATGGGTCATTTAAACATTTGATGAGAAACTGATTCATGGAATTGCACTTGTGCAGATATAGCCTAGGAAGTAAAAGATTGCAAAAATTTCTTTCTTCACTGCAAAGTGTGATTTGTGAGAACCCCTGCCAAGGAAAAATAGTTCTGAGAGTAGTATTGCAAAATTTATAGGCATTCTTTTCAGAAAATAACCATAGGCATAAACTCAAAGGAATCATTTTGTGCACATTGTCTTTAATATTAACATTAAAGTACACAAATTTCTAGTGATGCTCATTTCCTGACTTTAAGTCAGTCTTGTACCTTTTCTGTTTGTTTGTAATATTAATAGCAGTAAGATAGATAGATAGATAGATAGATAGATAGATAGATAGATGATAGACAGACAGACAGATAGACAGACAGACAGACAGATAGATAGATAGATAAGCATATAACCTCTCAGCTTTTAACAGTTATATAAAACAAAAACTCTGAGTATGTGTGTATTCTGTGTCCTTGCAGGTTGGAAGACTAAATACAATAATAAGGTTGAGGTAGCAAAAAGCTAATCATTAAATTTAAAACATAGCTTAATGTGAGCATGCTCAGAGTAAAACTGCTCTTATGCCACAGGGGCCAAAATGATTGTTATTCTCTTTACCATAAGCAGACTGCACGAGCCATTGGTTTAACATATTATTCTCTATATTATTAAAAAATATAGTTTAGATGTGTGTGGAAATGGCCTCTAAGGAAGAATACAAGAACTGTTAAGTAAGTAGCAACTTAATTATCAAAAGGAAGATGTAATAAGAAAGAAATTAGTTTCTTTGATTTTGTTTCATTTTTTATAATTTTATGTATTCAGATTTTGTGTATGGCCAGTTATGATCAACAAAGGCACAGTAGAGTTCTTCCTAATCCCATAAACCTCTTAAGATATTTTATTTAAGAGAACTCAGAACTGGTTTCCTTCTTTTGTTTGCTTAAAGAAGTAAGACATTTTGAAGGAGGAGCTGCCCCTCCTTCAATGACATCATTTAATCGAAATTTATTTGTTTCTTCATTCATTCAGTCAATTAATTATGTTGCTGCCTTATCTATGTGTGACTGGATGGTATGCACAATTAAATCAATAATAATATTTTAAAATGTGAAAGAATAATAAAATAGAAGTAAATCCATACAAACAAAAATAATCAAGGATCATCAAAGATGACATACAAATTTCTGACACAAGAAATTAATCAAAATTGGCTATTGGGAGGAATTCTACTCCATAGTTCAGGCACAATGATAGAGAAGATGCATCTCCTGAGCCCCACAAAATGACAATACTTAAATGATCAATGATGAACATTTCTACTTTGTCCAATCCTAGTACTGTAGATGGGGAAAAATAATACAAGACAGAGGCCTCTTCAAATAATTGAGCTCTGTGCCATGCAAAGATTAGAGATAATAACTAGCTCCATAGATTGTGCGCAGAACCTGCTGGTAACCAGTACAGCTCATGAAGCAGTAATTTTACATATAATGGAAGGAATACTGAGCTATGTCCAAAACTAGTTGTGGACTGGCTGAAATCTTTGAGTGGTCTTCAAGGCAATCCTCTGTACAGTGTATTGCAGTAATCCAGATGCATGAAATTGGGCCTCCCATCCCAGAAATGTGCGAAATTGGCTTATAAAATGTGAAAGGATGTGATTTGTGAAAAGGCCTTCTGAACCACAGCTATCATCTGCTATTCAATCAGGAACCATGATTTCAAGAGGACTCCAATTTGTGCATCAGGCCTGTTTGGGGTTATCTTTCAAAGCAAAAATCAAAACTCTCTGAATCTAAAGGGCACCAAATCTAGAGCCACTCAATCATACCAGAGTTGAGTCTCAGCATGTCCTCCCCAATCAAATGATGGAAAGCCTATATTTTGGATTAGATTTTGTTTTGAATATGATGATTTAGGAGTCATAAGTATCTAGTACTGCCTTTTCAGAAATAATATTGAGAAAGCTATTAAGGACACTCTATTGTTCACAAGCGTCAATACCTGAGAAGAGAAATAACGAAGACCATTTTTCACAATTTATAATCATACAAGAATATATTAAATATAGTTACACCATTTCTTATGGATTAAACATCAACTAAAATTTCTTTGGATACAACATATATTAGCTAGGAATTCAGTGCTAAAAAATTAATAGCAATAGAAATAATACTTATATACCACTTCATAGTGCTTTACAGCTCTCTCTAAGAAATTTTGCCCCCAAAAATCTGGTTCCTCATTTTACTGACCTTGGAAGGATGGAAGGCTGAGTCAACCTTGGGCCGTTGATAATCAAACTGCTGACAGTCAGCAGAATTAGCCTGCAGTATTGCATTCTAACCACTGCTCCACTTGCTCTTACAATGTCACTCCTGCTATTTTGTGCATGATCACTTGGTTTATGAGAGGTTTATGAGATAATAAATTGTTTAGTTAAAATGCATTGTGATGTATTGTGATTTTTGCTTGAAAGACTAACATAGATATCTCATGTGCATGTATGTTTGTACACATATACATATTCTTCATTTGATAACAGAATCTGTATATCCTTTTTTTTTCTATTTGATATCCCCTATAGGTTGAAATGACATCCGAAACAAAATGTAAAATGTAAGAGCAATGAAATCTCTGTTGAGAAGCTAACTGCCTGAATCTTTAATCTTCTACCAGATTGTTACTTAGTTACTTAATGCTCATCTTTTGATATACTTCTGGCTCAAAGAATGCACTGCATGGCAATGCAATTAACATTAAGGTAGGAATTAAGAGCTACTTAATAATTTTGTGTTATAGGTTCTATATCTAATCAATTTAGCAGCTTGGTGATGTGAGATTTTTATCAAGTAAGCAGTAAGTACAAAATAAAGTTAAGAAGATTACATTAAGAAAAATAAAACAACCTTCCTTACTTTTCTGGACATGTACCTAAAAAGGGACAAATGTGTGTCAGCACAGAAATTGTCATGATAGACTGGAGAAAACTGGATAGCATGAATTTTAAAGGCTTTGGAATTAGTAGATATTCTGCTTGAATTTCTCACCCTAATGACCCAGCATTTCTTCCTTTGGATTTTGGAGGCTACTGTTGTCAGGACTAAGACATCTTTGGTGTTGATTGGAATTGCATTACCCCAGACAGTCCCAATGCACAATCAAGGTTTCTCCTGTACTCATGACTCCTGTTCAATGATCAAATGGCAGTTGTGGCTAGGATGACCTCTCCACAGTTCTGTCTTGTTTATCATTGCATCTGTTCCTGGATCAGACAGGCCCTCCTTTCAGTCACTTATCGTATACTCACCTCCAGACTGAACTACTGCATTGTGTTCTAAATGGGGCTGTCCTTGAAGAGGCTCCAGAACAGTGGTGGGTTGCTACCAGTTCTCCCTGGTTCTTGCGAACTGGTAGTGGAAATTTTGAGTAATTTGAAGAACCGGTAAATACCACCTCTGCCTGGCCCTGCCCCCAATCTATTTGCTGTCTCCCAAGACCCAGCTGATCGGCTAGAAGGAAAAAAACTGTTTAAACTCTTGCTGCGACACTTCAAAGGGCCGCCCTAGAGCTGATCAGCAGTAAAAGGCAGTGTGGTGGTAGACCAGTGTGTTCCAAAAACAAATGAGTAGACTGGTACGGCTCTGCAAGCAATTAAAAGCCTGGTAGACCAGTACCTCTGCTAAATCCTAAAGAATTGTCACATTACCATCAAACCATACCCACAAAATAAGCCATGCCCACAGACCGATAGTAAAAAAATTTAGAACCCACCCCTGCTCCAGAAGCTTCAGCTGGGGAAGAAAGAGTGATGTTGACATTTATGAGCACTTCTAGAACAGTGCATACTACATCTCTGCTCCACCAGCTGCACTGGTTGACAGTTTGCTTCTGGGCCCCATTCAAGGTGCTGATTTTAAACTTAAAATCTCTTCATGGCATGAGAACAGGGTATCTGAGGAACTGCCTTTCCCTGGTTATTTCACCTTGTCCCTGTCAGAGAAGGCATCAGCTACATTTGATGGACCTAGGAGATGTCTCTCTGTATCATAGCACCCACTTTATGGAACATTTTCCCTCCTGGAATTAGATTTGTTCCATCTGGAAGGTAATTAGCTCACAACCTGGAAGTTCTTCAAGACCTGGTTATATCAAGCTTGGGGCTTCCAGGAAACCAGAAATATACTTAGATGACTTCAATGTTGAGATGGCCATTTTTATCCTCTTTTTACCTAGGGGTTTGTATATTTGTTTTATGCTATTTATTTATTAATGTATATATTTTTATATTTTATATTTTTGGATAATGTTTCAGATTATGTTTATATTTTATATCTATAGTTTTTATATCTGTGGTTTTTATCTGATTGTTGTGCACTGCCCAAAGTCGCTTGTGATGTATACAAATTTGATTAATAAATTAAAGAAATAAATAGCACCATCCTAGAGAAAGAAGTAGCAATATACTGGCATATATAAATAAATTAAAAAATGGATGGGATGGGATGGGATGGGATGGGATGGGATGGGATGGGATGGGATGGGATGGGATGGGATGGGAAGGGATGGGATGGGATGGGATGGGAAGGGAAGGGAAGGGAAGGGATGGGATTAGGTGGGATGGGGTAGGGTGGGGTGGGGTGGGATAGGGTAGGGTAGGGTAGGGTAGGGTAGGGTAGGAGAAATAGGGTACACTAAGCTAACCTTATAAGTTTCTCTGAGTCCAAATGGGATGCACTTGCTGGTAACTATAAACAAATCTGCAGAGCAAATCAACAAGTTGGAATTTCAGAAGGACATCTGAAGGTGACCGGGGCTATTTATTCTAGAGATTTAGATATTTTTTCACACAAAATTCAATCCTCAATAACGTGTCTCTATTTAAAATATTGCAAAATAGCTTGTGTAAATATAATGTAAATGGTTCTGAACTAAGATTATGAAGCAAAGAACTCATGCTTAAGAATCACATCCATTTGTACTTTTATCCATTTATTCTATTTCTTCCGGAATAAACCATATAACACAGGATGAATGGCTAGATATTATATTTTCTTGTAATGGTTTAGATTTTTATGAATTATAAATTAGGACTGTGCAAAGCTTCAAAGGAATGTTTTACTCCAGTGAAACTTTGTGAAAACTTTTGAGGTTGCTTCATAAAAGAGTACTCAAGTACTTCTAACAATAAAGCAGCATTGTTTCTTCATTTTAATGACTCCTCTGACATTTGTAACAACCAGAAGAAACTTCTACATATGAGCAACAGATGCTAGTGGAACTCACACAGGGGCTTCAAAACTTCATAAAGTATTTCATGGAGGAGAAACACAGCACCACATAAGATTTTCACAGCTTGAAGCACTTCAAGGCAAAGCCAGACCCTTTCACATAGTCTTAAAAGTATATATTCTCTATCTATCCACATCCCTGTAAACATACTATCCCATACTATCCATATACTATCACATATGCTATGCATTCTGGTAGAGTGAATTTGGTTTAATTGAGGAATTAAAACAGAAGTCTTAGAAGGACTTCCTTCAAGACAGTGTAAATTATTTTATTTTATTTTATTTTGTACAAGAGCTTCATTTATGATTTATCAGAAACATTAAACAAAAAAATCCACACACAAAACAAAACAAAAATAGCCCTGATTTAAAAAATAAAACAAAAGTTTCAAAGCATATGTTAGATACTATTTGTTCATCGAATTCATATAGCCATTGATCTCATATCTGTGATTCTGAGTACCATAAACAGATTTTTAAAAAATAGGAATAATCAGAACAATTAAAACCATTAAAATAAATTAGAACAATTAAAGCTATAAATATAAAACAAAAAGACGACTACATTGAGAATCCTCCATTCAATACAACCATTTTGCAGCCTCTCTATTTCCATCGGATTCACAGTTTCACTGAAAGAATCAAATTTGAAGGGACTTCTGGAGTGTCAATAGGATTGGGGCCAATTTCACCTCCGAGGAAATGATGTTTCAAAGGGCATGTGTCACAGAGAAAGCTTTACTCCTGATTTACATCTGATAGAACTCCATACAGAAGAAACCCATAAAATGCCCCTCCTGTCAACCCTGATGGGATGGGATGATGTAACCAAGGAAAGGTAGACCATCAAATAACTTAGCTTTGTATGGCTTTAATGGTTGTAACTGAACTGAAGCCAGAAACTGACTGGTAACCAATGCAAGTCATGCAATAGAGGTGCAATAGAGATGTAATGTGTGCAGCCCTAAGGTCAAATGTACAAAATTGTCTGTGCTGCCACATTTTGCACCAGTTGAAGCTTCTGAATGCTCTTCAAGGGCAGCTTCAGATATGCTGCATTAGCATAGCCCATATGAGAAGTGACCATGGCATGTGTAAGATAAAGCCTTCAGAATAGGTGCAACTGAAGCACAGCACAAAGCTGCACAAAGGCCTCCTAGCACCAATATAAGTTAGTAAATAATTTCATGATCTGAATGTCAACTCTGAAACTGAGCTGGCTGAAGCCATCTTTTCCTGCCTCATAGTTGCCACAAGATTTGAAAGGGGGAAGGGAGGGGGAGAAGTAGAGAGACCGGCTACCAGTCAAAATGAAAAGTTTTCCTTTGGGAACCAAGGTCATCTCAAAAGGTGGCTGCTGAAGGAGGAGGAGAAAAACCAAGCAGCCTGCCAGCTATATTCATTGGACAATGTGACTGATGACATCTGGGAGAGAGAACTTTGCTCTTTTTAATTAGGTGAAAATTGCGGGAACTTTTAGAGTTGGTTTTCACTAGCTGTGCTGATATGATGCTTCCAATACACATGTTCTCTGAGGAATCTACCTGCCTCAGTATTCTGCTTTTGGTTTGGGTTGAGCATTATTCAGAACCTAACACTGAATTTGGAATTAATAATTATAAGGGGATTCCTTTGGAAATAGCATCACAGGCAATTAGTCCTTGACTAACAGCAGTGTTAAGGATATTGATGTTGTTTTACCAACCAGCAGAGTAACTGCACAAGGAAACGTTGAGAGCAATGAATAAGAAAACTGGTTTAGCAAAAGTGTACTTTATCGTAGGAAAAAGCAGTAGCGTAGTCATAAACAAATCCCAAGTCTTCACCAATAAATCAGTCCAAACAACTCACTCTGGTTAGCAAACCACGATGGTAGCAGATCCATCAACAGATAGCAACTCCTTCACAATAGCAGCTTCTTCACAACAGTTCATAGCAGCAGCAGTTCCTAACAGACCAGGTTACAATACTTTGTTTAAATATACTCCTAACTAGTCATTATCCCATTACAGCATGACTCAGCAAGAACGTAACATTTACAGCTTAAAGTTACAGTATACATATATTGCCTGGGCAACTGGTTCTAACATTATATATACCATATAGAATCCTAACATTCTCCCCTTTGGACAGGTCAATATATTCAGTTTAAATTCTTAATCCATAGCTTTCACAACATGTTTTATGTTTTATAGCACCTTGCGCTTTGGTAAACGCATCAGCAATATTGTCTTCCGACACACAATATTCTAACGTAACCATGTTGCTTTGGATACATTGACGAACATTAATGTTAGGATTCTATATGGTATATATAATGTTAGAACCAGTTGCCCAGGCAATATATGTATACTGTAACTTTAAGCTGTAAATGTTACGTTCTTGCTGAGTCATGCTGTAATGGGATAATGACTAGTTAGGAGTATATTTAAACAAAGTATTGTAACCTGGTCTGTTAGGAACTGCTGCTGCTATGAACTGTTGTGAAGAAGCTGCTATTGTGAAGGAGTTGCTATCTGTTGATGGATCTGCTACCATCGTGGTTTGCTAACCAGAGTGAGTTGTTTGGACTGATTTATTGGTGAAGACTTGGGATTTGTTTATGACTACGCTACTGCTTTTTCCTACGATAAAGTACACTTTTGCTAAACCAGTTTTCTTATTCATTGCTCTCAACGTTTCCTTGTGCAGTTACTCTGCTGGTTGGTAAAACAACATCAATATCCTTAACATGGGTTATGGGCCCAGAGCCAACCATAACTAACAAGGATTGTTAAAAGCTAAACTGAGAGTTAATGTGAATAGTACAAACTGTGTTTGTGATAAACAATCCAAGTGAAGATGGCTCTAGAACAGGCAGCAAATTTTTCCATGATAACCCGGCTGGATGGAACAAACTATGTATCCTGGTCTACAAAATGTAGTCTACTTCTGCGTAGAGAAGGACTTTGGGACATAGTTAATAATCCATCGGATGTAACAGCATGGAATCCTGATGATGAAGAAGATGTGAAGAAGATAACCAAGTTTAACAGAGACAATGAACGAGCTCTTTGCATTATTGGACTAACACTGGGTGACCAGCAGCTTGTCCATATTCGTGGCGAAGAGTCTGCTGCTAGGTGTTGGACCAAGTTGAAGAGACTATATGTTCGAGACACTGTGGGTGCTCATATTTATCTCACACGAAGATTGTTTAAACAACATCTTCTTAAGGGTGGAGATATGATGGCTCATTTGGAATCCATGACCAGAATTTTCCAGGAGCTACATGAAAAGGAACTGATTTTCTCGGAACTACAACAAGTTTATATAATTCTTTCTTCATTAGACGATAGTTATGATGACTATGTTTCTTCATTAGAGGTTTTGTCCAGAGATGACCTGACATTGGCTGGCATAACTGGTAGGTTATTGGAAGAATCCAAAAGAAGACAAGAAAGGGATCAGTTGAGAGTGCAACAACCAAAAGAAGAAAAAATGTACTCAACTGCCTATGCTGTAAAACGTTGTTTTGCTTGTGGGGCTAAAGGGCATATAGCTAAGTATTGTAAAAATAAGAAAATGCCTGTTAGGGACAATATTAGACCCAAGAAGGGTTGTAATTTAGCTATATCAAATTCAACTACTGATGTTAACCAGGATTGCTGGGTTGTTGACAGTGGTGCTTCTCAATCTATTTCTAGAAACAGAAATTTTTTTGTTAAAATGGAGAAGAGTAACCAGCATGTAAAACTTGCAAATGGTTGGAAAGTTAAGGCAGCAGGAGAGGGTGTTGCTCGTTGGTCATTTAGCAATGATCCATTGCCTATGTTATATATTCCTGGGTTAAAATTTAATTTATTATCTGTTAAATCATTACTGAAATTTGGGTTTACAGTAACATTCAAAAATGATAAGTGTTTTATTGAGAAAGATGGCAAAGTTGTTACTGCAAGTTTAGAAAATGATTTATTTGTTTTACGAGATAACCCAGTATTGATGGTTAAGTCTAAGTCTGTTTATAATAATGTTAAACCACACGATGAATGTATTCATCTGTTACACCGGAGGCTTGGGCATTTAAACTTCAGAACGTTAAAACAAACAGTACAATTATCTGAAGGAATAAAACTACAAGCATGTAGTAAATATCTAAATTGCAATGCCTGTAGTCAACAGAAGAGTAGGATAACACCAGCAAACCGTGTTAATGGTTTTAGAACTACAAACCCATTAGAAGTAGTGTTTATAGACTTAATTGGACCCAAGAAACCTAGTATTGGAGGTGCCTGCTATATTCTAAGCATGGTTGACCATTATTCAAGGTACGGATTTTGTTATCTTATGAAAACAAAAAGTGAAACATTCCAGCATCTTACCAACTGGATACGTTTTGTGGAAAGGAAACAGAAATTCAAGGTTAAATGCTTAGTTACTGATAATGGTACGGAATTTACCAACCAAAAGTTGGAAAAGTTTTTGCAGGATGCAGGGATCCAGCATAAGCGGTCTGCTCCGTACAGACCACAGCATAATTCGTATATCGAACGAAGAGGTCAAACATTACAGGCCATGATTAGAACTATGTTAGCAGATTCTGGTTTGCCTAATAAGTTATGGGGTGAAGCTGCCATGTGTGCTAACCATGTGTTAAACAACGTGGTTCATTCCTCTACAGGTGAAATTCCATTCACCTTATGGCATGGGAGGAAACCTAATCTTAGTTATTTACACACATTTGGAGCCCCAGCTTGGGTACATATTCCATCTAGTTTAAGGAGAAAGGATCAACAAAGAGCCAGAAAAATGTTTTTCGTTGGCTATGAATCAAACCATAGATCTTTTAGATTTTGGGCACAGGGAACTACGAGTGTGTACTGTAGTGCTAATGCTAAATTTCTAGAACATGAAGGATGGGATAGACTAGAGCATGCAGACTATAAACATGATAATAATACTGTTAGTATCGAGCATCAAATTCCTGATGATATTCCTGAGGATTTAGATGATGTAAAATCCTCTATCAAGGAGAAAGAACAGGAAATAGCTTTAGAGGATGTAGTTTTAGGGGAGGAGTCAGAGGAATCATCTGCTGTAAGTCCTGTTTTACCTAGAAGATCTACTAGGGAGAGGCATCCACCTGATCGTTATAAAGCGACTGTGGTTTGCCAGATTAACATTGAGCCTTCAAGTTATGAAGATATCAAACTTTATCCTGATAAGGAGCAAAATGCCTGGAAGGAGGCAATGAGTAAGGAAATTAATTCTTTAACCAAGTTAGGTGTTTATGAAACTGTGAAATTGCCACCTGGTGAAAAAGTAATAGGTTGTAGATGGGTTTACAAAGTTAAGAAAAGCATAGATGGTACAGTAACCCATAAAGCTCGCCTTGTAGCTCAAGGTTTTTCTCAGACTGAACAAGATTTCGATGAAGTTTTGCTCCTAGTTTACGTGCAAGTACTTTAAGAACAATGCTAGTATGGGCGGCTAAGCATAAATATAGTATTAACCATATAGATGTAGAAACAGCATATTTACATGCTCCATTGAGACACACCATCTATATGAAGAAGCCTTTAGGAGTTGAGACACAAAACCACACTGATTGTTGGAAGTTACATAAAAGCCTTTATGGTTTGCGACAATCAGGGTTCGAGTGGAACCAATGTATTGTAAAAGAGCTAAATAGGATCGGTTTTTATGAAGGTGTAGCGGATAAGTGTCTCTTTAAGAGAGAAACTAACGGTCTAGTATCGTTTTTGTTACTGTTCACAGATGATATAGCCATAATAACGAAAACTGACAAAGAGGCCATAGATATTGTTCAACAGTTACAAACCAAATTTAAGATCAGAAGTTTGGGAAATATTAGGCATTATTTAGGTCTAGATATTAATCAAACAGCTAGAGGTTATAAAATATCTCAATCTAGCAAAATAAGCCAAATGTTAAAGCGTTACGGCATGGAGCTCTGTAAGCCAGCGAAAACGCCAATGGCACAGGACTTTCAACATGGAGAGGTCCAAAGTCCTAAATTCAGTAGGGAGATCTACCAGTCTCTTATAGGTAGTTTATCTTATCTAAGCAATTGGTCAAGACCTGATTTGTTTAGTGACCATTTGAAATTACAACAATTACAACAGAATTGAAAGGAAGGATTTATGACACTTACAACTGTTGCATTATCCCCATGGTCATCTGATCAAAATTCAGATGCTTGGCAATTGAGTCATATTTCCCAGGGTCATGTGACCACCTTTTGCAAACTTCTAACAAGTAAAGTCAATGGGGAAGCCAGATTACTGATAACTGTGTTACCAATTTTACAACTACAGTGATTTGCTTAACAACTGCAGCAAGAAATTGGACAAAAGTCACATAACAATTGTCTCAACAGAAGACATCTCTTAGCAACAGAAATGTTAGGCTTCATTGTGGTCATAAGTTGAGGACTACCTGTAAAGACTGGTATTTTTCCCTTCATAAGATTCTGGCACTTCTGGGTCCCCATAAGGAAATAGAAGTCATGTGTGTCTTTACAAGTAAAGTCTAAAGGTATTATGTACCGTATATTTTATTTTGTCTCTGAACTTTTTCCATCCCCCTCACCTCAATTTTTGTAGATAAGTGATGAACATGATTCCACATGTTTCTTGGGCTCGACAACTACTTAGCTGCTGAGATGCTGAAAGAAAGCTTATCAAAATTATTCACATTTCTTGTCTTGGCAATGCTTTCTTGACAGGCCTAAGTTATCATCTATGTTATTACAGCTGTAGCATCTCAGAATGACCTTCTCACTAATCTTTGATAGGAATCTGTTATTTAGTTGAGCTATTTAGTTATTTAGATTTTTTTTTCCTTTGGGGGCAAACTTTTATCCTTGAACTGAAGTGCAGAGAAGCAACTTTTGAACTCGTTCTGTCTCTGCAACAAAGGGCCTGATCAGCATGATCAGCTAGTTAAGCAAAGTATATAATTAATTTTAATATTACTGCATATTTGTTTTATTATTAATAATCTCACTTCTACTAAAAACAATAAAAACAGCTGAAGAAGTAGCCATCCATGTTTCATCTTTATGTTACTTAAAGCAGTTGGAATACATTTTGGTTAAACCCCTCTTAAGATTTTGTTGTTGTCGCTTGTTATCATTGCTGTTGCTGTTGCTGTTGTTGTTTTGCTTTGCTTTTTGTTTTTGTTTTTGGCATAGCCTTAATGAGAACAGATTCAACATTTTGTCCAAGTATTTTCTCTGAGAAACATTTAGCCTCCAAGAGTCTCTCTCACTAAACGCTTGATGTTGTCTGACTAATTGATTTTGGCTAATCGTCCAGTGGCTTGTTTTGTAGCTTCTCCTTGGTTAAATGAAGGAGTGAAGCCCTAGAGAATCAGGTCATCTTCCACAATGGAAAAGTATAAAAGTAACCATGCATTTCAGATTCAGCCATCTGGAAAGAACAATTAATTCTCAAGGAAAAGTGTGTTAAGAAACTTTAAATGCCAATTTTAACCCTCAACAGATACCTATACTTAATATGATAGAATATATGAAGTACAGAATCGATAAAAAAAAATATTTGTAACTCAGAGTTGAAATGTGGAATCTTTGGTGCTCTCTGAGCTTGGTTGTTTTCTTGCAGACATTACCAAACTAGGTTAACATAATCAATGTTAATAGGGATTTGTTCTCATTTTATGTACTAGTAGCTTGCCCTGTCAGTGTTGGTAGGCCTGATCTTGGTCATTCATTGATTGGACAGTCATACTAAATGTTTTTCAGAGAAAATACTTAGACAAAATGCTGAATCTGTTCTCATTAAGGCTATGCCAAAAGCAAAAATATCCCTGTAGGTTTTTAAGATGAGATTGGACAGGCGTTTGTCCAGAATGTTATAGGATCTCCTGCTTGAACAGAGGGTTGGAGTAGAAGACCACTTCCAATCCTGTTGTTCTGTATTTTGTATGTCTTCAGGCTGTTGGCTGTCATTCATGGATGCACTCTTTTAGTTTTATTTCTGTTTATCCTACATAATGGTTGTCTTTACACTGTATGTTGTAGATGACTCCTGTTTTGTTTTTGTTTTGTTTGTTTTGTTTTTTTTAGGGGAGGCCGCTGGTCTTTTGGTTCATGTAGCATATTTTTCTAGATGGTTCTAGATGGTTTATGTGCGATGGGTATGCCATGTGGTGGTAATAGTCTGTTGGTGGTTTGTGAGATGTTTTTGATATATGATAGTGTTATCATTTTCATAAGTAGTTTGGCAATGAAACATCTGCAAGAAAACAACCAAGCTCAGAGAACACCAAGGACTCTGAAATACAGTATATCAAATCCATTTAAAAATATTATTTGACTATTTATTTAATCTGTGCACTGGGGATACAAAACATATGACCTCAATGCTGTATCTGGTCTCTTCCGAGCCAATCCAAAAATTTATGATGTATTGTAATTTTTATTGTGAAAGAGGGAGTACATTATTATATATTATACATGGAGAATAATTGTATTAGTTATAATTCATTAGTTTTAATTTTCACTAAATGAAATGTGAATTAGACTCGTGGAGTTCATAGAATTCAATCTTCTGCATAGTGTAAGAATCTCAATTAAGGAACCCAGACAAATGACTCTTTAGCTCTGTTGGAAGATATCAAATAAAGGGGAACCCAGGATCACTCTGGGTAATTGGTTAACTGTTGAGAATTTTTTTTTAACATCTGCCTTCCTAATTTAAATTCATTATTCTGTTTCCTGCAATCCACACCAAGAAAATTAGGTTTCTATTTTTTTCCTCCATATAATGTATTTTCAGGTATTTGAAGAATGCTATAATATCCCCCCCAATTTTTTTTTAAAAAAATTAAACATATCTAGCTTTTTCAATTGCTCGTCGTAGGATTCAGGTTTCAGTCTCCTGATAATATTTGTTGCAATTATTTGAACCTATTGTAATTTTATGAATCCTTCTTAAAATATAGAACTGAAAAATGAACACAGTACTCAAAGTGGGATCTGATTTAGAAAACAGAGTGGAACAATTACTGTTTGTTATATTGATGCAACCGAATACTGCCTTTGCTTATTTATTTTTTTTCAGACATTAGATGTCAGGCTATGTTTAATTTTGAATCTAATGGTGTTTCAAGATCTTTTTCACAAGTAAAATTACCAAGTCAGGTGTATTTTACCTTTTTACATTAAATTTATTAAATTTATATTTCATATTTGATGTTTGTTCCTAAATCACTAACTTTGCCCTCATCACTGTTAAATTTAATTCTCTGACTTTCGTTCCATGTCTCCATTCCACTGAGATTGTTTTGAATTTTATTTTTGCCTTTCACAGTTTTGGTTGCTCACTCCATTTTGTATCAACTGCAGAATTGTTAAATGTTTCCTCAGCCTCTTCTTCCAAATCATTAATGAAAATATGTAAAGTAGGGAAACCAGGACTAGTCCTTGCAGCATCCCACTTGATACAGCTCTTCAGTGTAATGAGTAGCCATTGATTATCATTCTTTGAGTATGATTTTTGAGCCAACTATGCACCCACTTAATCAAGCTCTCAGTTAAATAGTTTACTAAATAGCAGGTTATGACCTATTTAGTCAGATGCCTTGCTGAAATCAAGATACATGAGGTCTTCAGCATTCCTATTATTTATGAAGGAAATGGTCTGATCAAAACATGAAATAAATATCATGTGACAAGATTTATTCTTAAATCTATGATAAAATTCATCATTGCTTCATTGTTTTGCATTGTTCGTAAGCTGCATAGAGTCACTTCTAGGTATGATGGGCAACATGCAAGTCCAATAAATGAATTGTTTTCTGGGGTTTTACATACAAATCTCTTTATTATTCATTCTGTAATGTTCCCAGGTATTGATGTTAGACAGACTTTGTGACCTGCTTCTCTTTCTCTTTCTATTGGTTACAACAATCTTAGATTCCATATGTCTGCTTATTTTTCCTTGATTAGATGATTGGGTCTTCATGGGGATCTATTTTCAAAATTGACAACAAAGTCCTGCATGTCTACTCAAAAATAAATTGTTCATTACCATTAACTCCTTGATGGTTGCAGCCTTAATACAGTGACATTCTGTAGTTTTTACTCTAGCATTTTAATCCCTTTATATAGAATGAAATGGGGTAACAAACAAACCTTAAAATTGCAACCTTCTTTTAGAATTGTTATCTTGTCTCCCCATTCAGTTGCTCCTTTCTTAAAGGGGCTTACACAAGATAGAGAAAGGAAAAAGAAAAAGAAATTAAATTGTTGAGTGGAAAAAATAGAAAAATAACACAGAACTTTCCTCAAGTGAAGCATCTGAAAGCTGTAAAATAAGATAGGATGTGGAAAGGACAAATGGGGCCTGACAGGCTTATCTAAGACTGAATACAGAGTGGACTTTTAGAAGATTTTGCTATTACTTAGTACAATGGAAAAGAACAAGATTCTTATCAGCTTTGCCACATAGCTACACTATTATCAAGTGGTGAGGAGCTGGAAGATAGTTACATCCTAGAATGTATGTTTAATATCATATGTAAGATAAAAATCAATGCCTAAAAACAATATAGTCAAACTTGTTTAACCTATTTATTTTTATCTTGGAAGAAAAGTAGCTATTGGCCTAAATTAGCATATAATCTGATGAACTACTTACAGCAAGAGTAAGTAAGATGTCTTCTGTTCAAGGCCATTTTTGCTCAGGAGTAATTTGATGGAGCCCACCTAGTAGACAGGATTGAACAAGCAGATAAACCAAAATGAAAAACCATTGTTTTATATGAAATCAGTCTGATGACTACATATTACCCCTGAGTTACTTGTACTGCAAAACTTTAATCTCTATGCTCTGAATTCTGGGAAAGCTCATGACAATCACAGGATTATCCCAATTAAATATCTGAAGTTAGATACATAATAAGACTCATTTAGGCCTAGCCTTTACTTTGGAGTAGATAATATATGATCTGGATATAGAAGACATTAGACTGAGTCCTTTGTTGTGTCAGATTACTTCCTGATCCTGACTAAATTTGTTACTGCTATTCCCTCCCCGATTTGGAACAACCCATTAGGACAGTCCAGGAGCCTATTAGAAAGGCATTAAATGGTTTCTGAAGGCTGCTTGGAAAGTTTCCCAATGATCCTGACAGGCAGCTTATTGAGCATCTGGCTGGAATTGGGAAGCAGCAGGTTGCTTGACATAATAACTCTCATACATTTTCCTACTATTAGCCAACGTTAAGGGCATTGTCTGGTTTACTGAGGACTGTTAGGAAAAGCAGCAGAAGTGGCCCCTGGAGCACTGGTGGAGGTAGACAAAATGTGAGTCTGATTAGGCACAGTATGAATTCATATTAAAGCTTCTACCACTAATGACTAACTAGGAACTGCAGTTGGTCCAAACTCCAGCAACCTATGCACTGACAAAGCAGAGTGATTATTGCCATATGACATTTGTTTAGCAGTAACTGCATTGATTGCCAATAAGTTTCTAAGTGCAACTGAAAATGCTGGTCTTAACCTGTAAATTCTATAAAACTTGGTACCTGACTATGTTCCAGACTGCCTCCTTCATTTAGAAGGCCTATCCAAATACCCTCTATTAAAAACAAAATCTAAGTCTAACTCAGAGATTGGGTTTATATATCCTGCTAAATCATCATTTTAAATAATGGGTCATAGAGTAAGCATCAGTGGCAAGATTTTCACATCATGAATAATGATTTAGAGATTCCAGTGACTGGACATTAATTAAACAGTAAGCAAACTACATTTTGCCTTAGACTAATGTGTAACCCAAGAAAAAGTATAGTTTCTTAATATTGTATAATATAAAGATGGAAGCATAGTTTCAAATGAATTGAATGCATTTTTTAAAAAGAATGAGAATACATGAAGGCTTTTAAAATTTACTTGAAATTTCATTTCATTCTAGCTGGGTCCAATTGAAGAAACCTTTCCTTATTTTCTTTGAAAGTTAATTACTGCATCTGTCACACAATAATTCTGGTGTAGTCCTGATACAAACTCTAACTCTCTAATCTATTTTCTTAGTTCTTCGTTTAATTGTATTGCATCTCTGAGCATGCTTCACATGGAAGAATAGATGAATTAAGGGAATTGAGTACATCTCATTAAAGTTCCTTAATATGAACCATTCATCTACATACTTCAGCTTTTATTGTGTGCCAGATTATGGCTAGAGCTACATCTTTGGCTAAATGTTAAGTGTAAACATGAGGAGATTTAAAGTTACAAGTATCTACTTCAACATTCAGCTAATTGAATTCAGGTGCCAAATACATTACTGTATTGAAGGACAAGACCAAAATCAAATTGGAGCTATGATGAGCATGCTCTCTTGTTCGCTGTTCATGTTTGGATTAATTTTGCTTATAAGGTACTAAGAGTAATTTTTATTTTCTATTGTCATACATTGTTTGAGAGAAAATAGGCAGGTATCAATATCAGATGCTACCCCAGACCTGAAGGACTTTTATACAGTCCAGGAGGACTATGGAAACAAGAAGCTTGAAAAAGGTCAAAGCTTGAAAATGATGTGATGTCTGGCATCTAAAATAATGAACATTGATTTAGCTAGATTGACAGTTGAAGATGGCCTATTGGCTTCAATCTAAAGAAAGGATTACTAGTGAGCCTAAAATGGACTAGGTGGTGTTTACACTGTTAAAGCTGGAAGGGATCCCATTTCATGCGGTCGAATAACAAAACTTCAAAGAAAACGTAAGGTAACACCACTCACCATTGGCACATGGAATGTATGTACGCTTCAAGACAACCCTTTAGCAAATCGACCAGAAAGAACAGCCCTGATCTCGAGAGCCTGCAAGATTTAACATCGATATTAAGGCCCTGTGTGAAACTCATCTAGCTAACGAAGGTCAGCTCACAGAAACAGGAGGTGGTTATACATTCTTCTATAAGAAGCAGATGAAATTCAGAAGTTTACTGATAGAAAGGATGCTAAACAGTTCTACGAAGCCCTCAGATCTTTGTATGGACCTCAGCCCTCAGGGAGCCCCCCCTACTGGACTCAGATGGTGCAACTTTCATCACTGAGAAGACTACAGTGATGGGCTGAGCACTTCCAATCCATATTCAACCACCCATCTTCCATTAACAACGAGGTGATCAACAGAATGCCCCAGGTGGATATCAACCATAGCCTCTACGCCCGACCATCAAAAACTGAAACCCTACAGGCCATCAGCTAGCTGCCAAGTGGCAAGGCTCCAGGATCTGACGTGATCCCAGCGGAGGTCTATAAGGATGGCGGTGCAGTGCTTGTCAACAAACTCACTCAGCTGTTCCAGTCTTTCTGAAATCAAGGATCCATTCCTTAGGAATTGAAAGATGCATCTATCGTACACCTTTACAAGAGGATAGGGAATTGACAAGTCTGCAATAATCATAGAAGAATATCACTGCTTTCCATCGCAGGCAAGATCCTTCACAAGTGTTGCTGAACACTAAACACCTGGAACAGGGTTTATTACTCAAGACACAGTGTGGTTTCCGCAAAGAGAGTGGTACTGTGGATATAATCTTCACAGCTCAACAGCTCCAAGAGAAGTGTGAAGAGAAAAATCATGAATTGTACACCACCTTCATGGATCTCACTAAGACTTTTTACACTGTCAGTCACGAAAATCTATGGCACATCATGTCGAAGTTTGGGTGCCCTGATAGATTTATCATGATGGTACGTCAGTTCCACGACGGTATGACAGCTCATGTTCTGGATGACAGAGAAACTTCAGAGGCCTTTCCTGTTACAAATGGCGTCAAGCAAGAATGCATGTTGGTACCGACCTTGTTCAGCATAATGTTTTCAGTCATGCTGTCAGAGGCCTTGCAAAACAGTTCCTTGGGAGTTAGCATGAGATACAGGACCGATAGGAAACTGTTCAACCTGGGAAGACTCCAGGCTGTCACCAAGATAAAGAGACTGTGCTATGTGACCTTCTTTTTGCTAACAACTGTGCCCAGAATGCTGGATCAGAGCAGGAAATTCAAGCCAGTGTGGACAAATTCACAGCAGCATGCGACAACTTCGGCCTCCTCATCAACATAAAAAAGACTGAAGTGATGCATCATCCAGCTCCGAAAGCCCAACACCAAGAGCCCACCATCACAGTGATGGGACAAAAGCTGCAAGCAGTGGACTAATTTACATACCTTGGCAGCACCTTCTCCCGTGCAGTGACAATTGATATTGAGGTCAACTGCGGAATCTTCAAGGCAAGCTCTGCATTTGGCAGACTACTGACCAACGTGTGGGACCGCTGTGAAATAAACCTTGCTACAAAGTTCGAAATCTACCGAGCAGTAGAGCTAACTAGCCTGATGTATGCCAGTGAGACTTGGACTGTATACAAGAGCACACTAAGCAATTGAACTACTTCCACATGACCTGCCTCCATAGAATTCTGAAGATCCAGTGGCAGGACAAGGTGCCAGACACAGAAGTCCTCTCCAGAGCAGGCCTGCCATCAGTTCATACCCTGCTGACGAAAGTCATATGGCAAGGATGCTGGGCAGGCCATCGCATCCCTAAACAGCTCCTCTATGGTAAGCTGTCTCAAGGAAACCGATCACACGGCAGACAACGGAAGCGATACAAAGACACATTGAAAGCCTCTTTCAAGTCCCTGAATATCGACACCATCTCCTGGGAAACCTGGCACAAGATCTATCGACATAGCGCACACTGGTCCACCAAGGCTGGCCAGACATTTGAGGACAGAAGAACAATCATAGCACAAGAGAAGCGAGCACTCCGCAAAGCCAGAGCTGCAAATGTTGCAACAATGGTGCCCACACATGTCTGCCCGATATGTGGCAGAACATTTCATGCCCATATGGGCCTTACCAGCCACCTGCGGACACATCATGGATAGCCCACAACCTGTTAGATGTCAAGGTCTTCTTCAAACATGATGGACGAACATCATGTCAAGCAATTAGGAGCCACAAATTGTACATGCAAAGCTTAATACTGAGTAAACGAAACTGCTTTTGCCATGTATTATAACCAGGTTGAATAAACATTAGGAAAAATACTATAATGATGTTTCACACTGTGTCTTTCAGTCAAATCCTTCAAACTCCTAAACATATTGCATAGCAGGAGGTTCATGGTGCCATGAACTTTCTGTCATATCCCTAAAGCCTTCTACTAGGACAGTCCACATGTACAAATTTACACTACAGCAGTGACTTTAATAACTTACACCCAAAATCTCCTAATGCATTTTATTACTGCTATTGTTAACTATGGATTCATAATCTTCTGAATTATGCAACTTCTCATCTTCTGCTAATCATGTAAAAGCTAGCGTGTCTATGCCTTTTCAAAAGATAGGATGAATGTATTAACATTATTATTAGATATGCATTTCATCTTTTTTATATAATCAAGATTGTATATGTAATAATCCTACCCCGTATTTTACCCACAAAAATCTTGTGAGGTGGGTTGGATTGAGAGACTGTCACAAAGTCACCCAGCCAGTTTTCATGTCTAAGAAAGGACTAGAACTCAGAGTTTCATGTTTTCAATCTAATACCTTATCTTTCTTTCTAGCAATGACCTACTCTGTTCTTTAGCAGACCTACTAAATTGGTCCATAATTATTCTCTTTTATAGATACTACAGCTCCATCTTCCATTTGTTGCTCAGCCAATACTACTCAGTTCAGTCTGCGTTCAGTCCAAGAAATTAAAATAGATGGCCTATCACCCTCTACTTTGCATGTTTTTGTTTTAATCTGTATGCTTTGGAATACATTATGCAATAACTTTTCTGTTTTGATCCTCAAAAGCAAATACAATGAACCTAGCTACTTTCGAGCATGCTTAATAATTAAGGAGGAGGGGGCTGTTAACAAGCAAAAAAGTGGCATTTGGTATATTTAGGAGTTCAATCTATATGTAAATTTCAGCCACATCCTCAAATGAAAAATAATTCACAACAATTTATGCACCCAGTTTATCATGCAATTCCTTTTGTCATTAATTAATGTTCACACAATAGCAATGCCATATTTTATAAAACAACATCAAAACATTTCAGAGGAGCCACAGAAAGTGGGCTTAGTCCTGCATGAATAAATAAGAATCCAATCAAACCTTTATACATGGGGGAGCGTAGTGTTAGATTACATGCTTTTCAGTCATTCACAGGAAGGTCATATTAATGAAAGCTAAGGCTCAAAAGTCCCCAATTCCAGAGCTTCATCTGTCTAGCATAAGAAGACCTTTCTTCTGTAGCTCCAGGCTACGGAATGTTCTTCTACAATTGCCAAACATCTGTTTCTCCAAGGTGAATTGACAATCACTTCTAAAATACAGCCAGAGAACTATGGTCTTTGAATTCTTAGACTTTATTGCCGTAAGTATGTTTATACTTACAGTGGCTCTCATATCTTTCATTTGTCAAGTTAAATAAACCCTAATTCTTGTCTAAATAAGTCACTTATTAATTCTTTAAAAAATAAGAGACCGCATTCTTTTAAAGCTTGCTTTTTCTGCAATCACCAGTCCCAGGCCACAGAGTTCCCACCAACACAGGGATGCTGCTAATGAATATGTAGTTACCAGTGTATTTATAAAACTCTGTGTTGCATTTCTCTAAGTGATATTTATAAAACTATGTGCTGCATTTCACTACTTATTAAAATGCTTTAGGCAATACATTCTGACAATGCAGCATTCATTGTGAAATAAGGAATGAAGGAAAATGGAAATATTTATAAGAAAATCTTAATTTCTTTACTGACGAAAGCTAATATGTTAAGAGTTATTTTTCGCAAGCAATTCCATATTTACGTAGCGAGTTAAATAGTTTATTTATAATCAAATTCATAAACAGGCTTCTTTAAAGGCAAGGAGTAGGTAACCAGATATATAAGCATAGCTGATAAATTCTGAATGTTCTTATTTACTTCCTATTCATATTTTTTGCTATAATCCAACAGCTTGAAACAATAGTGCAGCGATAATCAGACCTGTATTTGAATGCAAAATGTATTTTCTGAAAAATCATACTTCATGTGGTGTATTCAAGTTAAAAGCATATTGTTCTGCATGCATAAAAGCTGTTCTTACAAATGTGGCTTATTTTCCAAGTTCAGCAAGAAACATAGCTGTCTGAGAAACTAAGGTTTTCATTTTCAGAAATGAAAATTTGGTTCTTCTGGTGCATACAGGGGAGATGAAAACACATGCATTATATTCTAATTTTGAAGGAACATGGAGGACTTTGAATACATTCAGATTACCAGGTACAGTTTAAGGTCTTGATATTAAAATTTATCATTTACCCAAGGGTGGAAATGCTTCCTAACTATCAAGATTTGTCTGTAAATAGTTGGTAGTTCAGAATCCCTTTCTCACCTATTGTCTTTACATCTGTTAGACCAGTTTCCAGTTTCCAGCTCATACATGTTGACTGAAAAATCTGAAAGTTGTAATCCAACCTACCTGGAACTCACTCTAGGTTTAGAAATGAGAGCATTCTCGAAAGTTTTATCAACTGCAGATTCAACTGGAATCAGCATTTAACATTTTTTCCAACTTTAGTGCCTGAGGATATCTTCAGTTTGTTACTTATAAGTTGGTTAATTTAACATTTTCTCAACTGAAATATTTTCAGGTCTCCATAAAACAGGTTGGATTTGAAAGCCGTTAAACATGAAGGGGGATATTAACTAGAAGAAGTTCTGACATTTTCAGAATCTTTCTGAGGAAGGAAAACAATGAAAAAAGTGGGGGGGACTCTTACATGAATCTTGACTGCAGAAACAGATTTATTAAAAAGTGAATTTTCTTTATGTAATCAGAAAGCTAAAATTACAGCAAAGCAAAAAAATATATATAGCAAAGTCTGAAGGAATAAAGGAAGCATTATGGGATAAACCTCCTACTGTATCAGTAAGAAAAATCAAAAATCAAAGTTATATTTGAAATGTATTATATAGCAAACTACCATTCAAAATATAACTGGGGAATATTTAGATCTGTTTTAAACCAGCCCTGTGTCTTGAACATTTTACAGTTAATAAATTCCTTAGGGATTTCACATTACTGCAGTGCAGTCTGATATTTTGCCATTAGCCACATAGAAGGGTAGGCTCCAAACAACCCTTTATGCAGGAAAGATTTATCCCTTGTCAGTACAGAACATTGAATTACTGACCCACATTTTACTCTATTGTAATTCCTCTAGAGATACTTGGAGCAAACTGGTAACACCCTTCATTAGACTAATCCCTACATGACTTTTATGTGATGCTCCCCTTGGCAAACAATGACCCCCAAATAACACTAGCTGTTGCTAAATTTGCATTTATAGTTTCCAGAGCTCATACTTTGCTCTCAATACATTAATCTGGCATTGATTAGTTGCTGTATTAAGTTGATATTGTTTATATAACTTTACTGTAGTATATGGCATTTTATTTTGATGTTCTACTAGATCTTTGGTGGGTTATAAACAATGCAGTCAAATTATTTATTAGAGTTGATAAAGAATGCTGACCATGAGACAAAGGATTGTCAGAAAGGAGGGTCTTTTTTGTAAATCTAATGTGTAAGGCAAGCATTCCATCAAGCATCAGACTTCAAATAAATAACAAAATAATAAATAACAATTTCAACTATGGTTGCAAACAGGACATTTTGAAATGCTGTTATAATATTGTATAATATATGGTAATACAATAAAATCACATCTCCATCCCGTTTAATTGAGATGGTTCAAGAGCCCATGAAACCAGGATTGTGAGCAAACCTAACAATGAATCCCAATAAAACTTCTCACTCAATAAAATTTCTCCTTCATTTCATTTCAGCTGAGAATACTTTTTGTTAGATTATTAATAAACTTAACAAGACACCACTAAACTGGATTGCAGGTGCCAATCTGAGAATGGAGGAGGTACACATATTCTAACCTGTATTGTCCTTCATGTCCACAATTTTGAGCTTCTGTTAAGAACAGCATCTTCCTTTTCCCTCACTCTTACGTGGCAATTTTAGGATATTGTATTTTCTATCAAAGCATGGCATGATCTCTAAGTAGTTCAGGAATATACAGGTTGGTAGATTAAATTAAAATAAATATTATTTTAAGAATCATTATTCTAACAAATATCTATGAACATCATAGAACTATAGGGCTGCAAGGGACTTTTGAGGTCTTCTAGTCCAAAACCCTGCCAAGGCAGGAACCCTTATATCATCCCAGGCAAATGGTTGTCTAATCTTTTCCTGAAAATCTCCAGTGATGGAGCACCCACAACTCTGAAAGGGAAATTGTTCCATTGATTTATCATTCTTTCTGTTAGGAAATTCATCCTTATTCCCAGGCTGAATCTCCCTCTGACAAGTTTCCATCCATTGCTTCTTGTCCTGCCCTCAGCTGTTATGGAAAATAAATAGATGCTCTTTTCCCTGTGACAGACTTTCAAATATTGTAAAAACTGCTATCATTCTTCACCCCCCCCCCCACCAAGCCTTCTCCTCATTAGGCTAAGCCCATGATGGCGAACCTATGGCACGCGTGTCACAGGTGGCACACAGAGCCATATCTATGGGCATGTGAGCATTGCCGTAGCTCAATTCCAGTGTGAATGAACGTGCTGGCCCGCTGATTTTCGGGCCTTCCGGGCCCAGTGGAAATCGTGAAACGGGCTGTTTCTGGCCTCCAGAGGGCCTCCAGGGGGTGGGTGGGGAAGGCTGTTTTCACCCTTCCCAGGCTTCTAGAAAGCCTCTGGAGCCTGGGAAGGGCGAAAAAACAGGCCTATCGGGCCCACCATGCCATCGCATGCCAAAAGTGGGGGGAGTGCAGAGGGGTCACACGCGCATGTGCAGGGAGCGAGGGGCATTGAATTATGGGTGTGGGCACACGTGTGCACAACCCTCCCGCTCTCCCCTCGCTTTTTGTACGCGATGGCAAAAAGGTTAGCCATCACTGGCCTAAGCAATACATAGTTCCCTTAGCCATTCATCATGATTTAGCCTCCAAACCTATCATTTTTGTTGCTTTTCTTTGTACTCAGTCTAGGACTTCAGCATCTTTTTTGAATCCTGGTTAGCAGAACTGGATGCAGTATGCCAAGTGTGATCTCACCAGTGCAGTATAAAATGGTACTATCACTTTCCATGATCTTGATCCCATCCCTCTGTTGATATAGCCTAGAACTTTGTTGTTTTTTTTCCACAGCTGCAGCACACTGCTTACTTATACATAAGAGGCGATCCTCTAGATCCTATCACAGTTACTTTTATAAGCCGGGGACCTCCTATTCCCGTGATGGCGAACCTACGGCACGGGTGCCACAGGTGGCACGCGGAGCCATATCTGTGGGCACGCGAGTGTTGCCCTAGCTCAGTTCTAGCGCGCATGTGCATGCCAGCCAGCTGATTTTCGGGCCTTCCGGGCCCACTGGAAGTTGGGAAATAGGCCATTTCCAGCCTCTGGAGGACCTCCGGGGGAGTGGGGAAGGCTGTTTTCGCCCTCCCCAGGCTCCTAGAAAGCCTCTGGAGCCTGGGGAGGGTGAAAAACAGGCCTACCTGGCCCACCGTGCCATTGCGTACCAAAAGCGGGAGGAGCGCAGGGGAGTCATGCACATACGCGCAGGGGGAGGGGCACATAGAATTATGGGTGTGGGCACATGTGCGCGTGACTCCCCCGTGCTCCCCCCGCTTTTGGCACTTGATGGCAAAAAGGTTAGCCATCACTGTCCTATTCTGACCTTATGCATTTGGTTTTTCCTGCCTACGTTTTCTCATGACTGAACTGCATCTTGCTGGATAGAAACCAATGCTCAAGTCTGCGAAGATCCTTCTGAATCTAGATTCTATCTCCCAAAGTGTTGGCAATTCCCCCAGCCTGATATCATCTGCAAATCTGATGAGTTCCTCTTCTATCCCCTCATCTAGATCCTCTCATCTAGATTATAAAGAAGGAACACCAGGCCCAAGAGAGAACCTTAAGATACCTCATTGTATGCTTCCCTCTGTATAAATATATATCTTCATATATGACTACACACTGATTGTGGCTGGTCAGCCAACTGTGAACACATTTGGTGGTGATATACATCTTATCGAGAAATAGGCTGTTGTCTACTTTGTCAAATGCCTTATTGAAATCAAAGTATACTCTATCCACAGCATTTCGCTGATCCACTAATTTAGTCACTTTATCAAAGAAGACAATAAGGTTTGTGATGCTTCTTGTGTCAGTGAAAGAAAGCTAAATTCATCTATCAAAGCACATGATGCTGTAAGGACAGAGAAATCTGGAGCAGAATTTTCCTGAGGAAGTGTCCTTAAAACAGCATCCTAGGATATTGTGAGGAAAAAAAGAAAAACTGCTCAACAATCAGTGCAGTAAGAATACACAATTTTTATTAGTTACAGCTAATCAACTTCACTTTAACAATTCTTTTAATTAAAAGAGGGATAGAAACATTGTTAATAACATACATTGTCCTCAAACTGTAACTGTGCCCTTCTAATGGCTATCTGGCCAAGCTGAAGTCCCAATTTACTAGTTCTTTTTCTTTCTAAATCTGAAACTTCCCTCTTTACCATACAAGTTCACTCCTGCTTGACTGATTAAATCTGATGGACTTGCAGCCCAGTGTCTTACCAACACAGGTCAAATAGCCTCTTTTCAACAGATGAAACAAAGCATCTAAAAGCATTGATTCCTGATAAGACAGCAGTTCTTATATCATGGCATACTATAGAACTGTCTAAAGAAATGACTTCATAGGATCAATATTCTGAAACAGATACAAGATTTGAACTAAGGCATTGTGCAGTCAGTGGGGGGAACACATTGTCAAAGCTCTTATTGCTGTTTCTGCAATTTAAAGAAAGCATCTCAGATGTACTTAACTGGCTCAGGGAAATGAAAGGACCCAAACAGCTGTAAAAATGCAGTTTTGAACTCTCCAAACTCTTCATTATTACATGACCTCCTTTTATCTTTAGTGACCATAATTATCCTCACAGGCACTTAATTGTTGAAGCCTGTACTCAAGAGAGCCTGCAGAGCTTAGGGCACACACACTGTTACCATTAAAACTAGAAGGCCTAATAGTCAACTAATATTAATAAAACTGTTTACCTTATATCTAGATGTAGGAGGCATTCACTTCATTACAACACTTTAGAGCTGCATTTAAATTAGGGTTATTGTTGCTGGGCTGCAAAACTCTGGATAAGCACTAAATAATGTTTGTTTTCAATATTTCTTTTATGTCTACTGGGGGTCATTTGAGGTTTTAGCAGCTCTAATCTAATTTTTTTATTCCCAGAACTGTTTGAAGTCTTTGCTTGAAATTTTGGACTGAACAACAGAATTTTGATTTAAGTCCAAGATTTAGCTGGAAAACCAGGCTGGCTTTATCTTTGAATTTTGTCCAGAGCACACTTCTCTGTATAGATAGAAAAGGAAGAATATTAATGTCCAGAAATTGTAATACCAACTTCTGCGGTAAATTGCAGGAAGGGGGGAGACATTTCCAGGCTCTATCAAGTAATCCAAACAGGAGATTAATCAGGAGATTAAAAGTTTAAAAGATTCTACTATTTAATAGTTTCCATTGAAAAAAGAAATACCTGAAATGAAATATCTTACAAACAATACAGGAAAAAGAAAGAAAACTCTTAATCACATCTACTCTTATTATACCTTATGAATTACTTCCAACATTCAGTTTCAGTTTTTTTTCTCTTTCATAACATGAAGTCACTCCAAAACATATTATGAATTCAGCCAATTCTCTAGTATTATGTTTCTCTTTTGAATCTCATGTTCATATACAGACAGACAACACACCTACCATGCATGAATGCTCCTCTCAGATTGAAACGTCTGCTAGAAGGGTGAATAGGTCTGCTTACTGTCAAACTAAATACACTACATGACTTCAGAAATTGCTTCTGCCTTGTAATCTCCCATCGGCAGGAGTAATCAGCAGTGAAAGTGCAGGAAAGAAGGTAGCGCTTAAGCCACCTCAGCTTGAAATGGTATTGTTCATATGTGCATTTGACAGGCATCTGCAAACTCATATTTGTGAAGGTATCTGCATTAGAAAATTTGGAAAGCGGGATCATCTCAAAGGTAATTGTTTTATGATCTACGTATTAAATCAGAGCAATGCAGGGTTTGATGCAAGCCAACCCAACAATGCAAAGCAAACGCAATAACATTTCCTATTACTATCGGCTTTTTCCTCTCTAAACTAACTGAGTCATTGGAATACTTACTTTTCGTTTGTTTCTCTGTATTTCTTTAGAAATTTTACTAGTACAATAGAACCTTTTCCAATCAAAGTCTTTTTGTCTTGAATTACTAATTAATAAGTGAAAAAACTAGCAGTGCTGACATGAACTTGCTGCAGCATACTCCAGTGACAATTAACTGGAAAATGCATTGCAAAAGTCACTCTGATCTGATTATACAGTTTAAATCTTTGATATTCAACTGTATAATGAGATCAGACTGACTTTTGCTATGCTTAAAAATCCCCTTTTGTCATGTTTACTTTTTACTAATGCATCTGAAAATATGAATGAATCATAATTACTAGTTATTAAACTTCTGTAAAAAATTAAATATGATCAATCTATGTAATTAGAAATTCTTCCCTAATTACCTAAATGGTTATTACAGAATCAAAGCAGGAGAATTAGATGCGTCATGTCATATGTAAAATCAAAGTCTGGAGATATCTAACACATTTGTTCAATGTTTTCTTGAACAAATGCAGCATTTCCAGATTTTGTGACATGCACACAGAAGATCTATGCATTTCATTTTAACAAAGCTGCACTTAGAACAGAAAATGACATATTAGCCGAAAATGACTAGTGCCATTGGTTTCAGAGCCACACCTGGATGATCATCACATACTGAAGACTACAGTCCAAAACTGTGAATGACAGGAACTGGGTGTTCGGTTGCTTGGGTTATGGGTAGGTTAAGTTGACACCACCTCCCACTGCAAGGAGGAAGGACCTGTTAAATCAGTCCATGTCCAATGACAGATCGACCAAGATTGTGCCCATGCTGCCTCTCTTTTATTGTAAATCCCATTGTTCTCCCTGGTTTACAGAAAACCTGAGAAAGTGAATAATGAAATGGTAGAGAAGACATTTAGAGCACTTCTGGAGATCAACAAAAGATGAACCTGAAACATAGGAGAAAGCCACTATTAAGGCTTTCTTACTTGAGGGAGTAAATACAGCAAACCCACAAATAGCCATCTTGCACTCTTGTTTCAGATCAAGCTCTTCTGGGCAAGGAGAACCAGAGATCCACTTGCAAGGTTGGCAGAAGAATTTTCTGTCAGTCAACCAGACATGAAACATGACTGGATAAGCTAATTTTACTGGATTGTAAGGCTACATTAACAGAATCTCACAAGTCTGAAAGTACAAATCTCTGTCACCACTTTTAACCACCATATCAATTATGACAATGCTATGTTTCTTCCTTTGACCATTAAGCCACTGGGGCTCTTCTACCTCCTTCTCTAATTGTTTCCTAGACAGCATCTCTTCTCCTGATCCCTCAAGGTTGTTCTCACATTGCATAACTTTTTATACTTTAAAACTGTACATGGCTTGGGACTAGGTTGTCTGAGGGATTGTTTTTTGCCAGCTACATCTACCAGCCCCATCAGGTCTGGTTGGAGAGGCATGCTGCAGGACCCACGTGCAAAAAGAGTTCCATCTGAAGGAAGTGAAGCTTTTTCTGCTGCAGTTCTTGCTTTCTGGAAGATCATTCCTGGCAAGGTGTGGTTAACTCCAATCCCTATGACCTTCTAGAATAGGGGTCTCCAACCTTGGCAACTTTCAGACTTGTGGACTTCAACTCTTTGGACTTGTGGACTTCAGCTTTGCTGGCTGAGGAACTCTGGAAGTTGAAGTCCACAAGTCTTAAAGTTGCCAAGGTTGGAGACTCCTGTTCTAGAAAGTCCTTTTTCAGAAAGCCAGGGGATTCCCTGGTAATAGGAAGTACACATGCTGACTGCATTATATGTAATATCTTCTCACTTAAGTGTTTGTTTGCTGATAGGGTGGAACTGTGGCCAGGGAGCCATGGTTGATATGTATTTTACATTTCATACAAGAGCTGTGATGGCGCAGTGGTTAGAATGTAGCTACTTCTGCTGCTGCCTGCTGGCTGCCTACAATTCAGCTGTTCGATTCTCACCAGGCTCAAGGTTGATTTAGCCTTCCATCTTTCCAAGATGGGTAAAATGAGGAGCCAGATTGTTGGAGGCAATGTGCTGACTCTGTAAACCTGCTTAGAGAGGGCTGTAAAAGCACTGTAAAGCAGTATATAAGTCTAAGTGCTAGTGCTAGGGCTACATGGTTAATACAGTATGTATTTTACTGTAGATAAAAAAACCACTCAAGCTTTTGTTTTCTCTCTAAGATACTAAAGCAACTCATACTGTCATTTATTTTCCTACTATCCACATAGCATTGTAAGAAATATCAATATAAATGTGCAAAACAAAGTGCTGTAAATTACAAAATTGCTATACCTGTAACCTATAACATTGACTTTCTAAAGCTTTTATTACTGTAGCAAGATTGAAGTTGAATCCACAAATGTTGATTTAAAATGTTGATTGATGGCAGCTCAGATTTGAAAACACACTGGAGTGTTTTTGTGCTGGCATACTTTTGTAACAGCAAATGTTTAAAAAGAGCTTTTCCCCCTTGCATCTCTGAGTGGCAACTTCTAGTCTGTGAAATGAAAACTTGTTTTATACAATTAATTCACAGTATCAGCAACATATCTTCCCTGAAGTTTTAATGATGCTCATTTCTCGTTTCTGTTACATCAGTCTATTCACACTTGTCTTTCAATCTGTTAATTAATGAAATCTCCCTAAATTGGCTGATTGGCTGCATATGGAATTATGTCGTTTCCATATGATTTAGGAGTTGGGGGAGGCAAAAGTGAAGTACAAAGCAAGTGTATAGCCTTAAACTGACCATATCTTGACTGTCCTGTTCTGATATTTCTAGCCTTCTTTCTACCCGAAGTTTGTTCCTGCTCCTTTTTCTATTTCTGGACACACTCCAACTTTATTCTGATTTGCCCCAAACTTGAAACCGTTTCAAAAATTTTTTTAGTCTGTGTAACGTTTTTCTTTCCCAGCTATGACAGTTTTCATCATCATAGACCTCACTTTTGCTGGCTCCCAAAAAGTGGACATGAATATCAGAACTCTCCATACCACCATACATCTCCCACAGTAGTGCTATAAACTGCTAGGGGTCTATGGATGATCAAACTAAATTTAATTACTCAAATATTTCTGAACCTATAACAAGACATCTATAGCAAGTTTGCAGTAGGACTGACCTACTCATCTCCATTTTGATAGCTAATTATATATCTTCAAACTGGCCCACATATTGATTCAGACTGTCCATCTAGAATTCATTATAAGGCACTAGATTGACCTGACCTACCCCGATTGTCCTGGTTGCAAGATGTTATCCTGGAGTTTTTCTCTTTTTTTATATTATTTTTTTTTATTTTTTTAAGACAGACAAACATTTAATACATCAATCCTCCCTTCCCTGTGACACCTCGGTGTTATCTTCTAGGCTTCTTTTCCATCTTCCATGAGTTTCTTCTATCTTCACATTCATCCAAACTATCCTGGAGTTTTTCAATCATAATATATCTCTGTCCTATTTTATCTGTGAATAAGGAAACTTTTGAATCCAACAAATGCTGTTTCAGAAAAAGCAACATATTGCAGCCTTATGCTTCAAGGTATAGTCTTTGCTTTCATTGGAAAGTAATTTTGCTTTGTCTATCACCTCCCGGTTTCTGGGTTCACTTTGTAACAACATACTAGAATAATTATCCCCAAAATTGTTTATATAGCAGCATTGCCAGTCATGGAGGTTGAATAACAACAAAAGCTTGCCTCTGTGGTAACTGGGAAGTTTTTCATTTATATTTGTTAACAATCCATAGAATTCGAATTCTTTATTGGCCTTGTGTGATTGGATACACACGCACAAAGAATTTGCTTATTTCCAAGACTGATTCTGGAATTTTTTCCAAAACAAGATATTGGTCAATTTGAAATAATAGTAAGCAGGTACTGATTGGTTAGCAGTTCTTTGTACTTAATGAATGGCCAGAAAGGCAAAGATCAGCTGATGCTTATCTACAAGTTCTAGATTTGCAAACATAGCCTAACTCGTTGGTTCTTAATATATGCACAGATTTGCAAATTGTCAAGGTAACACAGATCAATCTTGGTTGTATTTTAAAGTAGTTTGATTGGAAGATGGAAACTCTGAGTGTTTAGAAAGAGTCCTCAACTTGATAACATTCCCAGATATACAACATGTGTAGAAATGCCTGTGCAGAAATAGAAATACTACCAATCTCCCAAAGTGTTGTGTGAATGTGTTTAATTCACTTTTTGTTTCTTTGTTTCTTTTCTTTTCATTTATTTATGTATTTCATCAAGCATGTATTTGATAACAGATACAAGTGTAAACATGATTATGAATACAAGAAATGGATATGAATAAAGGAAACATTGGGGCAGAAGTGATAGGCACGCTGGTGCGCTTAAGCAAGCCCCTTAAAGACTTCTTAGGAATGGGGTGAGATCTACAGTACTAGACAGTCTAAGGTTAAAGTTTTGGGGGTTTGGGGAAGATACCACAGAATCAGGTAGTGCATTCCAGGTGTTGACAACCCTGTTACTGAAGGTGTATTTTCTGCATTGGATCAGTTTACCATGAGTTTGCATCTATTGTGTACTCTTGTATTGTTTTGGTTGAAGCTTAAATATTCATTACTGGTAGGACATTGTAGCAGATGATTTTATGTACTGCGCTTAGGTCAGACCAAAGATGGCAAAGTTCTAAATTGTTTAAGCCCAAAATTTCAAGTGGCATAAGGTATCTTGTTGCGAGCAGAGGAGCGGAGGACTCTTCTCATGAAATATCTCTGTACTCGTTCGATTGTATTAATAACCAATATGCATTGCGGGTTCCAGATAGATGAGCTGTATACAAGAATTGGTCTGGCAAAAGTTTTGTATGCCCTAGTTTGCAGTTCAATATTACCGATGAAGAAGCTACTCAAGATTAGGTTAACAACTCTTAATGCTTCTTTAGCAATGCTGCTGCAGTGAGCTCTGGCACTTAGATCATTTGAGATGAGTACTCCAAAGTCTTTGACAGAGTTGTTGTTCAGAAAGTTCAAAACAAACTTGCAACTAGCTGGAAAATCTACAAGTTGACACTGAGTTGAAGAATTCTGACACAGTAGATTTACCGGAATCAAGGCAGGGTTTTCTAACATTTGCTTTAGGTATTGGAGAATAAGTCTGGAGCTTTTTCATGCTACACAGCTATTCGGGCTCTGCCTTCTCCCTTTTCCTCTTTCTTTCCTATCTTTGTATTTTTAGTCTTTTGGTTGTGCATAATTCAACATTATTTATAAGAGTGTTTTGACTCTCGTGTATGTACAGCCTCTCTCTGCTGTTCAACAAAGCAGCTCTTTCTTCTAACCAAGCCTGGGAAAAAACCCAATCCTGAATGTGCTATAAGAATGCAATTAACTTTTTAAAGTATTTGCCCCTTTTTCAAAGTCTGGGAGAAAAGCCAGTGTGATGTAATGTTGGAAACCTATGTTCAGGACTACCACCAGTCATGAAAACCCACATTTCTCCAATCATTGTCTCTCAATCCAACCTACAGGAAAAAATGGAAAGAGGGAGTGCTATGTATATGCACTTGAAGCTTCTGAGGAACGTATAGATATAAACTGAACAAATAAATAGCAAGCCATTCAAAGGCCGTCAGAGGTCTCCTTCCTACAGAAATCATCATGTTATACAAATTACCAGTCATTGCCAGTGTACAAGAGTATGATATATTTTTCTTCTTAACACATTTTCCTCATTACTGCTTACTGCCATTAGCAGCTCATGGATTCCCTTGGAGGAAAAGACACTATATAGCCCATTGCTTCCAACCAAAAATTAATTCTAAAAAAATGAATAGCGAAGTCCTGTCAAAAGCTTTCAAACAATCTTTGTTTCCAAATATGCTTTAAACACTACAGAAAATAACAAATACTATGTACAAGTATAAGCCTTTCTGGGAGAAAATATAAGGCTCTTCATCTTGCGTTCTCTCATTTGTTCCTCAGATTTTAGACTTGTCTCTTGTTACAAGGACTCACTCATCATACTTGGACTGGTTTTTTAAATTGATGTTTTCCTTGGAAATTGCAGGCAAACACTTTCTCATGTTTGCTACTTAAGAAAGAAAGATGTAGTAGATCCATACTGTAAAAAATAAAAATCAGAAAATCCCAGCATAATTTTAAAAAACATCTCCCAAGGTCTTCATTCTTTAGAAAGACATTTTTCAATGAACACTTGTACTTTCAAACAGCTCTCTTCTTGGTGAAAGCTCTGATCACCATGAAATTTTCAATTAAATTATCAGTCATTTTCAGGATTTTGTCATCTTGGACCTCAGTGTTACTGATTTCATTAATCTCTTGAGAGTTAAATCCAGGCAAGTAATAATCTAGGCCTATGTTGCCATACCAAAGACTGGGCAGGAAAAACTGATTTATTCCACTAATATGCATCTATAAGTGCTAGTTAGCAGTAGAGAACAAATTCTCTGGTCATAAATATCTGCAATTTATTAGATAGTCCATAGATGTCTGAAGATCAACTATGTATCAAATTTGGCAGATAATTAAATGGACAGAATCTTGAGCATATCAACTGTATGATTCCTTTTGTTACAGCAAAGCCAAAACAAATTTACATTTATTTTATCTTCAGTTCTCTGAATCTTGAAGAAAATCTTAGCAGGGCTAAGCAGATTATTGCACAGTTTTGGATGGAACAATCAGAATCCAGGATTCCACTTTATGGATTCCACTCTATGGATTCCAGAATCCCAGTTGAGTTGGTAAATTTGATTGGCCTAATTATTGTGAATGACTGGTCAGGGCCTTTGATAAATAAAGTTAATATTGTTTAATACATCTCAATGTTTCCTAAATGAGCAATTTGCTGGCACCATTGGGACAGGAAGCTCTACTTTGATTGAGCAATAACATATTGCCATGGGAATGGATGGAATGAGAGAAAGCTATAAATATACTATTGGAATTCAGGGAGTAGCACAGACCATTTTCCCAAATCATTGTAGGAGGGCTTCTGTCATATAATCCCTGTGTTATTTTTTATTAGTGTTATTTTAAAAGTGTTAGCACAAACTTGAGAAGCAGCAACATTGTCATTCAAGTGGTAACTTTAAAATGATACCCCTGTTTCCCCGAAAATAAGACCCTGTCTTATTTTTTTTTATTTTTTTTGAACCCTGAAATAAGCACTTGGCCTTATTGCATGCACTCAAAAGCCTGATTGGGCTTATTATCAGGGGATGTCTTATTTTGGGGGAAACAGGATATCTAGTTTGAGATGTTGCTCATAGGTGCCTACTCACTCTGAAGCATGTTTACTAAATAATTTTTGAAGCATGCACATCCCTACTTCTACTGAAATGTGCCATTGGTATTGCGTTCTGCTGTATGTATGAATTAATAGGGGGATTTCAGGCATGTAAGCCCATCATATAAAGAATTCTTCCATAGTTTTTGGCACATGGACCAAGATAAGCACATAGGAACTGTGGTGGCGCAGTGGTTAGAATGCAGTACTGCAAGTTAAATCACTATTCACTCCAGGAGTTTGATCCTGACTGGCTCAAGGTTACCTCAGGTTTCTATCCTTCTGAGGTCGGTAAAATGAGGACCCAGATTGTTGGGGGCAATATGTTGAGTCTGTAAACCACTTAGAGAGGGTTGGAAAGCACTGTGAAGTGGTATATAAGTCTAAGTATTATTGCTATAACAGTAAAAATCCAGATAGGCAGTGCTGTGAACATAGCATAAACAAAGAAGGTAAAATACCAGTATTCTGATGGACCTAGATGCCATTATGGATCAAGCTTCATAAAATCATAGAGTTGAAAGAAACCTAAGAAGTGATCAAGCCCGACTGTACACTGCAGAATTCACTACGCCATCCCTGCAAGATGACTGTCCATCATCTTTAGATATGTATTTGGATAATGAGAAAAAAGAAAGTACTAAAGGGTTCCTAACTTCTTAACATTTTTATCTTTCAAGCACTCATTTAAGCATCTTAGTGGAACCTGGATTTCTGATATTTCTGCTAATTATTTTAATATTCTTTTAGAACTTTTAGAACATATAAAAAGTCAGACTTTTTTTTCTGAAGCCACAATCTTTATCAAAGAAAGGAGAAATGGAAAGATTGCCGTTTACATCTGTGTGTATATGTGTCATCTTGCTTTGGATAAAGAAATGACATTCTGGATAAGGAACTCATTATTCATTATGACAGTTGACAAATTTTTCCTTTGGCTTGCCATAGACCATACAGAATAAAGAGAAAAAACAGACTGCAGGCCAAATGCAGCAGTAACCTCCTGAAAAATGAACTCAACTTAACTTTAACCATGTTCATAATTATGTAACTCATTTTCAGGTGTAAATAATTCAGTGAGGCTGAAAGGCACGATTCAGGAGTGAGAGATCTGTCCTTTTGCTCCTCCTAATCATAAGATATGAGTCCATTAACCTTTGCAAACAGATATGGAGGGGAGAATCTCCCTCTGGGGCAACCACGCTTGCCCTTCATTTCTATCTGACATTTGTTTTATTTTTAATCTAGGCATTTGTCTAATTAAAGAGATCGATTGGCAGCTTAATTTTCATATAAACTCTTTAACATCAGTGGGACTGCGTTCTGCAAACCAAAGTAAGATTTATTAAGGCAATAAAGCAGGCACTTCATAAAAATTTTAATGCCTACTCTGTGGCGTCTTTTACATGGGTGGGAGCCGGAAAGTGGCTAAGGAAATTTCTTAAACGGAAAAATAATAATAAAGCCCTATAGGATGCTCAAAGACTTTGCCAGCCTTGCAGCTTTATATATGTCTGCTTCCCCTTTTCCCTTGAGAATTCAGTACGATTTCAAATTATGTGCCGGCTTTGCACCTTTTCATGAAAAGAGTGCAGTGGTACAAATTAATTAACTCATTTGCAAAGGCCTCAATGATGACAAAGAAGAAAGCAGATTAGATTCTCTCTCTTGTGCTGTATCATCTGTTTACAGCAATATATTAAATCAAAACCCGAAGAACTAAAGCATATTTTTTGTCTGTGCTGCAGAAACAGCAAGAAAGCTTTAATTGACCCCTCAAGAAGCAGACACAAAAGACTTTTACTAGAAATATTATGCCTTTTACACAGCAATATGGTTGTCTCTTCTAAACCTGAATAAAAAATTGTTATAGACATCTTCATTATACTCTGTCCTGGTCCTTACCTAGGTCCTTAGTAAATAGTATCACAATATCCTGTTGCACCCCATGAGTTGCAACCCTCCATGTTTATGAAAAAAGATGTTTTATTGCCAAAGAAAACTTCTAAATCCAAAGCCTTTTGTGAAATCACACTAATATATTCTGAGCCTCTTCTCTGTGATTAAATAAC
This sequence comes from Ptyas mucosa, assembly GCA_012654045.1. NCBI lineage: Eukaryota > Metazoa > Chordata > Lepidosauria > Squamata > Colubridae > Ptyas > Ptyas mucosa. The sequence goes on along the minus strand of WNWU01000032.1, from coordinate 6,977,252 downwards.
TTATACTGACTATGGCCTCACAACAGAAAAACGTGTTGCAGTTTCCTTTTCACACTCATATTTTAATCTTTTTAAGCAGTTGACATTCTATAATGTACTTCAGCCATTTTGTGTGTGTGTGTTTGATTGGATTAGTTACAAAATGAGAAAAGATAGATTTTCATCATTAGTCCCAGAATCCTTAATTAAATAGTGAACATGTTCAAGCTGTATGAACATGACTTCTCATAAACAATACAATCTGTATGCTATCGTGCCTTTGCCTGATTTTCAGGAACACTAGGTAAAATGGAGAGTCTAAACCAGTGTTTTTAAAACTTGATAACTTGAAGAAGTATGGACTTCAATACCCAGAATTCCCCATCAACATGATGGTTTGAGAATTCTGGACCTGAAGTCCACACCTCTTAAAGTTGCCAAGTTTGAGAAAACACAAGTCTAGAGGAATGCTTTAATTAACAGATACTGTAGATCCAATTTTTAAGATTTTTTAAATCCTACCTTTATTGTTTTTATAAATAACTCAAGGCAGCAAACATTCTTAGCACTTCTTCCTCCTCCTATTTTCCCCATAACAGCAACCCTGTGAAGTGAATTGGGCTGGGAGACAATGACTGGTCCAAAGTCACCAACTGGCTTTCATGCCTAAGGTGGAATTAGAACTCCCAGTCTGCTGATTCCTGGTCTTCAGCACTACACCAAATTGTATCACCCCAAATATTAAAGACGATATTTCAGAAAATTAATACCAGTATCATGTCTTTCCCAATGCATATCATCTCTCTTCAAAGGAAAAAACAGCATCAACAAAGTTTCTCTTCTACAATGGTAAGGATTATAATGATACCAAATTTGCTACAGCTTTATGCTTAAGGCAAAATTCATTCGTTCTCATTAGAAAGAGATACTAATTATAACTGCTTATATCTAGTTTCAATCCCTATATTTTTGTAGAATTTCTTCAGAAAGAATCTTTCTGAGTTTCCTATAAAAATGGAACATATTCTCATATAGCATTATAATTTGCCATAAATGTTAGGAAGGATAGGTCATGGAGCATTACTGTTTGATGATGAATCTTTCCTACTTTATGAGTTATGTTTTATTTTTTCTATTTTTCCCCCCATGTCATTCCATTGATGTCCTTAAAATCACACAGAAACCAACAGCAGATGAATCAATTCTCCTGCCCTTTCAGTTCAATCATCTTTTATCCCACAGACAGCTATACTTATCTCTTAAAAAACACATTTCTCCACACTTATCTTCATCAACATACCTGCCTTCAGTCAGTGAAAGATTGTAACAAAACTATTAAAAGCTAATGCAGAGTGGTGACAATTCTGCAGTTGAGGTCACAGAAGATGAAGGAATTAATACCAAGATAGCATCAAAGATTTGCTCCGATTTTTTTTTTAAAAAAATGCTTTTCAACCAAGAGCCGAAAGAAAGCAAAAGAGCCAAAAACAGCAAAGCCGTGCCATGAAATTGATGGTTCTCTTCATAATTTCTTGGTTGTATCACCAAATGTGTTAATTGTCAAGGTTGAATGAGTTGTTTTTACAATCCATGTTTTTTTTAATTGATTTATTTGCTAAACAAATTTATATGGCTACACAATTTACGCACAGTGACTTAAAAATCCACAACATAAAACTCATAAAACCCCACTTCCCCTCACCACCACGTCCTTTGTAATATTGGATACAGATTTATCAACAAAGCCCAAAAAAATGCTTTGGGCATTTCTTCAAAAATTTCTTCAAAAGAAATTGATTGGACTTTGGTCAACATCAAATGAAATTTTCTATGTGTCAATCGAACATTACCACATATTCAAAGAAAGCTTCATCTGGGACAGTCATATCAAAGTATCTTTCTATGCAGTTGGTCAGCTACCTATCCGGTCTAGACAGAAATCAAATAATATACTTGTGTAACAAAAAACAGTTATTAATGGTAGTTGGCTTAGGAAATAGAATGCTGACTATTACTTAGGTCTGATACTACTATTGCATAGAAGAAGGAGCCTTTAGGAATGGATTGGATATGGCAAATTAGAGTCAACCATCCATCAGCATTTCTTCCCAATCTGCCATCCAGAGTACCTAATTCATTGCAGCAGCTTGTCACCACTTTGGCTACTGGGTGTCCTCAAAATGATATCTTATGACCTGCCTCACCCATGCAGAGTATTGGGTATTCATTTGATTAGGAAATTTTTAGGATCCTTTCCAGTGGTGGGATTCAGCCAGTTCGCACCAATTCGGGAGAACCGGTTGTTAACTTTCTGAACAGTTTGGTGAACTGGTTGTTGGAAGAAATCATTAGGGCAGAGAACCGGTTGTTAAATTATTTGAATCCCACCACTGATCCTTTCCTAAAGTAAAATTGTTTTATAGAATAATGAATACATTTAACTTAAAGCCAAGATAAGCAGATTCAATTTTATTCTGATAGTCTTCTTGGTAATCTAATTTAAAGCAGTTTAAAATGTTTTAGCATGTACAATTGTTAAATGCAAAGGGCAGAATATCCTTTTTTTCTATTTTTTTAATTTAAAAAATGGTTGCTTTTTTCTTTTGCTGTAAGATGCCTGGTATATAAAAGTATATATAGAATGACAGGAGGAAGAAAAATATTAGGTTGCCTTCTGAAGTAACATTCTTCCTAATACAAAAATAGACATAAAACTGTTCAATTAAGAGTTTAAAATTCTAGCTTCATCTCTGTCTATTGGTCTTAGCATTTAAGTGGTTTATGGCATCGTACAAAGTAATATATTCTAACTGTGGTGAACAACTGACATGACATATTTACCCCAGGCTGAAAAAGATAACAAGAGTCTGGACTTGTATGAATCGCAAATCTTATGACATGATAATAAATTTCAGCTTTTGGTGTTTTGAAAAATAAAAGTAGAAACAGATATATAGCAAAAACAAAAACAAAAAATGAGGATCTCCCTCTTTCTGAAATAAAGCATGCTTTTCCTTCTTTTTCCTTTTATCTTATTTTGCAATAAAACAAAATGGATGTGATACCACCAAATGAAATTATAGTCATGGACAATATGTTTTTCAATAGTGATGATCACAACTGTGAGCAATCCTGAAATAGCACTGTCTTCCAACTTAGATACTTTTCAGTGCCAAGTACATGGTGGGTGGAAATGTAAAGCATCTACTAAACTTTAAATAATGCAAGTTTATTGCAATATACAATAAATCAAAGCACATTTCCTTTTTACTTTTAACAGTTATTATATTTAGCTTATTCTGGTTTTAATTTGGTTTTATTTATGTTTTAACTTTTGTATCTATGTATTTTATTCTGTGCCTGTTCACCGCCCTGAGTCCTTCGGGAGTAGGGCGGTATATAAATCTAAATAAATGAAATGAAATGAAATGAAATATTCTAAGCATTGGTATGAGTCCACAGAATAATATTTCTTTTCTATGAACCTTTATGAGCCATTTGACATACCGCTTTCTCTTCTATGGGTCTACATGAGTTGCTTTTCCAGAGAACTGCCTAAATTTTATTTCATTTTACAGCTGAAAGCCACCTCACCTCTTTGCCCGACTAAGCTGATAGGCAGCCATCAGAATAAACTTAAGATGGGTTCTCTGGCCAAAATTTTCATTTGTTTCCTTGGCCCACTTGCAAAATCTTCCATCTATTGGACACTCATTTTTTTAAAGGGAAAAGATACAAATTCACTTAAGAAAAATAAATAGCTCAGCACCATAGAACAAAATGATAGTTAAAATGCCAGTGGAATGTTATTGATATAGGTTGTGATTTTTATGTACAAAACAACTCTGCTTCTTTAAAAATACTGTTGGAAAATTATTATTATTTATTATATTTATATACCGCCCTTCTCCCCGAAGGGACTCAGGGCGGTGAACAGGCAAAAATAAAAAGATGTATACAAAATTTAAAAGCAAATAAAATCAGATTAAATAATAGCCACAACTCTTTAAAATCCCAGTTTTAAAAATTCAAACCCCAAATTTAGATATTAAAAATTATAAAATTGTTTTTACGAAAAGGGAGAAAATTAGGCCAGGCCCGCCTGGTGGAACAGAAAGGTTTTTAACTCACGGCAGAAAGCACGAAGATCCGGGATCCTCCTAATCTCCGGGGGGAGCTTGTTCCAGATAGTGGGTGCCCCCACAGAGAAGGCTCTCCCCCTGGGGGCCACCAGTCAACATTGTTTGGCTGATGGCACCTGGAGGAGCCCCTCTCTATGGGAGCGTACCGGTCGGTGGGAGACTATTGGTGGTAGTAGGCGGTCCCGCAAGTACCCGGGCCCTAAGCCATGGAGCGCTTTAAAGGTGGTAACCAATACCTTGAAGCGCACCCGGAAGACCACCGGGAGCCAGTGCAGCTCGCGCAGGAGAGGTGTCACATGAGAACGCCAAGTCGCTCCCATCACCACCCGCGCAGCCGCACTCTGCGCCAGCTGGGGCCTCCGGGTGCTCCTCAGGGGGAGCCCCATGTAGAGAGCATTGCAGTAGTCCAGGCGGGAGGTAACGAGGGCATGAGTGACCGTGAGTAAGGAGTCCCGATCCAGAAAGAGACACAACTGGTGAATCAGGTGAACCTGTTGAAAAATCCTCCCGGTCACAGCCGTCAAGTGCTCTTCTAAAGACAGCCGTGAGTCCAGGAGGACGCCCAAGTTGCATACCCTCTCCGCAGGGGCCAATGATTCACCCCCGATAGTCAGCGATGGCACCAGCTAACTATATCGGGACGTCGGAAACCACAGCCACTCGGTCTTGGATGGATTGAGTCTGAGCCTGTTCCTCCACATCCAGATCTGCACAGGCTCCAGGCACCGGGACATCACTTCAAGGGCATCGTTGGGGTGGTCTGGGATGGAGATGTACAGCTGGGTGTCATCAGCGTACTGATGGTATCTCACCCCAAAACCACGGATGATCTCACCCAGCAGTTTCACATAAATGTTGAACAGGAGGGGCGAGAGGACCGATCCCTGTGGCACCCCACATATAAGGGGCCTTGGGGTCGACCTCTGCCCCCCTGTCAACACTGACTGTGACCAGTCGGAGAGAAAGGAGGAGAACCACTGCAACACAGTGCCTTCCACCCCCAACCCTTCCAACTGGTGCAGCATGATACCATGGTCAATGAGACCATTGTCTCATTAACCATGGTTAGACCATGGCTGAGAGGTCTAACAGGACCAGAACAGAGGAGCACCCCCTGTCCCGAGCCCTCCAGAGATCATCAACCAACACGACCAATGTCGTTTCCGTGCTGTACCTGGGTCTGAAGCCGGACTGAAAATAGCAATAGCACTTAACACTTAGACTTATATACCGCTCCACAGTGCTTTTACAGCGCTCTCTTAACAGTTTACAGACTCAGCATATTGCCTCCAACAATTTGGGTCCTCGTTTTAACCACCTCAGAAGGATGGAAGGCTGAGTCAACCTTGAGCCTGGTGAGATTCAATCTGCCAAATTGCAGGCAGCCAGCAGTCAGCAGAAGTAACCTGCAGTACTGCATTCTAATCACTGTACCACTGTGGCTCAATATAATACAGATATATAATAGAAAGGGTGAAATGTGTGCAGGTATTCCTCCTCTAATATAGTAGTCCTTCAAATTATTTAATTAAATGTTTTTACAGGAAAATTTTAACTGTTAGAATTCTATTCTTGCAATGCTTGCCGTAATTCTCTGATAAACAGAGGGACAAAAAGGCAAGTATAAAATAGACTAAAAAATAACTAAAACAGAATACCATCAAGTAGCCAGAATCTACAAGGACGGAATCAAGAAAGTTAAGGCTTAGAATGAATTATAACTTGTCAAAAATAAGTTTAAATGTTTCTTTCAACATGTAAAAAACAAGAAAACAGTCAAGGAAACTATTGGTCCACTAATGGGAGAAGATGGTAAGAAGGTGACCAGTAGCAGAACTGCCAGGGAGAAAGCAGAATTGCTTAGTTCATTCTTTGCATAAAAGGAAAAAAAATAGTCTTGCCTGTAAAAACATTATTGTAAAAGGTAGAATAGGAATAATTCTAGTCAAGTCAAAATAGGTACAAAAAAATGGTACAAAATCCTTTATGGTGCCAGATTATTTATAGGAGCCCATATCTATACCACAGGTAGCCCAACCATTTTGATCCTGCCAGGTGACTCAGCTGGCCTTCCCTGTTTTGGGGAAAGTTGGGTGGGGAAGGACGAAGCCCAAAAGAGGGGGAGCATTCTATGATACTAGTTCTCCTACTACGGTTTGTCTCCCACATTATCTACAGTGTGGGAAAAGTTTAAAATATAGCTTATCTGGCAGGCTTTTGGAAAATGACATATTTGTATTATTACATTTTGTTTTTATTATGGGCTATGTCTATAGTCGGTTTTGATTGTGTGACAGGTTTGAGAGAGAGAGAGAGAGAGACTTTAGTTGAGTGCCTTAAAAGCTGCTGAGAGATTCATGAAAATTATCCAGGTCACACTTCATGTCTCCCAAATAAGATAATCAATAACCATGGCAGTTTTGAAATTCATTTATTTATTTATTATGTTTTTATCCTCGCTTTATTACTTTATGAGTAACTAAAGTGGCAGGATAAAGCCAGTTAAAATGGATCTAAGCAATCTGAGTTATCCAAGTATTTTATGTCACTATTAGTTCCACATTTTGTCATAAAAAAGAGAAATGCTGTCTAATAAGAAGTAATTGTCCAAAGTCTAAGAAGATATTTTTGAAAGTGATTCCATAATATTTATTATCAAATCATTGGTATTCTTACTCTTGTACAGAGGCATTGAGTCCTGCCTGGTCCAATTTTAATATTAATCTCATCTGCTAATTTTAGGCAGCCACGTGTAGCCTAGACATAAGTAGTGAGGTCTTCTTGTCAGGTTCAACAACTGAAAATGGATCCAACAGTTGCTAGGTGCCTGGTGTATTATTTAGAGCAAATCTGAACTATCATTACTACTCCAGTAGCAAAGAACTACTGGGTTTCATAGATGGCAGGTGCGCAGAAAGTATAATGGATCTAGAAGAGCTATAAATAGTTACCAACATCAGATATGAGGAAAGTTTTGTTTTATTTTGTCTTGTCAATTGTGACCTTTATAACAGATTGTTCCTATGATTTATAATCATATAGATGGAGCAAAATATGAGTATAGTCTTTCACTGTTTGAAAAGGAACATGTTTTTTGACACCTCAACAAAACATTTATTTATTCCTTTTTCAAATTTGTATCTCACTCATTTCACTTTCTAAGTGACTCTGACTGGCTAATTAAGTTTTTCCTTCTTCCATATAGCTTAATTGCATACCCACTCAATGCCCCCGCAGATGCACTGCTTCCTTTGCATATGCTTAAAATTTAGATATTATTCTATTGGGTGAAATAAATGTAGGATATGCACATATCATATGTTACACATATGTTTGTGTTTGTTTGTGTGTGTGTGTGTTTCCACTTTTGATCAGCAAATCTCAATCAAGATTTGGCAGACCTAGAGGTTATCCCAGTGAAATTATCTTAGCCTCAGTCATCCCTAAATGAATTCCATTACTTTGTGGTTGAATCTGAAAGCATATATATTCATGCCAAATATGAAAGAGATCTTGTTATAAAGCTTTAATGTACAATGTGGCAGGGGTGGGGGATGAAGATGAATTTAGATTATTTTTGCCTCAACGGCTTTTGTTTTTTTTAAGCAGATACTTGAAGAGTCATAGCAACTGATCCTCTGACAGACGGCAGTCTCCACTGAAGTAAAATACTGAGGGGAAATCCAAGCTGTCTCACCAAATTAAGCTTTAACATGTTTTGTAGATGATGGAAATAGTTCAAACCGCAGCTAGAAGGTAGTGTTAATGGGGAGAGGATGTGTTCTTTTTAAAGATTTCAACACGAAGAGGTTTGCTTTAAAAAAAGATTTAAAATTGAAAGATCTGAATTTTGATTTTCTTCACACACACACAAAATTTGTTTTACATGACCCAGTTTTAAAGAAAATGAAAACTTGGATAACTGTATATGAGATAGTGAAAGTTTTTTTTTTAATTCTTATGTTAGGGAGAGAATACCAAAATTGCCCTATTATTGATAACTTTTAAAAAATGAATCTAATATTACCATGATTCTGGATGAATTGGTTATATCCCAAGAATGTTGACAATCAGCAAAGATGTAAGGAGACTATTATCCATCCTTTCAGAATAACAATAATAATAGTTTAATAATGATGCCAGTCAATGATTTCATTATAAACGTCTAAAAGAACCTACTTCAAACCCAGCTTCTTCATCCAGATATCCAAAAGTAGATGCAAAATCCAAAATGTCATTTGAAAAGGATGTGGAGAAATTAGGTTTTAAAAAAAAAATACCTATGTAGCAAAAACATGGTAAGTTCCAAATTTAAGGGGAAAAAAGTTAATGTTGTGCATTTCTGCTTCATAGAAAGTAAAGTCCATCTGAATGATGCACCCAAATGTAAAGTATTTCAGATTTTGAGTAACCACTCTCTTATGCTATTTCAGAACCATGTGGTATCATTGTTTCACCCAGCTCAACTCTTCCCAAAATATATATTGCAAAGTTCCACCAATAAAAGATTTTCCTATCATTTTTCTACCTTCCCCAATTTGCTAACCTCCATATGGGTTGGAATACCAATCCCAAGATAGACAGAAGTTATCTGCTTTTGTGTCTGAAGATAGGTAGCTGTTCCTAACACCTATTAACAGTCATAATAGCATGATTCTAAAACTTAACATCTGACACTATCACATAAAAGGAGCAAAGACTTAATCATTGCTGCCCCAGATAGCAGGCTATGTCTTACAGTTTAATTATGAGTAGATTTCAATGAACATTAAAAACAGTATTTCCACAGTGAGAATACAGTAGTTCAGTAATGAAACTAATGGGCACCTTAATACTTGTAATCTTCTGTTAGGTATATTAGGAAATAGATTATTCATAGTGAAAATGAGTTGGATTAGATTACCTATAAGGTCCATTCAGCTTTATGATACTGTGAACCCCATTAGTTATTAAGGTATTTCACTTTTCCTAGGAAATCCTGAGAACTAGACTTAGCTGAGACAGCAAAGGGATTTTTAACAGAAGTTTCTTACTATTTTCATTAATGTATTGATCTGGTACTACATTCTTCTTTTAAACATAGACAAATGAAAGAGTTAGGGTTTGCATATCATTTTAAATCATTGTTTACTATGATATGGTTTACTGAGTGTACCATTATTGGTCAAAATTTATACATTACTGCAAGCCAAAATTGAACAAACTACATTGTGGCTTTGCAGGACTGTATGACCCTAATTTATTACTTCCTTTTTGCCACTGTTATCAAATTTTGTAATTTCTAGTAATTTGCCAGAGTTACAAGTGAGGTAGTACTTTACATTTTCCTAGCAATGTTCCTAAGCAATACCATATTCAGTTCTATGGGGGTGAATTAAAAAAGGGAAAATTCACGTTCAGTAAAAGAGAAAATTTCCTCAGGTTGAAAACAATGCCTTCTACAAATTAAATTACTAAAGACTATCTCATCTTCCTCTGCATCATCACTAAGCAAGTTGCCATTTAGATATTCCCATTTTATGAGTTAAGAGAGTATTAAAACAGTTCATAGATATAACCTAACTCTTTTCTTAAGATCATTACCGCAAATTACTTAGAGTCTTGGTGGTGCAGCAGACTAAAGTGCTGTTAAGTGCTAGCACTTAGCTGCCAGCTGCCTACAATTAGTGCAAATTCGAATCTCACCAGGCTCAAGGTTGACTCAGCCTTCCATCCTTTCGAGGTAGGTAAATTGAGAATCCAGATTATGAAGACAATAAGCCAACTTCGTATAGAACAACACTGCTTAGGGGGGGCCGAAAGCCCTAATAAGCAGGTATATATAAAAAAGTATGCAGGCTATTGCTATAATGCATTATAAGCCACCCTGAGTCTACGGAGAAGGGCGGCATATAAATTGAACTAATAAATAATAAATAATAAATAAATGAGATTTTTTTTCCATTGGCTTGGAAATGGGTATTAATAGGAACATAATACTAAAACTAACTTGTATACCAACGAATGCATGTTACTAATAAGTAATCAATAGCAAAAGAGCCACGGGGATGTAATTCCATGAATGTGATGCTTATTTGATTGAGATTGTTCATTTGACTGAGTTTGAATTTGTTTCTTCCCTGTTGTTATCTTTTTGATATAATTGTTTGGGATTTATTTATTGCAGACTTTGGGTTTCACTCCTAATCATTACATCGCTCACTGCAGGGGCACAAAAAGGCTCTTATAAGGAAGATAAGACTGCTCATAGGCACTGAAGAGATAAAGATGGAAAGGAATACTTAGAACTCTAAAAATGAAAACAATAATTTATTTTATTTTATTTTATTTTATTTTATTTTGTTTATTTTATTTTATTTTATTTTATTTTATTTTATTTTATTTTATTTTATT
>WNWU01000032.1:6835894-6966728 GCA_012654045.1 Ptyas mucosa | reverse complement strand
TTTTATTTTATTTTATTTTATTTTATTTTATTTTATTTTATTTTATTGAGGCTGAACTGGTCTCACAGCTGGTGGGGATGTTTCATTACATCCCCCATGCTGAGCAGACTAGCAGATTTTCAAACGTATTTGATGGGCATTGCATGTAATGCTGTAGAAAAAGTACTGAATTTACAGCAAAGGAATGAAATGGACAATGATTTTTATTTTTGCTCAATCTTTAAATGAGAGAAGAAAAGAATGATTACTATGTCTCAGTCTTTTCCAGTGCTATCTTTGATTAAAAGACTTTTGCAGGAGGCTCATTTAGCAAAAGCCTTATTATACAAACATCAGCAAACAATTAACTTGATAAGATCTATCAAAAGTAAGGATAAACTGAACTGAACTCAAATCCCACTTGTTTCAAATCTCATTGTTTCCACTGAAATGCCTCCAAGATGAAATGTCTTCTAAATTTCTGAGTAAAGTTACACTGAGAATTATTTTAAAATTGCATTTTGTGTGATTTTATAGTATAGGCTAGTATTCAGTTTTGATATAACCCACCACCAATTTTTCTCCATGTCGTGGACTGCAACTGTCATAAATGTCAGATATATAATTATTCAGCAGGTATAATTATCGGAATTGTAGTTCCAGTACAACTAGAAATGCACCTGGTGGGAAAAAGCTGGGTTCAGCAGTTAACAATGAATACAAGTCACAACTATTTCATGTATCTGAATTCTGGAACATTTTGAGAGGCACCTTAGGGTGAGAATAGTCTATAAAATGGCCTGACAGCATCTTCTGGATAGCCTGCTGCTAAGAAAGAAAGGCATCTAAGAGAAAATGTAAATGCATAGTGTACAGTACAACTCTATCAATGAAAAAATGACACCGTATTCACTGACATTCTGTACAGTGTTACTCTTATTCCAACTTATTCTGGAAATGGATTGCTTAGGATTTCATCTTGACAACACTAGTTCTACATTTTGATTCTCTCTTTTAAAATTATACTATTGTTTTTTATATTTATGCATTCTTGGATTGTGGAGGATTTTTTGCGTCATACTTTCTGTAAGGATAAAGATAGTTTAGATATATTTTTAATAAATAAGACAGGTATTTCCTCTATACAGGAAACTTGAGGAGTAAAAATTGTAGAGTGAAAGTCGGCTTTCAACCTGCTGTCCTATCTAAACATGAAATTGAATATTCTTTTGCATCCCTAAAATGTGTAGTATTATTTGCTTCTGTATCTCCCGAAATACAGATTCACTGATACATATGAGAGGAGATCAGCCTGACTGCTCTTTAGAAGTCCAGGTCCTGAATATGAAACTCAAATACTTTGGCCACCTAATGAGAAGGAAGGACTGACTGAGGAAATGCCTAATGCTGGGAAAGATTGAGGGCAAAAGAAGAAGGGGACAACAGAGAACAAGGTGGCTGGATGGAGTCACTGAAGCAGTAGGCATGAGCTTAAATGGACTCCAGAGGATGGTAGAGGACAGGAAAGCCTGGAGGAACGTTGTCCATGGGATTGCAATGGGTCAGACATGACTTCACAATTAACAACAACAAATATCAAAGTATGGCAAAATTTTATGTATTACATCTCTACATGTAAACTCATGTAAGTTACTTTGTCTATTAAATGATACAAAAGTATAATTTTGAACATTTCTTAGTTCACAGCTTAGTTCACATTTAAGCTATAGTTCTGGTTATTTGTTTCTGGCTCAGTGTGATGTGTGAATTTATGCATTATATATCAGTTTTAGACCCTGTATTGATGTTCTGTATGAGGCACACCACTGTATGTTGTAGTTTCCCTTAAATCAAAGCATGAAAACAAATCCAAAAAACCCTCATTCTGAATAGGTATGCAATTAATATTTCATTAAGCATGAAAAAAATTAAGTGGATTGTGTCATGTCAATAAAGTGGTCCCCTTTATACATGGTTCCATGTATCTGTAGTTAACAAACAGATATATAACCTCATTATACTGTGAAGATATTTGTATAGCCTTGGTTTTGGCCTTTTAGTGCTTTGAAGAATATACAAAATAGCATATACAAAATAGCAAAATACTAAATTAGCTTTATGAATATATAATGTACCTTATTTTAAAAGATAGCATTAGAACATTTGTACAATTATTTGCTTCCTGGTTATGGCATATTTTGCTTAGTCATCGACTATGTGTGACTTCCTTGTGGCAATTCTTCATCTTCAAAGTGATTTGATTGGCAGATGATCATGGCTGATACTAATTCTTGCTTGGTGACTCTACTCTACTCTACTTTGATTGGCATAGTTTTCTTTTGTAAGGTCCCAAATTATACTTGAGAATGCCAAAGAGAGAGACTCAAGACGAGGCTTGCAAAAAACCCAGTTTTTATTTATGGCCAAAAACAAAATACTGGGCGGAACTATATCCAGAACATACAGATACAATGCATGTGAGGAGATAGCCACCCCTTGGGAAAGGTATGGCGTCCTTTTATACCCTCAGAGACGTCAGCTTAGTACCCAATTCTGGCCTCCTGGTTTAGGTTTGTGTATTCTTTGTTGCCCTGCAAGGGGGAATAGAAACTTCCCAATTACTAATCTTTAAACATTTCTTTGTTTACTCAATTGGCCACTTTGGCCTCCTGGCTCTAGAAAGCAGGAGTTTATCCAGATCAAGCATAAATTAGGATTGAGGTGTAAATTATCCCTTTGTTGATGGCTGTAGTTTCAACTGAGATACGTACCATGCTCTTAGATAGCACAAGGAAAAACAGGGAGAAGATCGATATGGGTTCAGGTCAAATGACAGGGACATATGTTTGACAAATACCAGATACATTACAGAGGCCTAATAACAGAATATGTTTGTTACAGGAGATACAAATATAAAGACGTAATATGTGTGATACAAATACAAAGGCATATATACAGAATCTAGTATACCAGTATATCATATTCTAGTATTTATTATATCCTTATTATTGTTTCCCTCTCACTTTCTTCTAAAACACACCACAGTGGTGATTCGTCATCCTATTCCTGCTCCTAGGCGTTAAATAAGGTGGGAAGGTAACAGGTTCAGAAAAAGTAAGAAAGGACAAGACAGTATTGATTATCACTTGCTGGAGTAAACCCTAACCTTAGATTCTCAATTTGAATCACTGGAAGAAACCTAGAGGATATGAAAGAAAAAGGCAAGGCTGATTGCCATGGAAGCAGTTACAGCAGCCGGGATTAATGCCTTAGGGTTGCCAAAACCTGTTACTTTGTTTATACTGGGATGATAACAAGCTAGATCTACCTGGATGCTGAGAATGAACAGTGTAGCAGATCTAGTTGTGCTTCATCTGTGGCAGAGTAAAGCCTTGTGGCACAGAGATTAGAACACAGTATCACAAGCTAACAATGCCCACAGCCTAGAGTTTGAACCTGACAGGCTCAAGGTTGACTCAGCCTTCCATCCTCCTAAAGTCGGAAGTTCTTTTTCTCTGATTTTAAATAGAATAGAACCAATAGAACCAAAATATTAAATATAACCAAATCCAATTGGGTTTCTTTCATGGTATATTGTTTATCCCATCTCAGTCTCAAATATAACCCATTCTATGCAGCTACCAACCAGTAGTGGGTTTCAATTTTGGCCGCTACCAGTTTGTTCATGGGTATGCGCGCACTTGCATGTGCAGAGACATCCGGGCGGGTGGGCGGAGCCTCCTGCCGCCACTGCTACCAGTTTGCCCCGGAACAGGCAAACCAGTAGCAACCCACCATGCTACCAACTATACCTTCCCTCATTTGTAAGCAGCATTTCTGCAATCGTTATCTCCTCCTCCTTGTGTTTGACAGCAATCACTCCAGAAGCTACCCAATGATCCACCCCTTGCTTCATTTACAAGGTGATGGGTGGGATAGCTGTAAAAAAACCCAAAAAAACTGATCTCCCCTTCAGTATAAATGAACAATATTGAAGGATGTTGCAAAGTGTGATGGTTGCTGTATATCTGGCAGGAAGTGGGAAATCACAAGAGACAAGACAAAGCAAGAGAAATATGTCCTTAAGACTATCGGATAGAAGAGAAATTATTTCCAAGACACGAAGAATGTGTGCAAAATGGAAGGTTCTTGGAGGGGAGGGGGGACAAGTCACCCAGAACTTATGGAGCTGGATAAATACTCCTGTAGATAAGTGGGCACGGGAAAAGAGGAAAAACAAGGAACAAGAGATCTTCTTTTGTAAGTATAGCCAGCAGTTGACATCTTAAAATACTTGCATGGAATACAGATAGATAGAAAACAGTGAGTCAGTCTCTGGTAGAAGAGGGACACCTTGTGGCTACCAAGAAAAAAATGAATTCAAGCAGATATGTTGCTCCTAGGGTGAACAATATCTTTAGACTAGAAACAGCAGCCTGTTATTAACATGATTGTTATGCTAAATGTAGTTAACAGAACGGGTATGTTTTTTATTCATTTCTAAGAATGCTTAATGGTGCCTGCCCTTAAGACAAGCCTAAGAAGAGAGACATACAAACAGAACTATGAAATGTTCAACAGGTTTCAGTTTTGAGCTGGTTACATGTGAGAAATAAAAAATGCCCTAGGTTGAAATAATTGCAATAGTATTATTAAACAATTGCAATTCCAATATAATGTATAACCTGAATATGTGATTTCACTGATATTAAAATGAGGAACAAATATGTGAAAATTAAACATATAATTAACACTTTGCTATTCAGATCTTTTGGGCATAAATATGAATTATATTAATTTAGGGCAATCTATATTGGGAAAAGAAGAACTGGAAAAATCATAGCGATAAACTGGTCTGCCTTTTTTGTACTACTTCCATAATAAAATCATCAAGCTTTTGTTTTTTAATAGCATCAATATGGTATTAAATATGTAATATAATTATAACATAGTGATGTTATATGTATCATGTCATTACACAAACAACACAGTTTCATATGATTTACGACATCAATCACAGTACTGTGTCATGACACATGATATACGGTACAGAATCCACATCATTTGCATATTCATTGTATCAATTACCCCACTTGTTCTCTGCAGATGTCACAACAGTTTGCTAGACTTTCCAAAGAAAAGGCTGGTTCTAATGTTTCTACTTGGCATTTAGCATTTTCATTGGAACTGCACTCTGTGCTTCTTCAAACATGAGAAGCTTAGCATCTGTGAAAACAGTCTACCAAACAAACTCTAATTGCTTTGGACCATATTATAGCAAGCTTCCACATATGGTAGCATTTATAGTTAGAGAAATGGAAGTAACTGTACACTTCTTCATTCAAAAAAGAAGTTAGTTTAAACTTGAGTTTATTGTTATTTTCCCCTTAAAAATCAGACTATTATCCTGATAATATGAGCAAACTAGTATTCTCTTTTTAATACCTTGTAATCAACTGCAATTAATTTGTACAATGGCATACTTCTGTCCTTTTCATTGTGTCCTGATAGATGGAGTGCAAATTTTAATAGAGCTATAGAGCAGCTCAGGTCTGAATGAAAGAGACATTTTGAATTGGCCCATTTTATGAATTGAGTTGGCATATTGCACCTCATTTTCAGCCAATAGTATTTCAGTTTTTTTTCTTTACCTGCTTCAGCTGCATGGGGAGAGTCACTTAGGCGAATCTTCTTCAGTGCCCTAGTTGCTTCTCTGTCCCAAAAGTTAACAAGGCACCCAAAACATAACTGCAATCAGATAGCAGCAAAAATTCAAAAGCAATCTTTGGAAACCCTCTGGATCCATTAGTAATCCAACTTTATTAGCCCTTTTGACCAATTACGAGTTGACAACCCTTTTGTCACAAGAAAGTGATACCTTTATAAAAACATATGTACCAATGGAGATATCTCCAGAACCAGATCATATTTCATCTATTCTAAGGTAAAAGCCAGGATCTAGTAGTGTAAGCCAGCAATATAAGTCACGCAAATGTTGAGCTGGGACTAGACCATGATTGTCATGGTGACCATGAAATCCTGGGCTGCCTCCAGTCCCAGAAAATGGAAGATAAAATCACTCAGTATCAACAGTCTGGGTGAATTCATCCCTAAGAAAAAGTTCATGTAGGAGATCATGGGCAAATTTCCATAAAATAGATTTGCCCCTTCTCCACTATCCAGATCTCAATGACACCTGGCAAATCTGCCCTCCAACTTTGTGGTTCAGATTATTTCCAGGGGGAAAAGAATTGTAGCTATAGCTATAGTGATTCCTTATTGTGTATATACCATTGCCTGGTTTGGGATCAAACTCATTGGCAAATGAATTTGTTCACTGGATTGTTATAGTACTCCATATATGATGGATTATAATGCATTATTGTTATTGCTAATATAACTGCCTAGGGTGATGCTTTACTCACAATCCCTGATCCACTATGACTATTTAAGAATGTTGGCTGCTGAAATTCCTGTATACAATTATCTCTATTTTTCAGGATGAACTGCCAAAGATTTTAATGGGATATTGTTTTAAATGCACCAGTTACCACTCAATGTGGGATGCTAAGATTTAAACAGGCACTCTGACGAGACCATTACAGAAAGTACTAAATCAGTAATTCATCCTTCACAATTGGGTTTCATGAAAATGTTTCAAGCCTCAGGCACCATTAAACTTTTAATGGAGATATTAGCTTTATATGCTGACACACATAACACAGCTGTTTTGGCATCATTAGATGCAGAAAAATCATTAGAAGCAGATGGTACGAATCAAGTTTCTGGTGAAAATGATAAAGAACCTATAGAATTTTATTTCTTGGAGTGAAATTTATCATTACAATCTCTCTATTTATATAATTTGGAAAGGGAGTATTTCTCCTGGAATTAAAATGCAGCATGGAACACATCAAGCATGTATTTCATTTCCTTTATTATTTCATTTCTTTTATTATTTCATTTGATGCTGGAACTCTGATAATATCCTTGGAATGATAACATTGTTACTATGTGTTGGTGACCCCAAAGGTGCTTTTTCAGGAGGCAACTGGACTTTCTTCAATGACCCTCTAAAAGGATGCAAATGACCAGCTGTCTGCAAGGAATATAAATCCTTCCATTCCCCACTATCCTGTCAGAGCTGAAGAAGCTTGTTGGATGAGAAGCGAAATGTCTTCAAAAGAAAAACGCAAGGAAGTCCAGTTGCCTCCTGAAAAAGCACCTTTGGGACAACCATGACCTGGATGTCTGAGAATCTCTACAGACAGATGTGTTGGTGATATTTGAGACCACTTAAATAATTCTCAGAACGGATTCTCTAAAGTCATTGAAACTGTACAGGGAGTGGTGCGGTGGCCTAGAGATCGAACTCTCATGTCACAATCAGGAGGCTGTAAGTTCGATCCTAGAAAGAGGCAGATATTTCTCTCTCTGGACACACTGAAAATATATCTGCTGAACAAAACTCCGCATTGGCAACAGGAAGGGCATCTGGCCATTCAAACACTCTGCTAACTCCATTCAGTTGCCCAGACTCCACCCCACAAGGGATTATGGGGTCATTAAAAGAAGATGATTGAGACTGTACAGCTTCAAGGGGTATAGAGTTTTCTGAAATAAGTCTAATATGTCCATTGGGGGAAATGTATCTAAGGATACAGATAATTATCAGGATATTTAGTGTCTAAAATGCATGATTACAATTTATAGAAAACATCCTGCTCGTAAAGCTGTATTAACCAAAATTAAAGGAACATTAAAAGATGGATGAAAATAACCCTAAGTTTGTGGAGCAAAATAAAGCGTTTGTGATGTAAATGAATATTGCATCGAAATTAATACATTTTTTTTAAAATTGATTTATATGCCGCCCTTCTCCAGAGACTCAGGGCGGCTTACAATGCGTTAAGCAATAGCCTTCATACTTTTGTATATTTTATACAAAGTCAGCTTATTGCCCCCACAACCAGGTCCTCATTTTACCCACCTTAGAAAGGATGGAAGGCTGAGTCAACCTTGAGCCTGGTGAGAATTGAACTCACAGTAATTGCAGGCAGCTGGATGTTAAATGCTGCCTTAGTAGGAGGCATTAGCCTCCTACGCCACTCAGGCTCTTAATTTTGACCCCAAAATTAATAATGGTGCCACTTATTTTTTAAAAATACATTGATAAGCTGTCATTTTTTAAATGGAAATAACACATGGTTTCTCTTTCAAACCTATGGCTTTCAAAAGACAAAGTTATGTTTAATTTTCCTGATTGTAAAAAATATCATATGTGTTAATTTCAGTAATGAATTAAAACAAAAAAGACATAATTTACCATTATGAGTTCAACCATTATGAACATTCGGTATCCTTAAAATGCTGGCAAGTTTTTTGTCCCAAATATAGTAGGAATTTACTACTATAATTTACAATAGCAACCTTTATTTTTCTGGCTCCAAACACAAGTTGACACATCTAAAGCACATGAAAAGGAAAATTAATATTTGAATTTAACACACATGAACAATTGATGCTAAGGAAAAATCTTGATTTTTTTAATAGTTGGAAAACGGGGGAAGGGCTGAAAACACGACTAGTAATCTCAGTCAAGTTTTAAGTAATGATGCCTTAAAATATTTGAACCATTATAAAGGGTTATAACTTAATAAAGCTAAATGTTAAATTGGAATTTGTATTAGTATTGATAGCATTTGGCACTGACCAATCTGAGATTCTGGCAGAATTGGACATATTTGTGAAGGCTTGAATAAGACCAAATTGACAGTTTGTTACTATCAAAAATTTTTAAAACTCGTTCTAATGTTTTGCTTTATTTTTCATTTTTGTCTATTTTTTCTTTTTTTCAGTTAGTTTTCTTAGGTTTGTCCTTATGTACTTTGAATTGTAATATCTTTGTAAAACTCAACAAAAAGGAGAGAGAGCAAGAATGAAGATTGCATTGCAAAACAAATACATGAAATAATAATGAAGGGTCAAATGGAAGACAAATACTGAGAAAATTATGGTTGGGTGGAGCTGAAGATATCCGAAAATGAGAAAAAAGAAAAAGCTAAAAGTTTAAATAACAAAAGGCAATGTGTGAAGTGTTCGTTAAAAACAAAGATAGGATGTGACCATAGAAAGATACAAAGAGGTATTATGAGTGTTTTGTAATTAGCTAGATTTAGCCATGTTTCTTTTTTATCTCTTGACTTTAATTTTTATGGCTTAAAATTTCTTCCTCTTTTTCTTCTCTTTGTATAATATTGTTTATGCCAAAAGAGAATTGTATGATTTGTATACAATTCAGAATTTGTCAGGCCTTTTACAGAGTTTTGAAAGTCCGCCTAAAAAAAACCAATCAAGCAAATGGATTTTCATCTCAACTTGTTATCTATTTATGCATTGTTATCTTAGCATGGATCAGATGTAATAATGTTAATTTAGAACAAGAGAAGAAAAACAAAAGTGCATTTTCAATCTTAGCAACTTGAAGGTGGCTTATTTTAATTCTTGTATTAAATTTGTTTCATTAAAATAGCAAGTTAATTAAAATGTCAAAGAGTTCCTTTCATTTCCTTTGAAATTTTCTAATGCATTTCCCGCTTACTGCTATTGTAATTTCAGTTATAACCTGAAATCTTCCAAAGATGTTGTGCTTATTTAAAACTCTTTTCTGCTTATCAAAACGAGTGGCTGTTTCTGGTCTCTGAGATACAGTACATGTAAGGTACTGCCACTGCGGAATAACCAATGCTTCTGACATGGGGGTCACACTATTTTTTTACATTAAAAAGAATGACTCAAATCTATGGAAAGTAGATTTACAGATACAGTAAGGTGGGGGTAGCTTTTACCTCCAATCAAACCCTGACTTGAAATGCCCTGCATTTTGTTCACTTGTTTCCTTCCAGAGGGATGTTTCCAATAAAAATTGTTATCATTAGTCCAATTATATTTTTCATACAATATAATTGAACTCCTCTTAGCAAAATATATTTACTCAGATAACATTTGTTGCTTTCATACTCTAAAACCAACTTCAGATTCTGTCATTCTCTTGTGATACTTAATAAATCAATGTAGTCCCTTTCAAAACCACTAGAATTCCTTTCTGCTTAAAATCATTCCTATGCTATTTAATGATCCTCTGGGAATATTAAGATGATCACCCAGAACAGGACTGGGACAAGATAAAGCAGAAGCGACAGGCAGATTAGTCCCACTTCTGGTTTTGATTAATTGTGACTCAAGCATTTGCCTACAGTCTTTGTCTGTAGCCTTGCTTTAAGGCAATGCTTGCTTTGTTCAGGTATATGGTCATATTGCCTGGTGAAAGAAGGGTTGACTCAATAGGAGACTAAACATGTAGCCTTACAAGCAGGGGAAGATATGATGTAGTCATCAGCAGGCCCATGAAAAGCTGCAAAGAGGGGCTTTGCTTCAAGGATTTCTGCAAAGTATCCCTTTGAAGCTGTCCCACTGGAACAATATGCCCTCTTGGGTTGTGTTTTTTCCAGCCTTGACTGATACCTCGAACAAGCAGAAGAAGTTTTTGCACATGTGCTGTACATATGCAGATGGAGTAGCAGAAGCAGTGGAAGAAGCTTATGTGTATACTCAGACTATGTGCAAAAAAGACTATCTGACCCATCACTAGTGCTATCAGGCTGTCAGATGATGTAAAACAATTCAACAACACGTTCACGTTCATGCATTCCCTCCATGCTTACTAGTCGCATTGCTTCACTGATGCAAGATGCTTTTTTGAAAGTAACTACTGCCAACTTCACAAAACGCTTGGTGATTAGTGCATCAAGCTGTGAAGACCTCTCTGAGCTTCATTAGCCATGTGCTTTTTACGGCTTACCTTTTTCAGTGGAGCAGTGAAAAAAATGTGGAAGAATTTTCTCCAACAACGTGAATTTCTTTGAGAAAAGTAGGAAATGAGCACGAGAAATAAATGAAATCACCTTTTAATTGTGTTTTTCTACTGTTAATGTGTGCCAGATTTTTCACCATCCTTTTTTGCAATTGCATATATTTCTAATATATTTAAGATAACGAGATATAAGGATAAAAACTCTTTTGTGAGCTTTAAAATTTATATTGCTGCTTGTTGGCTTACCTCATTTTTTTATTATTTGTTAAATTGGCTTGCCGCTCATCTCACTGCACAGCAATTCATGCTTTGCTTTGAATGCACCGTGATTGGAATCAGATCAGGGAAGGTCATTTTGGCCACTGAAGCCAAACCACTGCTTTGTAAAGGAATCAAAATTATCCCTTCCTCAGTAAAGGAATCCCTGACCGATGGCTTGTTAGTGAAGGGAACCTAGTAAAGATCTAGTGAAATTTGTCATTTCTAAGAATTAGTACCCCTACTTGTTAGGAAATTTTTCCTATGAGTTAAAATGGAATCTAGTAACCTACATTGAAATACTTGAAAAATATTATGCAGAAGAAAATCAAGGCATGTTCTCCATTATTCATAGTCTATACCTTTGAATAGAGAATATGTCTTTTTCTTCTGTACAATATTTTTCAAGTATTTCTAGAATATTATGGTGTCCTATTCCAAGTGAATCATTTCTTTTGATAGAATTTGGTTTTAATCCCCTAATCATCCTTGCTGTTCTTCTCGAAAACTGCCCCAATTTGTCTGAATCATTTTCAAAAGTGTGGTGTCTAGAGTTGGCCCAATTATTTTGAGGTGGGGTATGGGAGTGCAGATTGAAGTGAAGCAAGTCTTTCCATAATTTGGAAAATATACTTCTATATAGGATAAAACCTTGCACTTGCATTTTGTTTTGTTTTTCTAGACCAATCACACTGCTACTGTCACACTTGGTTTTAAATCAACCACTACTGCATTTTCTTTTCCCAAACTGCATTACTCTATGTATAGTGTGGCAGTTAAAGCATTTTTATATGCTTCTGGAAGAACTATTTTTCTTACAATAGTCTCTTAGATGTCTTTTAAAATTCAAATATCTCACGTTAGCATTCCATAAGTCATCCTATAAGTCACCACATTAACAAATTTGAACTATTTAGAATTTGTGTTTTTAATTAATTGATACACTTGAATGTTAACACAGTCCTCCACAGAAAAGTGTGCTTTAAAACATGCACAAATTGTACTAGTGACCTTTCCCCAATCTAGGACACATAAAACGTGATAACTTTCATCATTTCCAGTATATCCAAAAGAAACAGGCAATCTGAGTTCTCTCTCTGGAACTGTTTCTGCAGATCCAGGATGCTCTTAGTGCAGAGAATTGCATATAGAGTAGTCCCAAAATAACATGTACTACATTTTGCCCAGCACCTCTCTCATACTTTGAAATACCTGAAGAAAAGTATAGTCTACTTTAATCAAAGGGATTTGATATTCTATTGACTCTTGGATATCACAAAAATGTTGGACTAAACTTTTCAATAAAGGGTCAACTCCTGTAGATCCTTGGATTTCTTTGCAGACTAAAAAATAAAACCCATAAAGAATTTATTCAAACAGTCAAAAGATCCTTACATTTGCTTATACTATTTTTACTTATTACACACATTTAGAACCCAAATACAGTCATGAGAAAATTCTGTCGTGTTATATTGCATGCTTCAGCAAGGTGGATATTGTTATCTGTGTCCAAAAGAGTATCAGAATTTTTAATGTACTAAGAAAAAAAGGGGGGGAGGAATACCACCCCGTTCTCCAATTGGCATTACTCAATTGCAGATTGCTCCATTTATTATTTGGATCTGCTGAAAATAAATTGCTCAGAGATGCTCTGAGATGGCATGAGGCTATCAAGACATATTCTGCTGAGGCTGCAGTCCTAAGTGTCTTGCAATAAAAATCCCTGAATGCAATGGACTTAGTTCAGAGAAGACAGGCATAGGGATACAGCCTGCATGCACTGGATGGTATATGATCTGTGATGAATGCTCCAGAAAAGCAGTGTATTGTTTGGCACTTCCTTTACTGAAGGATAAATACGCAGTGACTAGTTGCCTTTCTGAAGTGTGAGATGCAGCAAAGCCAGATGCTAAAATGTCTCAGGAATAATTATGAGAAATTCTATTTTTCAGGAAACCTAAATCTATGCAGGCACTAATTTTAGCAGATATGTGTACCTTTGATGCAATACCATTCCTCCTTAACATTTGAGAAAATTGCCACCAAGCGTCAACTCACATTATGGCAGGTTTTCTTACTTTCATTGTTTATACAAGCAGATTGATCAATCTGATCCAGAGATTAGTTTCACCGCCATGTGTTCTTTCCCACTAACCCATCTCATTGTTTTAAGACACATATTTCACACCTCTGAATTTAATTTTGTTCATTATCAAAAAGAAAAAACAGAGAGAACATCACAGGGGAATAAATCCTTTCACCCTCTATCTTGCCCATTGTTTCTTTTCTATTTGTCTTGATTATTATTCTTCTAAAAAATTCATGCCTTTCCCCAAATCATTATCGTAAAGCCAAAGCAGTCCTGAACATGTATTTTTAAAAAGGAATTACATCCAAAAATAGAAATACGCTATTAGTGTGTTTGAGAGATTGGCTCTGTTTCTCTAATGAGCCACTGAAGGGCTTCATGCCTTCCTTGTTGTTGAAGTTCTGGCCCGATCACTTCTCTGCATTTTCTGTGGTAGTCATTCAGCCAGTCACACTAAAAGGAGAGAAAAAGAAAGAAACTGTCTAAAAGAAAGATTTTAAAAAATGGCAAGCAAGATGAAGGGGAGGGACTTCTGCTTCATCAAAGATTTGGGTGAAAAACCGGCTCTTCACAGCCCTTCTAAACAATGGCAGAAGGGGGCAGAGGGATACAGATCTAGGAGGGAACCTTCTTTCAGGGGACAGGCACAACTACATAGGAATTGTGGAGTAAGAGATAATGTTAAGAAATCTGACAGAAATGTGAGACTTCATTGCATGACACATGATTTTGCAATCTATTTGTCCAGAGATGTATGTATGCATTTGTTAGATTTCTGATAGTAATGAAGTTTTTATCTGCTCCTGTGATGTCTCTCTTGGACGACTCCTCTGACTCTTCCTTAAAGGTTGGCTTGAGGGAGGATGAGCTCATTCCTGGCACGTAAGGAACTGGGTTAATTAATGATTCTGTACTGCTGGCCGACAGAGATTTACAGCGGGCTTCGGCTGGGGACAGTTTGCAGGTCAGTAAAGAGGAGGAGGAGCTGCCTCCTGTTGTCAATCTGAGAGCACACAGGGCAGAGGGAAAGACAAGAGGAAAGGAGATCTGCCGGATTACTTGGGAGAAGGCCCGCCCATCTTGATGGGCTGCACCAGAAAGCTATTTATCACGGCAGGCAGAAGGAGGCATTGCTGGGAACATGTTTGGTTTATGGTTGTGTGTTTGTCATGCTTCCTGCTTGACTTGGTGCCTTGGAGACTCTGAACTTCGCTTGCCAAGTGAGTTCTTGTGGATATACTTTTGGTTTTGCCTGGTGGATTAAAGTTTGTTTGGTGAACTTACTTGTTGGAATAACTTTCTATTGTTTTATGGACTATTGGCCACTGCCTTGTGGATTAATGTTGCCCTGCTTGTGACTGGATTTATTTGGGACAGTTCTGAGGCTGGGTGAAGGAAACTGCTGGGAAATATTAATAAACTCTCTAAAACACACTTACACCTGTGTGAATGACGCACCACAGATCCCATAAATTAAATGCATAATTTATATACAATATATAGAAGACTGACATTTTATTTTGGTTTTGAATTTAAAAAAAACAACGCAGTGCTTGCTATGAATAATTAGGGATTGTTCAGGCTCCTAATTACTTTCCTTACTTTCAAAAATTCTTATCCATTAGAAGCATCCGCACAATTTGCTGTTGTTTTGTTCACTGGGTGCCCAGTGCTCCCAGTAGTAGTTGTAGTAGTAGTAGTAGTAGTAGTAGTAGTAGTAGTAATAGGCTTTTAGGGAGGGGGATCAAAATATATATATTCTGGAAGAAGCTTATAATCACTCTCTTTAATGTATGTCCTGATTACATGCTTAGGAAATCCAGGTCATTATAGTAAGATATAAGTGGAGCACATAATATTGTTAACTCTATCAAGGAATTGCATTCTTTTCTTCTATGTTACAATTCATAGCTTTCACCTTCATCTAAAGTTTCAGTGCTACTGGCAAACTTTCTGTAGCTGTTATCCATAAATAAATCTACTCACATTGCATATGTCTCTCCCCAAAGATGACTCTGCAGTTCCTTATTAACATCTCCAACTTTTTCCTGAACTTTAGTAGGTACTGGTATTAACAGCATCTTTGCATTTGTCTAGCTCCTCCTTGGTGGTATATATTGCATGATAGTTAAATTACATTTGGTAAGTTTTATAACTTGAACCTGAGTTTGGATAAAGTATCTGGAAGCCACTACTATACAATAAAGTATAGTAGCTAAACGTACCTCATATAACTTGCATATAAATATAATAAATAATTTTAATCTTTGTTTTAAATTTGTAAATCTTGTGTTTGTTTTGGGTGCTTGAAAAGTGTAGAAAAGCAGGGAAAATACCAATGTATGATGTGGTACCAGTAACATAAGGTGATTTTAAGAGTTTGTACGTATCCATGCACAACTGCACATGTTTAAAACCACCTTAAATTCACTGAGAACAGATAATTGAGTATTTATCTAATCATCTTTGAGTTGGTCAGCTTACGGTCAGGGTTGTCTTCCTGTACAGTAAATGTGATACATTATATTCTGAACTCTTGGTGAATTAGTAGATTTTCCTATCCAACCATCTTGAACTCCTTCTCCAAATATCCCTGGTGTTATTTATTTTATCTTTGTTTTATAACAGAAATGATTGAGATAAGTTTAGCTATAAATAAGAAATAAATACTGTCATTTTGATTTGATTTCAAAGTTCAGGATAAAAGCTTCCAAATAAACCACAATGCAATTTATTGCCCCTCTTACCTCTTTTTGAGTCAGTAGGTGAAAAAGTATCATTTTTGTTTGGATTGGGACCAGAGTCAATGGTTCAAACGTCAAACTCCCTCTGTTGCTAAAGTTATACTGTGAAAAAGAAAAGGCTACTTAGTCAAAGTCCTCTTCACATCAAGAGGAATAGATATATGTATGCGTAATTTGCAGACAACCTTGCTCTATTCTAAAGAAATAAACCTCAAAACAAACTTTAACAAAGTTCCCCACTTGTTAAAAAATTCCCAACCAAGGAATCTAGCATGGAAGTATGTAGGCATAGTGAAATGAATATTTCTGTTCTGATCAAATGTAAAATGTATGGGTTTTGTCAGCAATTATGTAAGATGAATAGTCAAACTCTGTGAATTGGTGAGCATACTGGGTCATCTCACAAAATGGTTATCATGCCAGTTTCAAAACCAGTTTTGATATTGTTTTTTATGACCTGCTTCAGTCTCAGCTCAGCTTACTTTGCATGTTCTTAATGCATGGGATTATAGATAGCCACCATTTTTATCTCCTAAGCAAACCTATGCCAATTTCCCATTAATTTTCTTAAATAAAAAGAATCAAACTTAATAGGCATCAAAGGAGATGTTCAAATGACAATTGGTGTCCAAAGCCCTCATACTGTGCCTTCCAGAGGGAAGAACACATGTAAATAGAATACATTTCAAAATCATGTTGTGTTCTGAGCCATATGCTGGGAACTATATACTATTACATTAAAGCAGTGCCCCCCCCCCCCCACAACCTTTAGGGCACTAGGGACCGGTTCTGTGAAGTTTTTTTTCCGGGGAACAGAGGAGGCGTGGTTTTGTGTGCTGCCTGCATCCCGTGAATGGGGCTTCGGTTGTTTGCGCAGCCTGGTTTCTGGCATGCCACAGACTGGTGTTGGTCCCTGGACCGGGGGTTGGGATCCCTGTATTAAAGGGCTTATTTATTTTGGATTAAACTTCTAAATATACTATCAGAGAGATATTGCACATAAAAATCATGTCCTGGAGATGCTGAAGAATCTATCACCTTTGTTTTAGCTGGAACAACAATGACAACATTTTCAATTCGGATCCCAAAAGAGCCATCTTCATAATAACCAGGTTCTATAGAGACACAATTAAGGGGAAAAAACATTTAGAATAAAACTCTCACAAATAAAAGCAAAACTCTCACTAGTAAGAAATGTTCAAGTAATTTATTGGCCAACAGCTCCTCAAATTTCATATGGTTAATTTTTAAAAAGTGTGCTATGTCTAGTGAATACAGGATCATGTCAGGCCTCAGTACATAGAAGATAGGTAGATAAATCAACGGTAACTCTCTATCACTAATCTAAGAAAACATCTTTGAGATGACCTTTATCAGAAACGGAATAATTGACCTTACAGAACTATTTTAGGGATTATTGAGATATAGCATGTAGAAAAAGGTCTGAATACTTGAAGATACTTTAAAAATACAAAATAGCCTGACAATTGCATTATTCATGTTTATTTTTTGAGGAAATACCACTGCATTCTTGTCCTTCCCTATAAAATATATGGAACAAAACAGTATGTAAGGGTTAAACATTCTTATACAAATATTCCAAGAGTAAAAAAAGAGGGGGGGGGGGGGCAAAATACATTTGCCCAAAGAGATCTATACATGTTTTCATATAATAACAACAGGGATAAGTTACCATCAGAAACAATCATTCCAGCTTCCAGAGGTTCATCTGCAAATGTTTTGTAGCTAATGCCGCATGGACCTTCATGGACATTGAGGAAGGCACCAACTCCATGACCTGTACCATGCAAGTAATCTAAGCCTTGATCCCACAATGCGGAACGAGCAAAGGAATCCAGAAGATGACCTATATACCAAAACAGAAGTTACCAAGATAGAAATATAACAACTCCAAACTATCCTTTTTTCTAGTAATATTTTAACTCTATAATCAAGAAGATTGTAATAGCAAATGGTTTGGGGAACATTTTGTGTCTCCTCTGGAACATGCCAATTTGGCCATTATGACTACTGATTTTTCCATAAATTAATTCTCTGAAGTAATTAGTAATGATCTAGTGATTTTTCCCTATATTAATTATCTGAACAGAAAATAAATGTGTGGTACTCTGAATTTAGTATCAGTGATAAAAAATGGCCATACCATGTCACAAATTATTTATAGTTTAAAGAATTGAATTTGGAAAACTTGCCAGAATAGCATGATCCAGAGAAGAAACTAAATATTGTGGAATTCTTGGAAGTTCCAATCCCACAATAGGGATTGCACATTGGTGAAGAAAAAAAGTTTACTTCATTAAAATTTCAACTATAACATACTGAAAGTACAACACACAATATACACACCAGCTAAAAGCTTCCGTAACAATCTGGTGAGATGTTATTGTTTGAAAACCCTAGTTCATATTTTAATACAGTCAATCAATTCTGGCATAGAAAAAATATTATTAATGGCTAATACAATGAGTGAGTGCACCATGCGACACACTCAAAGCCATCCAGGATGTGAACTAAACTCTACTGACACAGTCTACACTTTCAATTTCTTCAACTCAATGCCTAAATATCTCCTTCCAACTCCGATTAGTGAAAATGACATCACCACAGCTGCTGACCACTTTAATAGAAAGTGAAAAAAAACATTTTTTTTTAAACCCAACCTTTGGTTCCATTGGGAAATATGGCTGCACTGACTGCTATGTGGCCCTTCAAGACATAGGTAAAGCACTCCTGCAAAGAAAAAAACACAGTAAACAAAGCAAATAAAAACAAATGTCTAGTCATTTGTGTCCCGGATCATTTATATACATTTCTGGACTGATATCTGTCAATATATTTGAAGTTGCAGTTACTTTTGATGGATAATAAAGAGCAGTATAATCCACAAATCTCTTTAAAACTAATAGGGATGGAGGTTGTAGGCTAAAAGATCCAGCTTTCATACAATCAGTCTTTACATGAACTTGCCATAAATGTTCTCCTTGGCTCTGCTATACATTTGTATTAAGAATTAAGAAGAAAATTATTAAACTATGCTAATTCACTGCACATATTTCTCAATGTTAGAGATGCGGGGAATGATGCATTGGTTTGCAAAGTAGGTGACTAATGCCAAAGAACCTTGAAGTGATTTGAGGATGCAGAGAGAATGAATGGGTACAAATTGCAAAGAATGAGTGGATTGAGAGGACGGGAAAAACCAAGGCAGTCATGATTAGTTGCAGTTGATGAGTTCCTCAAAAAAGAGAAACGAGAAGTTTAAGGTGCTATATGGATGAGGAGAAAGCAAGAATAAGGAGAAAACAAGTAGCTAAAAAAATAGAGATATAATAAATTAAGTGTGTATAAACTACTTTTAGATGTATTTCTTCTTGTTACCTTAATTCAATTTTCTTTGCTGACTATGTACTCCTTTTCTTGATTTGTATAATGTTGCTTACACCAAAAGAATAGCATTTTATGTATTAAAAATAAGTTAAAAATAAATTTAAAAATGGGGTTGTTTTTTTTTAATTAGAAAAGTGAAGCCCTATCTAACTTGCTGCATGTCTTTAAAGTAGGTGCAAAAATAATTGGCTTAATAACTACTGTAAAGGAGAAAAAACTGGAAACAAGTTGATGTATGCTGATTTTGTTTTTGGATCATTATTTTTCCCCAACACCAAACTCTAGTAACATTGTTGAAAAAACAGATTTTTTTCTTCATTTTCTTTCTTTTCTTTTCTCTTCATCTTCAGTTATTTGTCCAAAGATTTGAGTTAACTTCAAAAGAAATCATGAACCAATTGTGTTGACAGTATCAATAAGGTGAAACTGATCAAAATAAAAGGTAAATTATAACGACCTATAGATAAAAACTATGTACAGCTTATATTCAGTGATGCTGCAGAAGATAGGATAATAAACATACCAGCTAGGCAACACAATAGCTGGGGATCTGTGAATCTACTACTGACATAGTCAACCAATCAACTATATACACAGACAGAGCTGGGCTAATATAGAAATGCTGGAACAGGATGCACTTGTACATATGATTTGGAAAAAGGTACAGTACACTTTGAGGATACATGGTATACGAACTAGCTAGCTATAGGAGGACTTGGGAGAGCACAAGATGCCATCTTAACTCTACTGAGTTACTTGTTTGCTGTTTCCCTAGTTTAAAGTTTTCCACTTTCAGACATCTTTCAAAGAATCACTCCTTCCTTATGGAAGCTGGCAGTCAATGACGGTGAATGGCCTTGGATCCCTAAGGTTGGATATATTACCTATAATATTTAAGGGACAATTCATATTATCAGATTTGATTTTCAGATAGTTCCCTACATTAAATGAATGCAATCTAGCAAATGATGTAACCTAGAACGTTTACTGATTAAAGGCTGCTGGAGAGAGGCAATTAGGGAGGGGAAAATATTTTGTATACCTTCTCATACATCGATGGGGTACCAAAATGCATAGTCCTTGTCACATCTGTAGTTCCATCCCTTCAAAAAAAGAACAAAAAGAACTTCTAAAAAAGATGTTGCTAATATTATAAGATGAAAAACCAGGTTCAAACTAATAACACAGTGAAGGAAGAACGTATTTTGTGGACGTTTTCAAACAGTTTTGTAGAATGAATAAGATTACAGAAGAATAGCCACTGCTTGCCCTGATCACTTATAAGAGGCCTTTTCATTATTGAGAAGTAGTTCTATACAATGAAATCATCTCACAGAGACACTGGAAGACCACTGGCTCTCCTTCAGCATTTTAGAGTTTGAATAAGATTATTCATAAAGGAACTCTGTGTATCAGCCTTCCTCTGGAAACTAAAATGTAGAAATTGTCTACCAAATGGCAGAATGAACAAATAATCAATAGATACTGTCATGCTGACATCATACTTATTTTTTTCTATTTTGCATTACTATTATTCGCACTACTATTATTAACTTTATAATATTTTTATTTTTTCATATGGCTATGTTCCTACCTTTCATGAAGCACAATTTGTTTTAATTGGGCTTTGTTACCTGTCATGCAGCCTGGTTCAGACAACATGCTAAACTATATAAACAGGCATTACAAGCAATAATGAATGGATTTTTGAAACATAGTAAGCCAAAACAAACAAATAGCATTATGGCTTCTCATAATATGCAAATCTAGTCAATATCCTTGAATCATTTTGATTTATAACTTGGAATCTGCCTGGCAGACCTTCAAGGCAGCATAAAATGTAAACACAGAAGGTGGAATAGCAAGATAGAAAAAAAAAGCTGCAACAGTATTGATTTTCAGCACATAGTAACAGATGATCTTCAAACTCCTAAACTACAATGTTTCTTCAGAATTCTGAGATCCCCTACACATTCAAAAATATTTCAGCTACAAGATGATACAAATTAATTTTAAAAACATTTTAAAAATTTAATACAATAACTTCCAAAAATTTGGTTTCCTTCTCCCTATAAATTGGTATGCTCAAAAGCACCTTCTTACCAGTTTGCCAGTAAGGTAAAGATTCCCCTCGCACTTATGTGCTAGTCGTTCCCGACTCTAGGGAGCGGTGCTCATCTCCGTTTCAAAGCCAAAGAGCCAGCGCTGTCTGAAGACATCTCCGTGGTCATGTGGCCGGCATGACTCAACACCAAAGGTGCACGGAACACTGTGACCTTCCCACCAAAGATGGTCCCTATTTTTCTACTTGCATTTTATACATGCTTTCGAACTGCTAGGTTGGCAGAAGCTGGGATAAGTAAAGGGAGCTCACTCCGTTACACGGTGCTAGGGATTTGAACCAGTGAACTGCTGACCTTTCGATCAACAAGCTCAGCGTCTTAGCCATTGAGCCACCACACCCCTAGTTTGCCAGTATACTAGAGCAAAAAAAAAATAAAAAAGGAAGGAAACTCTATTCTAACCAATCTTATTGCATAACCCTCTGCCCTTTCTGGCATTGCCATCTCTCCTGCTCTCTGTCTATGGAATATTTCTGCCTGGAAAGCTGTCTGCATGTTCTTGTTGTTAGCCCAAAGCTGTTCAGAATGTTTAGGAGCAAAAGCCTTGGCTTCAACAAATACTGAATTATCTAAGTTCTTCCTAGTTCTGCAACACACACAAGGATGTCTCTTTATGTAAGACTACAGCAGCATTTCAGAACAGTTACACAATTTGGCACTAAGAAAATACAAAATATACAGTAAATTACCTTATGTTAACCTAATCAACACTGGAGAAACAAATCGTGTTAACATAGTATAAAGTGAAAAAAACTTAGGAGCCTATGCTTTCATAAGACTGTAGAACCATAGATCTCAACCTAAATGTGTAGGCCGTATCTCTGATTGATTTGATTTGATTTGATTAAATTTACTGATTTTACTTGATTCAATTTCAAGAATCAACTAATCAAATTCAAAAGTTTGAAGCAATTCCACCAAATTCAATTTTTTGTTTTTTAAAATTTATATTCCGCCCTTCTCCGGAGACTCAGGGCGGCTTACAATGCGTTAAGCAATAGCCTTCATACTTTTGTATATTTTATACAAAGTCAGCTTATTGCCCCCACAATCTGGGTCCTCATTTTACCCACCTTAGAAAGGATGGAAGGCTGAGTCAACCTTGAACCTAGTGGGATTAGAACTCACAGTAATTGCAGGCAGCTGGATGTTAAATGCTGTCTTAGTAGGAGGCATTAGCCTCCTATGCCACTCAGGCTCCTGAAATTTAATCCAAATTATCAGTCCAGATTTGAAAATTATGAGCAATTTAATAAGATTCCAAAGCCAGAAGAATCTAAGAATTCTGATCATCTATAGTGGTAGGGGATGTGTATAACAATCACCAATATCCACCAAAGTAGAAAGCAAATATTAAATTTCTTCAGAATATATTGAATGTTGACAAAAGAAGTGGATGCAAAAACATGAAAATCTGGATCCAGTGGGAGAAATTTTCAAAGTTTGTCTAATACTATTGTTTTAACTACTTACTGGATTATTCCTAGAAATAATACAATTTTTCCTTATTTATTTAGAAGACTGGCCTTGTACAAATAATCCATTCATCTCTATGATTCTTCAGAAGCCTTTACTAATCTGGTATGTTTTGTAGGCCCTAAACAGCAGTTCTAAGATTGGCAGTCTGCAGACTCAATGCGGATTCTGAGGACTATTATCAATCTACTTGGGAAGTAAGATATTAGGAAGGTTGTTTTATAGGTTATACCCGTGATGGCAAACCTATGGCATGTGTCCCACAGGTGGCACACAAGCCCTCTCTGCTGGCACATGCACCATCGCCCCAGGTTAGATCTCTGTGGCGTTTCTTTCATGGGCTTCTGTTTCCTGCAAATGATGAAACAGAAGCTCACGAAAGAAAAAGATCTTACCTCTTGCGGGCTGCTGGGGTTGGGATGGCCCACCTCCCACCAGCCACCTGGTCTTTGGGTCTCTGCTGCACATGCGCACATGTCCATGCATGTGCCCATTTGCGCATGTCCATGCATGTGCCCATTTGCGCATGTCCATGCATGTGCATGTTTGCACGTTTGCACGTTTGTGCATGTTTGTACATGTCCGTGCATGCACATGTGCAGTTTGGGCACTCAATGCCTAAAAGGTTCACCATCACTGGGTTATACAAACTTCGGCAGAAAATGTGTGGACTTAAATTATTTCAGTCCACTTACCACTTCCTCAACATTGATGGACATTAGACTGAAGTAAGATTTTTTTTCAAGTTGGTTATATTCAGAGTTCCAGGCACTCAGTCCCGCTCAGGTCATGACTTGACCTGAAAAGTCCTTCCATTAACTTTGCAACCTCGCTAGTTCAGTTCTGCTGTCCTTAAAGCTTGGAAAATATTATGGATGGATAACTCATTATTCTCAAGTGGCTGCTTCTCTTTGTAAATCTGAAGGAACCAATAATTAGACTGTCTGAGAAGAGAAAGATCCCATTGTATGTCTTATCAAAGAACATTCACACAGTTCCCATTCAAAGGCCTACTAAGAATGTTGGCGAGCAAAAATGCCAAAATTCTGAAGAAACAATTTTCTCCTGAAGAGCAGGTCAGGTCTGCAACATTCTTCAAAACTGACTAAAACAGTTTAAATCTTTAAATCTTTCCAAAATAGAGCTGGAATGGACCATGGAGGTCTTCTAGTCCAGCCCCCTGCTTAAGCAGGAGATCCTATATCATTTCAGAAAAGTGACTGTCTTCTTAAAAATCTCCAGTGATGAAGGACCCACAACAGCTGAAGGCAAGCTACAATTCAAGTCATCCCCAGCTCAACTGTCATTCTGCCATGAGCTCAGTAAGCAGCCTTAGGAATGTTGCTCTCTTACCATCGCAGTTTCCCATAAGCAGTAACAAAAGATTGCTTTTTTTTCAGGATTGCAGCTAGAAGACTGATGTTAAATACACAATGCTGAAATGCTACAAATGTTAAGCATTCTTACTGAGCCATAGTGGCACAGTGGTTAGAATGCAGGATTGCAGGATAATTCTGCCGACTGCCAGCAGTTAGATCCTGACAGGCTCAAGGTTCACTTAGCCTTCCATCCTTCTGAGGTCAGTAAAATATGGAGCTAGATTGTTGGGGCAATATGCTGACTGTAAACCGCTTAAAGAGGGCTGGGGTTTTTTTGTTTTTGTTTTTTTAGCGTATCGCATGTGTTAGCCAGGGATCACTGAGGTGGCTGGCTGCCTCTTGAAAGGAAATTTTTCAGGCGGTGTTATCTTTACCCATGGGATGCCTGCATGCCAGTAGGCAATTGGGGGAGGCTCCTTTCTTGTCCCTATGCAGTTTATTCGCTCACGGGAATTGAGCCGCCAACCTCAGTGGTGTGCAGGCCCAGCATCTTACCACGTGAACCACCACAGCCCCCAGAGAGGGCTGTAAAACACTGTGAAGCAGTATATAAGTAAGGGCTATTAATAGTGTTATTCTAGCCTTTAATAAATCTTTAACAAATGTATATTTCTCCATCAAACTAACGTCATTAAAACTTCTATATGTTATCCTAGGAACTAGGGTCCTCTCAATGACAACATCTACGCAGGAAGCAAATCCTATTTCAAACTTGATCCATCGTAAGGAAAACAAAGGTAAAATAAAAACAAAATTTAATTTAATAAGGCTGCCACAGACTTCAATAAAAATTTATCTTCCCTGCGAAGTTTGATTATGTCTTTCATTAAAGTATGTCAGCTGTTTGTCTACTTTTTATCGCCTCATTCTACCTCTTAAACATCCCTTAAGCTAAACTTATGCAAATAATGTTATTCTGATGTTTTGCCGACTGCAATGTTTTTTTTATTCTTTATTTGCAGGAAACATATGTTCAGAAAAAAATAGCCCCTGATATTGCATCAATTTAGCAATATTCTAGTATGGCAAACATCAACTTTTGCATTCTGACAAAAACTATACTAAAATATTAATTGCCCAGACATTGGAGTTAAAATCCAGCATCCATACAAAGAAGAAGTCATAATGGAATAGAAGATGAAATAAATGAATTGCTAGTTTAAAAAAAACCCTTTCCCAACCTTGTCA
Organism: Ptyas mucosa; assembly: GCA_012654045.1. Taxonomy (NCBI): domain Eukaryota; kingdom Metazoa; phylum Chordata; class Lepidosauria; order Squamata; family Colubridae; genus Ptyas; species Ptyas mucosa. The sequence goes on along the minus strand of WNWU01000032.1, from coordinate 6,941,211 downwards.
GAATAACAATAATTGTACTTATTTTTTCACTGTTTCTTTAGAACAAATCTGAGATGATTTAAAGAGTTTATCCCTACTTAATATATATCAGAAAAGGGGCTTAATATTGTAGCAGGTTTATTGGTTTGAAATAGAAATAAAAGCATAAGCTGCAGGAATAAATAACCCACTTACTTGTATTGAGCACCAGAATCCAAGAGATAGATCTCATTCAAGGACAAAGTTCTATTTGTTTCAGGAGAAGGCCTATTCAATAATAATAATACAAATTTAATGTTTCAACATTCAGTTTATGAAAACAATTGGTGAAAGTTATTGCTAAAATTATACAGTTAGATTATTAACTTTGCCATTCATATATAATGCTTAACAATAACACATTTGGTTGGTCTGTTACATATAATACTCTAGGTGTCTATAAAGTTCCTGTTTAACCAAAACCTGGATGGCTTGGAGGCACTATTCTCTCTCAGAAACCTGGCATTAACCAAAGCTTAGGGCAGAGGTGGTACAATAGCTACTATCATCCAATACACACTTGTTTCGTTGAGGAAGAACTTGTCCTGCTGATGTTAATTAAGATAGTGGTTAACATCATCTTCAAGAAGCCATCACTGAACTCAACCACATTGGAAACTTCCACCCTGTCTTGAACTTTTTCTTTTGGGGAAAGATAGTTGATAAAATCATTGCCCTGCAGCATCAGGGGAGCCTGGAGGAAGTAAATTATCTGAATCCCTTTTAGTCAGGTTTCAGATCTTACTTATTAAACAACATTGATTGCTCTTGTGGATAACGTCTGGCAGGAGCAGGATGGAGCTGATACATCTATCCTGTTCTCCTTGATCTCTTCCCTCTGTGTGAGGTACCTCAAAGTTCAGTTGTTTCTGTATTTCACTTTAAAACTATATGAAGCTTCAGGAAGGTTATCTAATGTGCCTGGTGAAATATGATCAGTATGTTGATGATACCCAGCTGTACATTTCTACCACAGACAACCAAGTGAGGTTATGGATGCATTGTCTTGGTGTCTGGAAGCTGAGGGTGCCAAATGGAGAACTGTAGGCTTTAGGTCAACCCTTAACAAGACTGAGTGGGATTGAATTTGAGGGTCCTTAGATCTGGTGATTTTTCACTTGCTCCATCCCAAATGGAAAAGATCACAATTTGGGATTCCTCCTTGACTTGTTTTTAGGGTCTTAGGAACACATGGAAACTGTGGCTAGGAGAGTTTTAGCACTTCTTCTTCAGCACGAATTACCATCATTTTCTGAACTAAGAGGCACTAGTCAATCAATCACCTTGGTCACCTCCTGAATAAATTTTTCAGTATCTCGGGTAAACCAAACAAGAAATACAATCAGATGACCTAATTCCATTTTATTCTCAGGCTACATTAACAGAATCTTACAAGTCTTAAAATTCAAATCTCCTGCTATCACTTTTAACAGTCTGATATATTAGGGCAGATCCTTTTAAAGTTTCTTTTTTGCCCATTAATCATTGAGAGCTCCTCACCCTTTATCTGATCAGTTCCTAAGCAGAATCTTGTCCCTCAAAGACATTCCCACATATCACTACAGAATTATTGCAAGGCTGTCCACATTTGACTGTTCTTGAACAACATCTGGAAGCTTCAGCTGGTCCAGAATGCAATGGTGTGGGCAATTATCAGCTCACTTTGATGTATTCATATTATACCTCCTGCACTGCACTGCACTGACTCCCAATATGCTTCTGGGTCAACTCAAGGTGGTATTATCATCTATAAAGTCTTTTGTAGCATGGAGCCAGATTATTAGTGCGATGTTTGTTTGTTTGTAAAATTTATTAGCTACATGGTAACTCTCCCTGATCATTGATCTCTCCCAATCTCCTTTGATCAGGCAGCAAAGACATTCTGCAGGTTTCATCTATTAGAAGAATATCATCTTGTGGGACCCAGAAAGTGTGATTCTTTTGTTAAGGCACTTGCCCTTCAGAACATCTTATCTTCCAAGATTAGATTAGCCCTGACTCTGTCAACCTTCCAAAGAGCTTTAAAGATTTGGATTGGTTCCCAGGCACTGGAATTTAGGTTAGCTGGACCCTGTGGGATGTTCATAGTTTATCAGATGTGTTTTTTTATTATCTCAGCACTTATTATAGATTTTCTATATTTTTTATTTAGTTGTTATTTTGTATAGGGTTTTTATCTGTTGTTAGCTACCCAGAATCGCTATGATGAGATGGGAAATGGAAGGCTGAAATCATCAAAATAAATATTGGCAACTTAATTCCTTGGTTTGAACTATTATGTAATCCATATGTATTTACATACTTTTAAAAAATAGATAAATATGGAGGAATCTGCCCAGATGTGGCAATTCCTTTTCCTTCATCTTTAACCAACAGTTAAATCTCTTTTAGTTTCTAATTCTAAAGCAAGCACTCTGACCAAGACTAAGTTGTTCACTGAAGCTATTTTTCAGTCTTCTTTTAAAAGGGCAGTTTTCCAAATTCTAAGTCATGCAGTCCTTGGCAACAGGGATAAGCATCTTCTCACAGTTTGGACTTCTATGGCAACAATCACAAGGATTCCATTTTGACAGTTTCTCAGTAATAATTTTGAACACACAAATAGCCAGAAGAGAAAACAACAAAATCTTAAAAGCCAGCTTCTACCTCTGGCTGGTCACGGTACAAGTCAGATTCTTCTTTGTTGCTTCTCCCACAAGCAAGTATAAAGAGAGCCCAAGGCAGTATGAAGATTCTAATTCTCTAATCCCCACATAAATTAAATAGCCAGAAGTCTAGAATAACGCTACCACCAATGGACATTATCATTTCAGGTCTAAGAAGCCTGAAATGACATAAGGACTATATTTGATGAGTTGGAATGCAAGGAAAAGGTTTGCTCATCACAATCCAGTTATAGTAATCAATGTATCCCTTAATTTGAACTAAGATGCTAGATACCATCATGCTATATGTCATTTTGGTTATACAATCAGCAGTTAAGTGCAAGGACTTTTATTGCTCTTACTTGTAGTGAATGATAGCACCATTTGGACCTGTACTTGAAATGGTAGCAAAGCTCAAGTCAACAAAATTCTCTTGCTGCCTGAAAAAGACATACATTTCATGAAAAAAAAAACACCAAAGCCTCAAATTCTTCCTAGCCGTATTTCCTTCAGCTGCCTCATCTGTACCCTATTTGCCTCTTCTCTTTTGCTCTTTTGTCATTCCCCCTTAGCTAGGTGGCATTTGAAATACTAAGAACTATTATAGGGAGAATGTACTCAACTCGTAATACTAAGAAACAAAGGCCAACCAAAGTCTTCATCTTTCACAACTCCAGTTCAGTGAGGTGATGTGGATCCTGGAGATCTGGAGATCTGGAACCTAACCACTTAGTCATGCAAGCCAGGACTTGTTCAACTTACTCTAGAACAGTGGTTCTCAACCTGTGGTCCGCAGACCCCTGGGAGGGGCCATAATGTCTTCAGAGGGTCTGTGAAGGACTGAAGAAATGTTATGATTTAAATATTAAGTCTTGGGGGAGTTGGTGGCCATGATCCATGGCCGCAAAAGGTATTTAAAGGGGATCTGTAGTGAAGAAAAGGTTGAGAACCACTATTTTACATTAATAATAGGTAGGAAATCAACCAAAGTTGGAAAGATGAAAGGGAAGGGGAATTAGGTGCTAGACTAATGGTCCCATTAATGTCTCCATCCACTAACAACAGTAAAATGTTAGCTGGAGTGTTTCAGAATAGGTTATATATTCAAGTTTATTAATTCTGTCTTAAAAGTACAGTAGAGTTAAGTTTACAGTCCTCAAAACATTGTAATTTCTAAAATTAAAAATGGTAAAATTTTGAAAGACCGCAAAATGGTACAATATATCTGCTCTCACATGAAAGCTCATGAGATTTTGTGGCTTATTTTTAAAAGAACACTTTCATTTTTTTTGGCATATGCAAATGTTTTCATTTTTAGCATGTGAAATCATCTAACAGTCCCTGCCATCTCTACAATTTGCTGAACATGGACTGCAGTAACCCAGGACATCCCACGTTAGTCTTTTTCTCTTACCTACGAAATTCCTCTGCTTTATCAGCTGCTATGATTTCTGTAATGTTTCCTTTGGGAACCTGGCAAGCATCAGACAAAGTTGTATTAAATCAATAAAATAGCATATCCTCAGTCAGACTTTAATTTTCTGCATACCTACATTTTTTTCTGATATGCCATTAGCTTCTCTCACCTCATTTACATACTAGCATTCAATAGGTGAACTGATAATTACAAAATGTCTACATATCGGTTATGAAGAATATATCTCAATGACATAATAGGGAACTTTCCATATTGGACATGGAATGGAAACTTCATTCGTTGCTTTCATAGCTGACTTGTGGTAGGGATTGGAAGGAGGAATGTGACTACTTTTATCCTACTGGACTATTACCAATAGTAGTACAGCAGCTTTCAACACACTATTGACCACGCTATCCTTTGGCACTACCTATGAGAATTGGAAGTTGGAAGCACCATTTTATAGTCCTTCTACTCTTTCCTGAATTGCAAATTCTGTTGGTGATGAAAGGAGGGGAGAGAACAGTTCCTTGTTCATTTCCTTGTGTCCCAGAGTTTGGTATTTTCGCAACTCTTAACATCTACGTAGCTGGATATAAAGACTGGAAGTGCCACCCAGCAGTTCAGAGTGAGATAGCATCAATTTGCAGGTGATACCCAGTACCTTCACTCTGTGCCAAATGGAAGATGAGAGAACATACAATGCCTGGAGGCCTTCAGGATAGGAATGGGGAGAAACAGACACAGCCTCAACCCAAACAAGACAGAATGGTTATTACTACTTATTAAGAAACTTACTGATTGCAGGATAACAGGTTGTGCTCCCCCAGAGAATGTAGGCCCATAACTTGATGGCCCTTCTGGATTCACATTACACTTCTGTTCAGGACCCACGCTAGTCATTACCCATTACTGCATGGCTCAAGGTTGGCTATATCTTTCCTAGATCCATGATGCTGTTATGCTATTTATGTAAGTGTTCATTCCAACTAATACCCCTCCCATAAGAAAGGTCCGTAAAACCGTACCTCCTTCTCCAGCCAATTAAATAGCTCACACAATGCAACAGCATCTTTAATCTGTCATTAAAAGGAGAAATAAAACAGTTAAAAGGGCAGAAGAATTTGGAAGAATCCATTTGGTGGTTACCATATATGTTTCAGTAATCAATTGTAATGAAAGCAATTCTTCCCATAATATCTCATTATTTCAGCTTTTTGCACAGAAGCCTGTTGCTTTAGGAAACTGGGCAGATCACTTACATGAGCCTTCCTCATGCCTTCAGCTTCCGCCACATTCTTTACAGCTTTTGCTATGCAGATGGGCGTGTAGGGGGTGAGGTAGCGGTGATCCTGAAACATGGACAAAACAAAAAAGCAGAGTTTGGTCAGGCCTCTAAGTACCTAATGGCCCAGGTGTGGCATGGCATGGTCGCTAGAGTAAGCTCCATTTTCTTGAATCATATCTGTGCTTGGATCATAATCATTCCAATTTCATTGTATATATGATGTATAATGAATAAAGGCTATACTACTACTACCACCTAGTAATTTACTCATTCCCAGACTCTATCTGTTTTGCATTTATATCCTTCTTGAGCAGAACTCAGACCATCAAAATGCTAAAGGATAAGAAACAAAAGGATGGAGCTATTGAAGTATTTTGGGTCATGTTTCTCCCACGTGTGAGATATTATTATAAACAGCAGAATAAACAGCAATATTAAAGCTTGAAATTGAGAGACATGTTCAGGGAATAAATTTTTAATCAAAAATTTAAATTCCCAAGGTCAGAAGAACTGCATTATAGGTTGCTGAAGGAACTTCCTAATGCCCCGCCAAACCTTTATGTATCATCTGCAAAAAATACTAGAGAACTGGCAGGCAACTAAAGGAGAACAAATGTTGTCCCTATGTTCAATGAGGGGAAAAAGGGAGCCATGCACCAGCATTTTCAAGAAAATAGTCTCTGATATTGCATCAATTTAGTAATATTCTAGTATGGCAAACATCAACATTTGCATTCTGACAAAAACTATATTAAAATATTAATTGCCAAGGCCGTTGGGAGTTCAAGTCCAGCATCCATACAAAGAAGAAGGCATGGTGCAATAGAAGATGAAATAAATGAATTGTTAGTTTCCAAAAAACCTTTCCCAACCTTTGTCAGAATAACAGACTACCAGATCAATCTTATCTTGTTTCTTTTTTCAAAAAGTGAGGTAACTTTGTTGAACATCTACAAATATAAATTAATTTTAGGAAGGCATTAAATACAGCTGCCCATGATGTTCTGATTAGCAAACTAGTTAAATGTAAGCATTACTTAATTAACTGTAAGAATTGAAGTTAAGAATAAACAGGTTCACGCCTTGATCACGTAACATTTTTTGTATTAGTGACTTAATGAAAAAGTTGAGGGGACACTTCTTCTATCTGTAAATGATAAAAGTTGGGTAAAACAGGTAATGAAGAGAATCAAAATTATCTTCATGGATTAGGAAAAAGCGCTGAAGATAAGAAAAAGACATTTATAGCAATAGCAATAGCACTTAGACTTATATACCGCTTCACAGTACTTTACAGCCTTCTCTAAGCGGTTTACAGAATCAGCATATTGCCCCCAGCAATCTGGGTCGTCATTTTATCCACTTCAGAAAGATGGAAGGCTGAGTCAAGCTTGAGCCGGTGAGATTCGAACTGCAACTAGCAGTCAGCTGAAGTAGCCTGCAGTGCTGCACTCTAACCACTGCATCATCTCAGCTCTTACTTTACTTAAACTTATTTAAGAGAGGCAAGTGCAAAAGTCCTGATTTAAGAAATCAAGTGCACCAAGAATATGGAACTTGGTAAGAGTATTTGTAAAAAGGGTTTTGGAAGACTGATTGCAAACTGAATCTGAGTCAGTGGTAGGATATGGTAACAAAAACAGACAAATGCAATTTTAGGCTGCTGAGTTTCCTTCCTATCAGAACTGTAAAATAAATATCCAAGACACACACACACAGAGTCCCTCTTTCTCTCTGGGTGACTCTTTGTCTCTCTCTGTCTCTTTCTTTCTCTCTCTCTCTCTCTCTCTCTCCCTCCACCTCTCCCTCCCTCTACCCCACCCCATCCCCCTTTAGATGCTGATAATCTCATCTACTTGACCTTTTCTAATCCAACACACTTCTTGAATAAATTCTTTTAACGTACCAGTCATTTCATCTATCCAGAAAGCATTAGCAACTTCCCAAGATCTTGGCTTTGGACATAAATTGCCTGTTCGTATGTACATACCTTGGGAATGGCCTGAGTTACAGCATAGCTGGCTTTATCACTGAGCCAAACTTTTTCATGTGGAGAGAGAGTTTCACAAATTGATTTCAGAACACTTAGGATGGAATCGTATGGCAGCACTTGTACATGCAATTCGGGGTCCTGAGCAGAATCCAGGAACAGATGCTCTCTCACATTTGTGTTTACTAAGCGATTGCCATCAATAAACAACCTAAAAGAAAAGAACAGGAAAAGAACAAAAGATGACATTTCTGGGATAAACTGCCCCTTTAATAAAGGGGAGACAACTGTGTCTTTACATTTATGGAGAGTCACTGGGAAAGTCTTAATGAGCTTGATGTCATTAAGCTCATTAAAATAAATTACTACAATGTCTTTAAGATAATACTTGTCAGAAAAGTAAATTTAAGAAATATTACATAGGGATGATATCGAAATCAGATTCTATTCAGGGTACAGTTTAATAGTTATCAAACTCTGATACAATACATAACATTCTGTTCAACTCTCCCTAATACACTTTTTAAAAGAAAGTAACAATATAATGTTATATGGTAATTTTAATGCAATGTTTCTACATAAACAATGTTTGAGTAAAAAGTGATGAAATCTATGAGGTGCTGGATAATAGCAATAGCACTTAGATTTATATACCGCTTCATAGTGCTTTTACAGCCCTCTCTAAGTATTTTACAGAGTCAGCATATTTCTTCCAACAATCTGGGTCCTAATTTTACCAACCTCGGAAGGATGGAAGGCTGAGTCAACCTTGAGCCAGTCAGGATTGAATTCCTGATTGTGGCCAGAGTTTGCCTGTAATATTGCATTCTAACTACTGTGCCACATAATGCTCATAAAATTACTGTTAATAAAAGCTAAGGCAAACATGAAGCAGAAATTATCACAGGAAATCAATCAAGAGCTTCAAAAAATAAAATAAAATTGCTTAATGGTCTTTAAAGGCATCACATATTATATCCATTGATGCTGATTTGGAAATATACATACATCAATAGAATCACTTTCTTTTTAAATATTTTATGTACATTTTTTAAAAAACGGCCAAACTAGTAAAACTAGTAAAAAAGCTATAGTTCTTACCTGATAGTGTCTATCCCTATGATAGCATAAGCAAAGAATACTGGATTGTATTCCACATCAGACCCTCTAAGATTAAAAAGCCCTGTATCACAATAAAAAGACAGTGTTAGAGCCTTGATTAACATCCAACCAACCTTTTAACCAATATCCTGATCCAGATAAAATTTCTGGATCCTTTCACAGCTTCTGCCACAAGATGGCACTATTAGGCTGCACTGATAGTGTTTGGTACAGAAAACCAAAAATGAGAATCAAATGACAACAAATTTAGTTTTGACCCGGCCTTCTTTCTGGATCCTGATTTATAGCAGCCCACCCAAAGCCTGACCACAGCTTTAGCCCTAGAAAAGGCACTGAAGATTTGCTTTAGGCAGACATGCAGCTTTGCAGTTAGTGCTATGCATGGGAGTCTTGGAAGAGTGGCAGCTCCAAGAAAGTACCCAATAATTTCAAGAGCTAAGGCTTTTTCACCCATCTAATGCTGATATGTTTAAAATTACTGGGAACCACCAGCCTCCTTTTCTTCATTATTAATTGCATTGATCAGCTAACTCCTCTAATCTCTGCATTTCAAAAGGATTGCTACTGACCAGCTACTGCACAGCTTAGTGCAGTATTTTCATACTGCACTAAGTCCCAGTGTGGTTCATTAGCTCTGGGATTATGATGTTACGAAAAGTCAGCTGTGTAATTTATAAATCTTGGCTTTAGGACTTATATTTTATAAGTCCAGCCTACTATGTTCGTTTGTTTTTTCAACAAGCTGTGTGTAGGCAAACCATGGTCTAAGAAAAAAAGTGGAGTAATAGTCCGGACATATTGCTGGAAGTATTTTCACTGCCAATGCCCAGAAATCACTCAACATAGCAACAAAATAATGCTGAATGGCCCACGTTGATACTCACAAGCCACATCATCCAAAGCTGTCACAACAAACCAGAGAGCCTTCCTCTCAGTCATTTTGCCCCGCAGAGCTGTAATCTTTTCTCTCCAACTGATCCCTGCAACAAACAATTGAAATTAGAGTTCAGCCAAACTGGAATTCAGATATGTGTACAACCAAGGACTTCCTTGCTACAAATGCGCAGCATTGCCTATATTTCAGAGCTATTTCTATGATTTAGCAAATATTAAAGTCACAATAGTGGTTTCAAAATCTCAAGCTGGACCATCCGATTTCCTGTGCCTCTGGTCAAGATAGAATTAAAAACGGAGCCTGCTGACCTGATGTCTACCAGATGTTGGCTTTTAGAAAATCAGAAAATTTGGAGGGTATCTTGTTAGAAAACCATGTTCAGTGCTGTATCCACAAACATATTTGGGTTCCTCTTACCTGTGAAGCTAAAACCTAATGTTATCAGAGGCCTAGAAGGTCGTGATGGCCGATCTACCCATATGGCATCAATCAGATTATCTTTGATTGGTACAAGAACATGGCCAGCACATTTCAGGACTTTGTTCATTCTCTTCCACTGGTCTGAAAGAGGCAGAGAGAAACAATCTGTTACATAATGCATTCCTGATATGCATATACATAATCTCCTTGTAACTCTGCTGTTGTGCAAGCTGCATTGGTTGCCAGGTTTTTTTGGGTCCAATTCAAGATATCAGTTATCACCTGTAAATCCTTCCATGGCATGAGACCAGGCTACCTGAGGAACCATCTCAAACCAATGGGACTGGCCCACCCACTCGCTCCAGCAGATAGGGCATGTTGCAGACCCCATCCTGCCAGGTAACTGTACTCTGTCATCCATCATCTAAAGGAAAGTTAGAAATACCTCAGTGGGGTATTACCGAGTGAGCCTTGGTAGCACAGTGGTTAGAATGCAGTATGCAGACTACTTCTGCTGACTGCCTGCAATTTGGAAGTTCAAATCCCACCAGGCTCAAGGTGGACTCAACCTTCCAACCTTCCAAGATCAGTAAAATGAGGAGCCAGATTGTTGGGGGCAATATGCTGACTCTGTAAACTTCTTAAAGAGGGCTGTAAAGCACTGTAAAGCAGTATATCAGTCTAAGTGCTATTGCTATTGTTAATACTTTATATAGGACCCGCATTATTGGGGGGAATATACTGACTCTGTAAACCACTTACAGAGTGCTGTAAAGCACTATGAAGTGGAATATAAGTATTGCTATAAACCACTAACTGCACACCGAACAAAGATGATTGGTGAATAGTACATCGGGGCAAGGTGGGAAAATTTAACCCTTTACACTAAGATGAAAGCACTGGATCAAACTCACCAGCAGGAATAATAGAAGGGTCCACTCCAACTTTGGAACCTTGAGGAAGTACACTTACAAGCCAGTCCTCTTGAGTAGGAGTGTCTTTCAGTCCTAAGGAAAGGAAATCCCAAAAGACAAGATTGCAAACATTAAAGCAAGGCCAACTCAAACCAAGATGAAGTGGATAGGATAATCGCCTTGTTCCCTACATAAAAATCACTGCTTTCTCCTGGATGGACAAAAGCAACCTGAGAAAGTAAAACACAAGCCCTATTTCTGTAACATTCACATAACTAGCAGTGTCAACATTCCGTTTAAATAGTATGATGATGAATATTAATTTTACTTACTTTACTTTATTCCGATTTCTACCTGTAGTCCACTTAGCATGGCAAAACCAGGAATTACACAGTGTCAACTGATAACAAATGCAACTCCTTAATGGAAGAACTTATGTTTACATAATATAAAGTACTGTTTCAAAAAAAGCAGGTATTCATGAGATTTATTAGGCTTAAGGCCTTCACTGGTCTTGTAGCATGTCAGAGAAGAACTTTTTAAAAAGCAGATAAAACTAAGTTAAACATTTAATTTCACTTACATGAATTTTATGGCTTAAATAGAATGTATTCTATCCTTAATAATTATTCCCTTTTGTCATATTACAGATTACAGTTTGATATATTACAGTTTGATGGTGTGTCAATAGATGTTTCTCAACATAATCCTATTGGATATTCTTCAGCTAAAATAATTTTCTCAGTAAAATGAAATAAAACCCTGGTTTGGGTTCACACACACCCATCTTCATGAGTGTCCAATTGGAATCCATTTGTTGGGATGCCTGAAGGAAATAGCGTCCATCTGTCCACATGGCTGCATATTGCTCTGTTATAATGGCAGTTCCTGTCAGAAAGCAGAGAAGATAGCAGAATTGAAACTACAGAGACACTGGCAGGCATTGCTCTCATTTAATAAATCCAAGAAAAGAAAATATTAATCAGATGTTAACACTAAACCATCTCAAGCCCAGATGGAGTTTTGGAGTTCTTGCTGAAAAAAGCTTAAGAAGAAGGAAGATACTTCTTTTTGCCTGCTAAGCCAAACCACTGATGACACCAACCAAGAATGCCCTGCAGCATTAAAAAAAAAGAAATAGTTGAAATCATTTTTTTTCTAAATCAATGGAATATTGAGTACATGAAAAAAGAAATGCTGATCCTGTAAAACAAAGTTCTTTGTGCCAAGGCAAAAGAAAAGGCTGGAAATAAAAGATAATTAAAAGTATCTGAGTGGTCACTGGAGATCAAACCATTAAAATATGTCACTTCAGCAAAGTAAGGAAAATGCCAATTGGAGCATTGTGAGAAGCAATTTGCTCTATGATTAAAGGATGAGAATCTATTGGATGATTTGATTTCTTATAATTAGAGGTCCACCAGAGCTATATATACCTGACTTGTTAATTTGTTAATCTTATTTTGCTTAGCAGGCAAACAGGAAGCCATAGAAGAGGTGTCTTGACAATGTTAGCACTGCATGGTAATCAGCGGCACAGCTTGAAACTAAACCCGAATCTTAAGACTACAGTGCAATGCTTGAAGCCACAGGAAATGTTGCTAAATAGAACATGCTGTTCTGATGCAAGACTCTCTCTCTCACACACGCATGCACACAAAGAGAGGGAGGGAAGGAGGGAGAGAGAGAGGGAGGGAGAGAGAGAGAGGGAGAGGGAGGGAGGGAGGGAGGGAGGGGGAGAGAGAGAGAGAGAGAGAGAGTTAGTGTTCAATGCTCAGTGATTTCAGATGCAGAAAATGTTCTTTAGGGAAACTAAACTTGGCTAACTGATATTGTTTACTGCAAATCCCTGAGTACAAGTACTATTTTCATAGGCCTTGGACAGAGAAAAAGGAAAGCTGCAAGTACTCTATGAAATAGCTAACAGGATTTTTGTTTTATTGGAGAGTCATCTAAGGGTCAGCAAAAGCTCATTACTACTCTGGTATTACATCACCAGTCCAGCTGGTGTGTATGCTGAAAGGGGAAGCAACAATTCAAACCTTTCAAATCTTTTTCTGCCCAGCATGTAAACTGCAAAACCAAACAGTTCTTCAGAAATGAGCTAATCATTTCTCTCTTGTATGCATAGATACAAATGATATATCAATAGTGTTGTAATGTCACCTCCCTGATATACACAGGGAGAAAGGGGGAAGGAAAGGGCTCTAACTATATCTAAGGCTACAGTCTGATGTGTACTTACCCATTCTGGATAGTCATGGATAGAATTGCACAATCTCATTCACATTTATTATAAGTAATCCCGGTTAGGGATTACTTTGAATAAATATACATAGAATTTTACTTGAACACAAGAAAAAAGAAAGCAAGGTTGTTGGGGATGCTTATAAATATGGCCTGGAAGATTTGACTGTAATATATCCAGATATGCAATGGGAGCACAATCTGAAGTCCGGAAGTGATATTCCTTAGGACATCCGGCCTACTTGGTCCAACATGTTGAAAACAAGAGTGATCTAGAAAGATTTAGAAAGTGTAATCTGTTTCTTTTCTGATTACCTGTTTTCTATCAGGAATCAAAAGGAAAAAAGAAATGAGTTTGTGTGTGGGTAGAAACAAAGAAAATAGGTGGTCCTATAGACAATCCTACTTATAGGATGTCCATCAAGAAGAGTCAGAAGTTAATAAACTCCCTATCTTTCACCCTCTTCTTGTCTACAGCCTGTTCATCATTGGTCCATGGCCTTAACAGATTACCATAATGTGGTCCACAAAAATGTTGAAAAGTTGTAATATGTCATCATATTCTTCAAGCAGAAAGTTCTCTTTACTTACTTTAATCACTGAATACAGAATTAGTACAACATCAAAGTCTCTGAAAGAACTTTTAATAGTCAATTTGTATGGGTAGTTCTCTATGACCAGCTGACGTTTTATTGTATTAAAAATAAAATAAAAATAACAAAAAAACCCTGTCAGATTTGATGTACAATTTAACATTTTTTCCCAGTGAGGACATGGGATTGCCAAATGTTAAAAACAGATGCCTAGAATGTTCACTTAATACATCTGATGTATCTATATCACTCCACACATAACTAAATACATGTCAATGCCTCAGTGCATACCAGTGGCAGCATAAATAACATTTATGTATTTTATTCTATTCCATTGAGTATAGAAGAGTTTATGCAGAGAGCATGTAAACTTTTGATTTTCTCCCCTTAGTCAAAATTGAAATTAACCCAAAAAGAAATATGAAACATCTGGGATCCATGTTCATTTTTTTTAACGCCAAGTGAGATTTCGGGGACTGTATTTTACAGGTGTCTGTCTGAACATCTATATGTAAAAACAGACAAAGAAAAGGACATTCAAAAGAAAAGAAAAATGCAGAAGTTTAACTTCTCTCCATAATTTAGTGAGAAAAACAAAGGTTCCCATTAGGGGCCCCATTAATTGGAAGAGAGATTTGGCACTAGATGTTACAGAGCTAACAACTTTAATAGACTGGACACAATTCTAGAAACTTACCTGCAGAACCATTAAATCCACAAATGAACTCCCTACGGCAGTCACAGGGTGCAATGTATTCACTCTAGAGGAAGATAAAAATAAAAAGCAAAACTAATGATGATCAAAGGGACGCAAAGTAGTAGAAAATACACATAAATTAGCCTTGCTTTCCAGCTGTTATTCTGTCAGTCTTGAAATATGCACAGAAAGATCTTGGCATATTCCTCATCAGATGTCTTTGTATCGTTAAGAGTATGGTTGAACAACACCAAAAAGAATACAGTACTTCCACCGGGTAATCCTAGATCTGTCTCCAACCTTCCCTTTCTCTTTCAATGTCAATTAAGTAGCATTACAGTTGATCCCTATATGGTAATTAATCTTAACTATGATCTCAAACATATCTGTATCATTTTTAAAAAGTTATTTCTTCTAACAGTGATTAAGACGTAAAGTTCCCTAGGCTGCTAGTCCTAGGAAATCTTAACTTGCTTTCCTTTGACAATAGATCTGGAGTGGCCACAGAGTTCATCACCGCCATGATAACCATAAACCTGATCCAACGTATTGCATTCTGCTTTACACTGAAGAACTCTTTGTCTACAAGAACAATGTAACTGTATGCAGCGAGGAAATCTATGCCAAGATTGAATACTAATCATGTGACACTTGAGATTGCACGGAAGCTTCAGATTTAAATATTTATATCAAAAGACTGCCTCACTGAAATTATATCTTGTTAATGATCACTGATATCACAGCACAAATTACAATTGGGAACTCTGTTCATTGCAGTCTGTTTGGTGAGAGTCACAGTTTTTTCTATTGTCTGAATTACTTTAGTATTTTTTTTTCTGAATGGCATTTCTCAAGCAGAAGACAATCCAATACCTGATGAGCATCTCCTGAGGGCACAATGTAGGCTTGAATGGGTTCAGAAACATATTTGGAATTTTTCATCACTTGCCGAAGCTGCTTCAGCAGTTCTGTAGTTATTTTCGGAAACATGGTCCTATTAGAAAAACAACAAGTTAAGAGCCCTGTTGATTTGGTACTGAAGTTTTAAAATTCCAGAAAATTATCAAGTAGAATTTTTCAATTGAAATTGCTTGAATCTATATTTATTGTCCTTCCCAGCCTTGCACAGTGCAGTTCTGCTGAAATAGCAGCTTTGGAATTACCGTTCAAGTGGTCTTGACCTGCCTTTGAAAAGACTTTGTCCGTGTGCACATGCCTTTGAGTCAATCTTGACTCCAGTGTCAGCAGTTTTGAAAAGTCCCTGCAGTTTTCCTGGCAAGATTTCAGAAGTGGTTTGGCACTGTCTACTTCTTAGGGCTAAAGGAGAGTGACTGGCCCAAAGTTACCCATCTGGCTTTGCGTCTAAGACAAGATTAAAACTCAAGGTGTCCTAGTTTATAGAATGGTGTCTTAACCACTAAACCAAACTCTCTCTCTATGAAAAGACTAGCGGACAAGAGAGAGCTCTTAGAAACACATTCTATGTATTTGGGGCACAATAGAAAGGCCATCAACCTTCTCCAATCAGTAGAATTCTTTGAGTTTTAGTCTTTCACTAAATGCCCAGTCAGAGAAACACTGGAGTGGTTAATCATGGACCAAAGCTTACAAATACTTCCTTGATAAACTCTCACAGATCTTACGTTAATCATCTTGAATTATTTGGCAGTGGATAGCTGAAAGAGGGCAGCCTGGAAGAAACTGTATGTAAGGAAACATTTGGAATTAAAAAGCAGCAGATGCTTTGAGACATGAGAGAAGGGCAAGGACACAGAACAGGAAGGAAATAATTCACAAGCTGCTGCTGTTTTCAGTCATAGGGAAAATTCTGAGAGCTATCACCTCTTCCATGTTACTACATGTCCTTGCCAGGAATAAATACCAGACTCTACAATTGTTCAAGGATAGTTTTCCATAATAGGGATAAATTCTTGTTTGTTCTGAAAGTTTGAATCTAGCAATTTTAGCCATATTATATTACACAATCTCCTCCAAATTCAAGAAATCATAGATCAGTAGTTAATCTGCTGAACTATGACTAGGGAGATTCAAGTTTAAATCTGCATTCAGGCACAAAATTTAGCAGGTAACCTTGGGATAGATTCTTAGACCAATTTCTTAGACTAATGTACCTCACAAAGTAATTGACCCTATGGCATACACTAGTACTGGAGCTGTTCAGCAGTTCCAACATGGAACATGCAAATGATAGGTAAATAGACAGACAGACAGACAGCAGGGAGGCAGACAGATAGAATGATAGGAAGATAGATAGATAGGCAGATACATAGGCAGGCAGGCAGGATGGCTGACCAGCTGACCATTATTCTGGAACAGAACTCCACATACCAGTAGTAGTATGTCACTCCTATGCAGCACTGAAATGATACACTCCATATTAGAGGCATCTAATATTATACCACACAATCCTACGTAACACTTTATATTACAAAATCTTACAATAAACTATTCCCAATAACCCCATCTAGATATTTGAGGCCTAATCCCAGAGGAAAAAATAAAACTGAAAAAACAATGAAGTTGTATTATTACTTGCCATCTTTGTTTTCTCACAAAGACAAAACAGAGTTAAGATCTAGCTCTTTGAAAGAATTATTTTTCAGACTTTTCAGGGATCAGGTACACCTTTTGTTCAAGCAAGCCTTTTGTGACCATCATTCTTTTCACCATATGGCTATGTTGCATAAAAAAGTATGATGCAAGATATTTTCAGCCTTCAACTGATCACCGATGCTGAAAAAATGTTCCTTATAAGACTACTTTGATTAATGCTCTGGTTTGTCCTCACACAATAACTGAAGTTTGTATCCAAACAATTAATTTGGCAGGTGGTTGATACTCCTTCAAAAAGCAGAAGACAGGGAAATCTGACATATACAACAAACTACTCACACACTAATTGTTCCTGAATAAACTTTTGCAAAGTCACTGTGTTTCACTTACCATGGTACATTAACTAGAAGGCATTTTTCCTAATTCAATATTTTTTTTATCACATCCAGATAATTCTAAGACAACATTTCTGTCCCTTGGAAAACTATGATATTATAAAGTAGATTTGGAAATGGTGGGAGGATTTTACTCTAATAATGCAAAAAATGAAAACTGCCAGACCAAATTAATTCTTCTTCAGACCATTTAAGAGAGATTGTGATCTTCTGGAAAATTATCTTCTAACAATATTTTTCATTAGCTGGTTCTCCCCAAATGTAGAAGCCTCAATTTCAACTCCCAGAATTCCAGGTCTCATGGGCATATCATCTCAACAGATTTGATAAAGGAAAGTAGAAATGTCTGAGTTAGCATCTTGCATTTTGATCAAGGTTTTCGAAATTCACTAGCAGCCGCCATTAAATCCATTTTTTCCTGCATTCCCTTTCAAGATTCTATTTGTTATCCCTACACAAGTTATGGTGCCTCAACATGCATTAGATTAACTGAAGCAATTGCTGTTTGACAGAAATTCCACTGCTGATAAATCTGATTGCATATCCCCACTCCAATATGTACCATGGCCACTGATCAACTAATGAAGCAAAAACTGCCTCTAGCAGGCAAGAATCAATTTGAAACATGGCATCTACTATACTATAACCAAGCTTTTTCTATCACACTGCCAATAAAGACTGAAATACAATTTTAAAATTGAGATACTAGCTTTTGCTGATATGAAGAATCTAATCCTCCCCATGTTCAGAATAATATTTTAATTTAGCAACGTTGTGAAAAATACGATAGCAAATAAGCCAGGCATAAGACTAATGTTTCAATATCCTTCAGATACCTATTATAATTCTAATCAGTTTGCCCACTAATTATATTTTTTTTCTTTAGTTAAGTTTACTTTAGAACCACACTTTATGACCATTCTACTCCTAGATTCCTATTTATACGAAGTAAGCGCATGACATAAAAGAAAGGAAACTAGAGAGTACTTACTTACTTATTATTATTTTACCTCTTTGAAAATTATACCCTTAGACTTTTATCTCATGTGTTCCTTGGGCTTGTAAGACATTCTCCCATTTTTTTCTGCCAAATGAAACAAGCACAACATTTCTCACAGATAGTTAGTTCCATTTTGGGAAGGAAGGAAGGAAGGAAGGAAGGAAGGAAGGAAGGATCGATCTACTGGTCTCCTTTCTTTTATGTCATGCACCTATTACCTAATCTGCATCTTGAGAGGATCACATTGACTTCAAATGATGTATGTCCAAGGCCTCTGCCATAACACTATTCAATTTTTATCATTTTTACTCCCTTTCCATTTCTTTGGAGTGGGTCACTAAACCAAACTTCTACATTCTGAAGCATACAGATGATCTCATTTCATTCTATACACATTGCAACCAGGCAGTACATTTGATATTAGAATAACAAGCAATAATACAAACAATACAGTCAAACAAAAATGAAGTTAAGTATTTGTGTACTATAAAATAAACCTTGGCAAGCATTATCCAACATCATCTATATGGCCCATATTTTACCTGTCCCAGGTAGTTATCCTTCCGAAACCCAAATTTCTGAGCCTTGGATAGTGAAATCACTTCTGTATTCTGTTCTTGGTCTTCATTAACTCAGCAATGCCTGACAAAGCAAAGGGCAAAACTTCAAAGGTAAGCAGACTTTGGCCACAATAACCTCTTTCTTCTCATAATGGATAATTGCAGATAATGACTCTTGCAAAAATAGACTGTACCGGTTCACAATAGCAGAACAGAAGGCAGCGTGACATTGGGAGGGGGAGGGGGAGTAGCCTGGACTTCAGTCTAGATTATTCAGCCAGAAAGCCCAAGCCCATGTCAAACTCTTAACATATTTCACAGGATTAGATTGTTTAGAACATAATAACCAATGAACTCCACTCAGTTGCCCGAAGCTATGGGCATATACACCAGTCTTGGATCAATTTGGATCACTGTCATAGTTCCAACCAACAAATCAGAAGGGTAGCATGCCAAAAGCCTAAAACTCATATAGAAAAAAAGAAAACAAATTTGAAAGAACAATGTGTATTCTATAGGAAGACACTGTGAGCTATTCAGAAGAGAAAGAAAAAAGATACAGAAAAGTACTTATTCATTAGCTTTTGTTCCAGGAACAAATATCAGTTAATGCCCTTGATAAGCTACAGTAGGAAGAATTCCATAAGAGGAGGATTTTTTTCAGGGTTCCCACTTGAACCCTTGCCTCTCATTGCTACTGCAAGTACATGAGACAGGAACAGAATCTTTTTTTTCCACCTTATAGCACAAACCCTGCTTTCTTTACTGCAGCTCAATCTGTCAGCTCCCCCCCCCACCCAACAAATTTGGCACAGCCTACCACCTAATACTTGCAGCCTCCAGGAAGTTTCCTTAATTTGGACACTTCCTACACAATAATTTCATACTTCTTTGTCAGTGTCCGCTTTGCCTCTCCTTGGAATGGGGATAATGAGGAAGAAGAAGATAAAAAAGCCACCAGCAGGTCAAAGGAAAGAGAGGGTACTGAAGGATACTTGGCATTCCAGTCACCACCTTATTTCATCCCTACTTTTATTATTTCCTTGCTCTGCTCATTTTTGTAGTGAAATAAAAAGTTTTCACAGTGAAGCCAAAGGGGGGGGGGACGACTCCAATTGCTTCTGAAGAAAAAAGTGATAGTGTCAAAGTGCA
Organism: Ptyas mucosa; assembly: GCA_012654045.1. Classification (NCBI taxonomy): domain Eukaryota; kingdom Metazoa; phylum Chordata; class Lepidosauria; order Squamata; family Colubridae; genus Ptyas; species Ptyas mucosa. The sequence continues at coordinate 6,921,284 of WNWU01000032.1, read as the reverse complement.
ACAGCACTTTGCTTTGAAGAAAGAAGAGGGAAGAGGCAAATCTAAGAGAGGTAGATCTTCCACCAATGGAAAACCACTGGACTTGCAACCTCAGAGAAAATGTGGCAATAATGGATTTGCAGTGATGCCTCTTAGGCCAGAATGGGACAATTTGCCACAGCCAATGCACCACGGCTAACTTGCTGAGGGATAACTCACCACAGCTAACTCATCATGGGCCAACTTGCCGCAGGACAATTTAACAATTTCAATTCAACTATTTAAAACAAATAAAAAATATTTTAATTTTTGTCATCACATTTCATTCTGTCCCTCCTTTTGCATCCTGTCTTTAATGCTTACATTCCACCATTTTTTTGATACTAGTGTAACTCTTGTCCTGCAGCAAACTGTCCCACGGCAAGTTGGCTGTGGCTAGTTGGCTGTGATGAGTTGGCCATGGCGAGTTGGCCATGGTGAGTTGGCCGTGGCAAATTGTCATAGATCCCTCTGAGGCAGCACCTAAACAAAAGATAAGCAGCTTAGTTACTGAAGATTTCGTCAAGATAGGCAATATGATTGGAATAGAATATGGAAGCACCAAACCTAGATATGTGCACCAATTTTGCATGGAAGCTGCTTTAGTCTAGCACAGTGATGGCTAACCTTTTTGCCATCGCGTGCCAAAAACGGGAGGAGCATGGTGGGGTCACACGCACGTGTGCCCACATCCATAATTCTATGCGCCCTGCCCCCCCCCGTGCTCCCCCCGCTTTTGGCACGCGATGGCATGGTGGGCCCGGTAGGCCCATTTTTTGCTCTCCCCAGGCTCCAGAGCCTTTATAGGAGCCTGGGGATGGCAAAAACAGCCTTCCCCACCCCCTCCAGAGGCCGGAAACAGTGTGTTTCCTGACTTTTGGTGGGCCCAGAAGGCCCGAAAATCAGCTGGCTGGCACATGCATGCATGCTGGAGCTGAGCTCGCGTGCCCACCAATATGGCTCCGCGTGCCACCTGTGGCACCCGTGCCATAGGTTCGCCATCACGGGTCTACCATCTGAACGATTATGCTACGTGAGTTTTAATTAATTGAATATAATTCCAACACTGCTTTTCTATATCAAGCAGTATATAAAACATAATTAAATCAAGATAACAAGATCATACATTCAGTTAAATTGTAAGATATGTCAATATTATTAATTATCCAAAACCTATTCTCTTTGATTTGCAAGTTCATTTCCAAAAACTAATGCTTGAAAGGTAAGAGGCAAAACAAGAGAATTATTTAACTCTTCAGAAACTGTCACTGAAACTTGGCTTGCTTTTTCTTCAAAATGTTCTTTAAAATGCCATTAGAAAGACACACTCTTTGTTGTATATGGAGAATAATGAAATGAGAGAAATACCAACTGTACCTTAGAAAGAATTGTCATTTAATCCTTTTGGTAGCACAATTAAAACCAATGAAGAGCCCCAAAACTATGAATGTTTCCCCAGAAATATTGCATTTCAAATGTTTTTTTCTTAGGGTACCCACCGCTTGTTTTACATTGGAAGGTTAAGGGTTTACATTGACTAATTAATCATTTAAAATTGTACATGTTTCTGATTTCTCTATTATGAAAAGTATGTTGAGAGTTGAAGTGCAGAAGTATGGATTTAAAGTAAATCAAACATAAGGGGGGCATGTTTGTTTAGAGTTTGGGTTTGAGGAAAAGAAATTTTAATTAATGCTAGAGCAGATAATTTTTTAGTTGTGCTTCAGATAATAGACTAGAAACCAGAAGACTAAGAGTTCTGCCCCACCCTTAGGCTTGAAAGCCGGCTGGGTGACTTTAGACCAGTCACTTTTTGTCAGACCAGTCCATTTCACAGGGTTATAGTGTGATATTTATTATTTAAGGTCCTCTTTTGTTTTGCTTATTTTGTTATTAGATCATTTTAGCTTGAGCTGTCTGTCCAATTTAGTAGTTCTTAGCTGTTTTTCATATATTTTGTAGTTTTGTATGCCACCCAGAGTCCATTCATATCACAGTCAGCCAGATATTTAGAGTGGATTTGCTATTTTTATCTACCTATCGAGTCCTTCCCAAAGACCTGGAATAGACAAATGTTGTTTGACTATGTTAAAGGTATTGTCGCAGGATGCAAGTTGTTCCCAGAAAATGTGTATAACTGATGATTGCAACACCAGGGGAGAATAGAATACAAAAACAAAGAACCCAAAATATCAAGGTCTGAAAAACAAATTGAAAGATGTCAGCTAGAAACCCTGTGCATTGATGAAATTTTCATCTGTACATTACAAAGGCTAGCTGCTTGGATTCACATATACATTAAATCAATATATTATGAAATATTACATTCTTTGGAAGAACTCGTATGAAGGCAAATACCAGCTAAAGAACTGGCAGCTGTGACTTTACATTGTTGTATATATAATAAATCATATCCCAGGTCCTTGGGAAGGACTCGATCGGTGGCTAAAAATGCTATATCCAGTCTAAACATCTGGCTGACTGTGTAACCATCCATAATAATAGGTAAGTTATATCCTACAAAAAGGTAGGATATAATACAAGTAGTCCTTGATTTATGACCGCAATTGAGACTGGGATTTTTTTTGCTAAGTGATGCAGTGGTTAAGTGAGTCACTTCCCCAATAGTATTACCTTTTTTGTTGCAATCTTTAAGCAAATCAAGTAGTCATTAAGTGAATCCAGTTTCCCTTATTGACTTTGCTTGTAAGAAGCCCCCTGGGAAAGTTGTAAATGACGATCATGTGACCTTAGGATACTGCAACCATCGTCAATGCATGTCAATTTCCATTTTGATCATGTGACCACCAGGATGCTGCGACAGTGATAAGTGTGAGAACTGATCGTAAGTCACTTCTTTCAGTGTTATTGTAACTTCAAATGTTAAGGACTACCTGTAATATTAATAAAATTTAACAACTGTTGATATGAAAAAATCTGGATAGGATTATGGCAATGCCTGGAGGTAGCAGAAGAGAAGAGAAAGAACTGAAGAAAATCAGAAACTATGAAGAGCTGTAAATAAAAGTAGAATGACTTTTACAAAAGAAAGCAAAGATAGTACCAAAAAGAATAGGCGCCTTGGGTGCAATCTTAAAACATCTGGAGCACCATTTAAACACCATAGACACTGAAAAATCATCATCAGTCAATTGCAAAATACAGCTTTACTTGGAACAGCTTACATCCTGTGATGATAGCTTTAAACATCATCAAACAACATCATCTGCCTCTCCCAGGTCCTTGGGAAAGACTTGATAGGTAGATAAAAATGCCAAATCCTAACATCTGACTATATAATCATAATAATAATAACATATGCATGAGAAATCTTTTTCAAAAATCTTTCTGGATTTTTTCAAAAATAGTGGAATTAATCAGTGGAACAACCTATCTCCAGAAGTTATGCTCCAACAGTAGAGGTTTTTAAGAAGAGATCGGACAACCATTTGTCTGAAACGGTATAGGGTTTCCTGATTGACCTGGGTGTTGGACTTGAAGACCTCCAAGGTCCCTTCTAATACTGTTCTTCTATTATTCTGTTATTAGTCTGATAGTATTGGCACCAACATATTTGGTACTTTTATCTGTTATTTATGTTTAACAGTGGGTTCATTTTCCTAGCAAATCAGTAGTGGCTAAAGAACATCTTATATTTAGCCCCAATTCTAACAAAAATATCGAAGGCTGCTTCCGATAACTTGGTTCATATATGACACCAACCTGCAATCCAGGAATGCCCAAACCTGAGGCCCACAAAAGTTTTGCAAAATCTTTGCAAATGCTGACATCAAACTGAAGGGAAATGGTTTAGATATAGGAAGAAATATGTTTATCAAATCTAATTGATCTGATCCAAATTAAATTTGGATTAAATCGTAGATATGTTTCTTCTACTCACTTATCTTGGCTCTACTTTTTTGCATGAGCCAAAAATAGTGGGGCTGGGAGAGTAATGAAACATGTGTCATAATGATGCAAAAAATACAATTTACCTCCTTGCATCAGATGTCAGGATGCAAGGACCTAATGGCAGTTTTGGACCATGATGTGCATGTGTAAACTTTCTGACATAATGTCTATGGAGATGCTCAGTTATCCAGGTCATGGTTGTCCCAAAGGAGCTTTTTCAAGAGGCAACTGGACTTTCTGGTTTTTCTTTGAAGACATTTTGCTTCTTATCCAAGTATTCTGGGAAAAGCACCTTTCTGACATAACATAAAGTTATGAGGCTAACCTCCTGGAACACAATTTGAACTGTAAATTTACCCTCGGCCCAGAAAGTACTGTGGGTCCTCACCACAACCCAAGTTGTGCAAACAATGGCTAGGTTCATTCTTTCAACTAAGCCCAAAATCACATCTTTGAACAGCTGGTATTCAAAAGAAGCCTTTTCTGGAAGCTGAAGCAAGGTGAGAAGTACTTGGGAAATTCATTTTTCCATGAGAAACGTCCAATCAAAAATGTTATTTGAGCAGGCAAAGGCCCCTTGAAGTTTCTGAAATTTATTTTTGAATGAATAGGCACCTAGAATTAGAGAAAGCTATTCCCGTATGTGCATTTCTAGATGTCTTGGAAGACATTTAGACACTAAATTGATTAAAACGGTTCCGGTTTTCTGTGCATTCCTGACATTTTAGCTATTCTGCTCCAGTCGCTCCAAATTAGCTTCATTTATATAAGCCCTGCGCTCCCATCTGGTTTATTATTGTTCGAGCCTCATTCCCAGGTTGCCAGGAACCCCACCGTGTGCTTCTTCGCCAGCTCACGAACGATTCCCATCCCGTTTGGGAAAACAGCATCGCTCCCGCCTCAACCTCTGAATTTCTCACCTGATACTTTGCAAGAAGGGGGCTCTCATGTCAGCGGTTCCGGAAACTGCCAATGCACAACTGACGTCTCGGACCTCGTGAACACCGGAGGGAGGAGCGACGATTCCCAGCGCTTGCCGTCTGTCTTCCCTTCCTCGGCGGGAGGAGTTACAGTTGTTCCCATTCAGGTTTTCCCCGGGAGGGCTGGCTCCTCCAGCGGAACGTTAGGATCCACAGGTGCCAGTCCGCTTCATTCGTTCCTCCTGCAGAGCTGAGCCCCTTTCTTTGCTTTTTTTTGGAGAGGTGGGTCCTTTAAGAAAGCTGCGGAATTTAAAACAAAGCGAGCGGTCCCGGGTGATCAGATGGGATCCGGAAGACAGAATCAAAAGCCAGCTACATTTCAGCTGGATTTGTTGTGCGGACGGAGCCTTTGTAATTTTTAAGAGCAAAGCTTTTACTACTCGCTACAGCTTGGTCAGCAAAGCAGGACTATACGAAGCATCATTTCACATATTGTGTTAATCCGCCCACGTTTCCGCCTAATGTGTTTTGTAGGCAGGGATTTAAATGGCGGTGCATTTCTTTTTGCTGTTTCCCATGCTGAACGTCTATGTTGTACTAAATTGGCGAGGCGGAGTATCCCTGGAGGATACTCAACGCGGTGTCTTCCAAATGTATTGGATCAGAACTCCCATCATCCATACAAACTTCTTTTCCCAACAAGTTATGCTCAGCTAGCATAGGATTTCTTCTGTAGTCTTAAAAAATCTGGGAAATATCAAATTGCTGTAATATTTCTGAAGCTGTGCCTCTCATATAATATTTTTTGGTTCTGTAAGTTGAATTTATATCTTATTTTAAAAAACATAAATTATATTTGAGAGGCAAATTGTTCATATTTAATCAGTCATTCCAAGTATGGTTAATTCAACTCTGTTTGAACAATAATATAATCACAGTTTCCTGGCTTCTAACTTGGTGCTTTAACCACTAGATCAAACTGGTTTTTTTCTACAAAGCCATCAAGTGCTCAATTACTCAAGCTCTAGTCATCTTTCATATGGACTACATGGAGTTACCCTTGAAATCTATTCAGAAGCTTCAGCTAGTGCAAAGTGTGGCAGCCAGAGCAGTCTTTGGGGCACGAAGGATAGTCCATATTGCATTTCTGCTATGCAAACATCACTGGCTTCCAGTCTGCCTCCAGTGATTAGAATGCAGTACTGCAGCTAATTCTTCTGACTGTAATTCAAGTCTCACCGGCTCAAGGTTGACTCAGCTTTCCATCCTTCCAAGATGGGTAAAATGAGGACCCAGATTGTTGGGGGCAATATGCTGACTCTGTAAACTGCTTAGAGAGGGCTATAAAGCACTGTAAAGCAATATATAAGTCTAAGTGCTATTGCTATTGCTTTGGCTTTCAAAGCCCTTAATGGCTATTAGATGAACTGTCTCATCCCATTAGGACAAACCCATCCTTGTTCTGGCAGAGAAGGCCTTCTATGGATCTCATCAGTCAAAGAACTCCAACTATTGAGTTCCACAAGAAAAGGCTTCTCGGTTGCAGCACCCAACCTTGGGTTAAGAACTGCCTCCACCCTTCTATCCTTCTTCAAGAACCTGAAGCCCTGGCTCTGCCTGTTGGCCTGGGGACCAAATGGGGATGTTCCATGCTGGAAGTAGCTGCTGGATTCACGACAGACTCCACTCCCTTCCCCTTGCTTTATGCTTTCCACCTGTCCATCTTTTTGTTATTGTATTGATGTATTCTCATTTTTGTATTATTCATTTTAATTTTTTGTTTACACTTCATTTTTCCTTATTGTTATAAGCCACCCAAAGTAGCCTTGCAGCAAGATAGTCGACAAATTTTACAAATAAATAAATAATCAAGAAGCTCACTATGTAATGTGCTAGATAATGTCTCAAAGGCTTTCTGCCTGTTTTGCTAACACACTTAAAACTATTTTTTCCCTTAAATGTGCCCTTAAACACATTTTTTCCAACAAGCCGGGCTGGTTTAAGAAGAAATTTTAAATATTTTAATTGGTTTGTTAGTTTTAAATTTTGGGGCCAAATTTATATATATTTTAATTGCTTTTAATATTTGTATTTCATGTTTTTATTTCTGGCTGTACACCGCCCTGAGTCCTCAGGGAGAAGGGCGGTATATAAATTGGAAATAAAATAAATAAAATAAAAATAAATATTTTATGTTTAGTGTAGGATTGTGATGTGTGAATTGCAAAGAACTGCTAGATGCCATCAAAGAATTGATTGTTCTCTTTGTTGCTATATAGTGGTTTCTTGGATTACTGTGACCGAGATAACATTATAAACCTGGTTTATATCATACTGGAAGGTGGATGTTAGCCCACCCGAACAAGTAGTAATTCAGAAAATAATGAATTGTGCGGAATCAGATCGGCTTACTATGATACTGAAAGGACGAGGGGACACAGATTACTATATATCTTGGAGTCAATGGTATAACTGGATGTCAAATCGAGCTGCAAATAGAGATATTGGATAAGCATGTCCCTTGGTATATGTAATAGACTTTTGTAGGTTACCCTATATATGTAATGGGACACTGTTATTCCCTTCTCGGGATGTAGTGATGTAGACCACTATAGATTTAATGTTTGTTGGATGTATTATTATTATTATTATTAATTTAATTTTTATACTGCCCTTCTCCCGAAGGACTCAGGGCGGTGAACAGTCAGAATAACATACATATAATGTGAAATAAAAACAATTTAAAATAATTAAACCAATTTGGCTCACCAGTTAAGATCCTCAGCATAGAATTTAGACAATTTGAAAATTTATGCCAGCCCGGCTGGTGAAACAGAAAGGTCTTCAGGGCACGATGGAAAGTACGGAGATCTGGGATCATTCATATCCCTGGGGGTATCCTGTTCCATAGGGCAGGTACCCCCACAGAGAAGGCTCTCCCCCTGGGAACCACCAGTCGACATTGCTTTACTGATGGCGCCCTGAGGAGGCCCACTCTGTGGGAGCGTACTGGTTGGTGGGAGGGTATCGGTTGCAGAAGGTGGTCTCGTAGGTACCCAGGTCCTAAACCATGGAGCACTTTAAAGGTAAGAACCATCACCTTGAAGTGCACTCGGAAGACCACCAGGAGCCAGTGCAGTTCGTGTAGGAGAGGTGTTACATGTGAGCTCCATGTCGCTCCCATAATCACCCGCGCAGCCGCATTCTGGACCAGTTGGAGCCTCTGGGTGCACCTCAAGGGTAGCCCCATGTTGAGAGCATTACAGTAGTCCAGTCGGGAAGTGATGAGGGCATGAGTGACTGCATCAGGAGTCCTAATCCAGAAAGGAATGCAACTGGCGAATCAGGCGAACCTGATAGAAAGCTCCCCTGGCCACAGCCGTCATATGCTCTTCTAAAGACAGCCGCATGTCCAGAGGACACCCAAGTTGCGAGCCTTCTCTGTGGGGGCCAATGACTCGCCCCCAATAGTCAACAATGGTATCAGCTGGCTATATCGGGATGCCGCAGCCACAGCCACTCGGTCTTGGAAGGATTGAGTCGGAGCCTGTTTCTCTCCATCCAGTTCTGCACGGCCTCGAGGCACCGGGACATCACTGCAAGGGCATCATTGGGGTGGTCTGGAGTGGAGATGTACAGCTGAGTGTCATCAGCATAAAGATGGCACTGCACCCCAAAACCACGGATGAGCTCACCCAGTGGCTTCACATAAATGTTGAACAGAAGAGGTGAAAGGACCGACCCTTGCGGCACCCCACAAATAAGGTGTCTTGAAGTCGACCTCTGCCCTCCTGCCAACACAGACTGCGACTGATCGGAGAGATAGGAGGAGAACCACTGTAGAACAGTGCCTCCCACTCCCAGCTCCTCCAGTTGGTGCAGCAAGATATCATGGTCGATGGTGTCAAAAGCCGCTGAGAGATCTAATACGACCAGGATAGAGGAGCAATCCCTATCCCGAGCTCTCCAGAGATCATCAACCAATGCGACCAATGCCGTTTCAGTGCTGTAACCAGGCCTGAAGCCGGACTGGAACGGAACTAGGTAGACAGTTTCATCCAGGTACTGCGGGAGTTGCTGTGCCACCACACTCTCAACAACCTTTGCCACAAAGCGAAGGTTGGCGACTGGACGGTAGTTTGCTAAAACAGCTGGGTCCAGAGAGGGCTTCTTGAGGAGGGGCCTCACCACTGCCTCTTTCAAGGTGGAAGGCAAGAAACCCTCACTCAAAGAAGCATTTATAATCCTCTGGAGCCAGCCTCGTGTAACCTGTCGGGAAGCCAGTACCAACCAGGAGGGGCACGGGTCCAATAAACGTGGTCGCGTTCAACTTCCCCAGTAACCTGTCCACGTCTTCAGGGGTCACAGGGTGAAACCCATCCCAAATAACATACTCAACCTGCCTCCATCACCAGTCCGAACCCACCCAGTCAGAGTCCAAGCCTTCCCAAATTTGAGCGATTTTATCATGCAGATAATGTGCAAAATCCTCAGCTCGACCTTGCAAGTGGTCTTCCCGTGCTACCAGGTGGAGGAGGGAGCAGGTCACACTAAACAAGGTGGCTGGGCGATTTTCTGCCGATGCAATAAGAGTGGAAAAATAGTTATATTTTGCTGCTGTTATCGCCACTAAGTAGGTCTTAATATAAGACCTCACCAGTGTTCAGTCAGATTTGGAACGACTGGCTCTCCAACTACTCTCCAGGCGTCTTTTCCGGCGCTTCATTTCCCTCAGCTCCTTGAAAAACCAAGGAGCCGGGCAACTTCAATGCTGGGTCAGAGGCCGCAAAGGCACAACCCGATCCAAAGCACCAGCAGCCATCCTATCCCAGGCTGCCACCAGGTCTTCAATCGAGTTGTGAGCTAGAGTCTCAGGAAATGGCCCAAGCTCCATCTGGAACCTATCAGGATCCATCAGGCACCTGGGGCGGAACCACTTAATTGGTTCCACCTTCCTGCAGTGGTGTGTAGCGGACAGAAAGTCAAGCCTAAGGAGAGAATGGTCTGACCATGACAAGTCAATGACTATATCTCCTATATCTAGGCTATTCAATCTGACTTGGTCAGATACAAAGACCAAGTCCAGAGTGTGTCCCCCTGTGTGAATAGGGCCATGAACTAACTGGGTCAGGTCCATGGCCATCATGGAAGCCATGAATACTCCCGATCTACCTCAGACATTTCACCGATGGATGGCAGGTTGAAATCTCCCATGATCAGAAGCCTAGAAGTCTCAACCGCCACCCCGGCTATTATGTTGAGGAGCTCAGGCAGGGCTCAGGATGTATAAGATAAAATAATTTAAAAAAAAAACCTGGTTTATATCTTCATTATAATTGGCATGATTGCAAAGCATGCCTAGCTAAGCATGGTCCTATCTTTCTACTGTTTTTGGTACGGGGGGTTACTTTTTCTTTGTACTGGAATGCTTCCAACTTTACTAGAAACTTGCTTAGTTCAGCAGCCCATGGGGGAAATATATATTTCCATTGGAGAAGATTCTTACCTCATCACATCTTTTTGCTTTGGGATTCAGTCAATATTACAACAGCTGTTTTCTTCCTCACTTCACAATTGAATTGCAGAGGCTTGAAATATGTAAATATATGAATGATTCAAAACTTATCTTTCTGCATCTCCCCCTCACGTTGGTTCTCATTTTACAAACAGATACAGATCTAGATCCAAAGAGCACAACAACACATCAGACCTGTTTTGTGTTTCTGATAACAACCTGCTCTGCAACTATACAAACTATAGTAAACAGAAATATCTAATGAGAGACGTAAAAAGCCTGCTGGCCATAAATTAAAAATACCATTGGAAATGAGCAGTTGTTAAACATTTCTGGAATAAGGTTTAGTATTCTGGTCTTGCAAAAGAAAGATGCATGTCTCCAAATATAATAGGAAGTGCATAATAGGAAGACAAATCTAATCTCATCTCAGTAGTTCAGTTTACACAGTGTAGTTTGGTTTGGGCTTATTGGGATGCATGAACTAGTCTTTATGAGTTGTAAACAATGTTTTATGGTGGGGCAATAGTCCAGACAACTGTGGCTTATTGTCAGACACGAAGAATCAGGCCACACAATAAGTTCCAGTTAAGCTGATTTATTGCCCATGCCTATACATAAGAATCTAGCCAATTAATGGTAAACACTAAATTGGTACTAGATAAGAGTTAATGGAATTCAAGAAGAGTTTATGAGAACTTAAGTGATTCCTCTCTTCACTTCACCTCCAGGATCTGGTCTGCTTCTCCTAACTTACTCAGAAATGCAAATCTAGCAAATGTGTTGCCGAAAGTATTTAGAACCCATCTCCTCATCCAATTACATCAAACATAGATACATTTGTAGAGAATGAACCAATCATTACTGATAGTTCAATGTCATCCATTAACTAGCGATTTTATGTTACACTATATTAGAAAATTCTTCATATCCTGTGCCTGATATTATTCTCACATAAGGATTTATCTAATTTGTCTAACACCCCCATTTAATTTTCTTTAGGCATGATTTGATTCTGCTTTTCTTGGTATTTTAAGAAAGCAATAACGAGCTCTCCAACTAAAGAGATTTTATATTTATCTTCCACTTTCTTTGTACCTCACCTAAGTTCAGACTGACTGAAGTAATGACTACAGATTTCCCATCCCATATTTTTCTCTTATAGGTAGTACTCAGCCAGTTTATTTTGCTTGGAGAAAAGTTTTACAGTGGTTTTTCACTTGGTTCCTTTAATAAGGATAGTTTGTTACAGATCATCACTAACATGAAATTGTACATGGAACTGCTGTGACTGAAAGCAAAAGGGACTCTTGCTGTGTGGGACTCTTTGGTAATTGCTTCCAAGTTATAGCAACTTCGTCATAGTCTGGAGCGGAGGTGTCAAACTTGTGGCCTGCAGGCCGGATGCATCATGCACTGGCCACGCCCACCCCCATTTTAGTGAAAGGGGGAAAATTGCGGTACATCACGTGACGACAATTTCTTGTCGCAAGTTTGACACCCTGGTCTGGAGTTACCTTTTTCTCCAGCATTTGCAATGTTGCTTATAGAGTTATCCAATCACATCTCTTGCAGCATCTCTCAAACAGAGCACAGTCACTCAAGCACTCGTCACTTCTCGTCTGGACTATTGTAACGCTCTCTACTTGGGGCTCCCCTTGGGGTACACCCGGAGGCTCCAACTGGTGCAGAATGCGGCCGTGCGGGGGATTTTGGGAGCGACGGGGCGCTCCCATGTGATGCCTCTCCTGCGCGAGCTGCATTGGCTTCCAGTGGACTTCCGGGTGCACTTTAAGGTGTTGGTGACCACCTTTAAAGTGCTCCATGGCTTAGGGCCGGGGTACTTACGGGACCACCTTCTGCCACCAACTGCCTCCCACCGGCTAGTTCACTCCCACAGAGAGGGCCTCCTCAGGGTGCCGTCGGCCAGACAATGTCGGCTGCCGACCCTCAGGGGGAGAGCCTTCTCTGTGGTGGCGCCTACCCTCTGAAATGACCTCCCCCCAGAGATACGAGTGATCCCAGACCTCCAGACTTTTCGTCGGGCCCTTAAAACTTATCTTTTTCGGTTAGCTGGGCTGGCCTGACCCCATGTCGGTTTTAAAGTTTCTGTTATTGATTTTTAACTTAAAATTGGGCCAAATTCATTTATATCATTTTAATTTCTTTTAACTTTTGTATATTGTGCTTTTAGCTGGCTGTTCACCGCCCTGAGTCCGAAAGGAGAAGGGCGGTATAGAAATTTAATAAATAATAATAATAATAATAATAATAATAATAATAATAATAATAATGATCTGTTTAATTTTATTGTTAACTGGGTAAATCTAGGAGGAATTTTCTTTCATCCATCAACTAAGTAGCAAATTTAGAATAATTTTATGACTCTGTGTTTGTGACATTTGATCAATTGATGCCTGGATAACTTTTTCCACTTTTTAAAAAAATATTCCCAGAAATTTGTAACTGAGTATTATTAAGAAAATTTAATAAGCATTATCAACTAAACTTTCCCATATTATCCCAACAAAACATTACACAGCTTCATCTGAGAAAGAAGATCAGGCATTATATAGCTAAAATAGAGTCAAGAAGCTAAGGACTAATAACCACATATATTGTCTCTTTAAACAGCAGCACCAGGTGACTTTGAATTCTGATCATCTGGATTGATGGTCCCTCAAAGGAGAGGATTGATGTTTATTTTCCCCAAATGGGAAAATAAATAGAAAATGTAGTCCATCACAAAATGTCCACTTATCAGGAAACTTATGACATTGTGTTTCCCCATCTAGTCTCAAAAGGATCTATATCACCTCCGTTTGTTTATCTTTTTTTCTAAGGCAGCTGATGTATTACTAAATAATAGAGTAATATACATTACTAAATAATAGAGTAATACACATTACTAAATAATAGAGTAATACACATTTCTAAAAATATTCCAGAAGAATTGCATTGGATCTTTCATGAGCACAGCAATTCTCTACTATTCCTTAAAGCGATCTGTCTTTTCCAGACCTCTATACCAACCTGAAAAAAAGTGCCAACTGCATGATCACCTTAACTAGTAAGTAAACTTCTTAAGTAATTGCACACATTTCAGGTTTGTTTAGAAGCTTTTTAAAAATATATATTTTATTGAACAGAAGTGGGGCACCATACTTTTATGAGGCTCCAAACAATTTTTCAGACACAGTTCTAATTAAATCACTACTGTGCTGTCTCTTAATTTAATTTTCTCAGGGTTCTTCCAGAGTACAGGTAGTCCTCAACCTACAATAGTTCATTTAGTGACCGTTCAAAATTAGAACAACACTGAAAAAAATGACTTTTTTTTCACGCTAATCACCATTGTAGCATCTCCATGGTCACATGATTTACATTTAGATGCTTGATGACTGATGAAATTTATGACGGTCATGTGACAAGCAACCTTCTGACAAGCAAAGTCAATGGGGAAACCAGATTCATTTAACTACCATACTACTAATTTAACAACTGCAGTGATTCATTTAACAAATGTGACAAGAATAGTCATATAATGGAGCAAAACTGATTTAACAAATTTCTCACTTAGTAAATTTCTCACATAGCAATAAATTCTGGGCTCAATTGTGGTCGTACGTTGAAGACTACCTTTATATGCAAGGCAGAAAAGAATTCTGGGAAATAATGGTGATGCTCAAAACTGGCCTTACTTTTCCATGTCATATTTTAAATCAGTGATTTTCAAACTCAGCAACTTTTAAGATGTGTGGGCTTTAACTCCCTGAGTTTCACAGGTACCACGAAAAACTGATTGAAAGCCCTAAGCAGCATCACAGAATAACACCCAGAGCTACTTTAACAATGCATTTCCAGTGCCTCCATTGTGCTAAACCAGAGGTGTCAATCTCAAGATCGGTTCCAGCCCACGTGGTGCTTAGATCTGGCCTACATGACCGGTCTGAAAATAGCAAATGACCAGTCCGCAGTGTCTCTGCTAGCAAAAATGGGGTGTAGCTGGGGGGCGCACACACCCCCACAACCGCTTTTCACCTAAAGAGTCTTCCGAGAGGCCTTCCAGGCCTAAAATGGGGCCTCCGGAGTGCTCCAGGAAGCCGCCCTTGACTCAGAAGGTTATAAAAGGAAGGAAAAGTAAAATATTTTACCTTTCAGGCTTGCAGGATTCTGCTACTATAGCCTATGTCAACAATTTATAGTTCTAGTCTTCCTATGGAGTCAGTTTCTTGATTTGATCTCTCTCTCATAATGTGATCAAGTAAGTATTAAAAAAATCAATCATAGAAATGTATGCCTCCCTATTTTTCCCTAAGTTTATAAAACCATGTCTGTAGAGGTGTGGTCCTGTGTCAGGGCCACCATGGCCATACCTGTGCCCACCACCCACCATCAGCCCTCCATGGTCAAATCCAATCCTGATGTGCCCTCAATGAAAGTGAGTAAGACGCCCCTGTCCTAGATTCTGTGCTTCCAGACTGAGACTCCAGAACAACTCTGTGTTTACAGCTAAACTATACAAAAGTACATTGTCAGCACTGGAAGCCATCTTTTCTTTTGGATCTGCCACACTTAGTGCTGTGGGAAACTGGGAGGTGGGTTTGCATGGAGTTGGTAGAAGAATTTAGTCATAACAACATTCTTTTCTCTGACAGTCAAGGATGTTCAGCCTGCACCTGGTGTGGCGTGACTGGGAGGCATCTCCAGTTGGGACAGTGGATTGATTGGACCATGTGATGGACATATGGGTGCAGGTGAAAGGACTTCGACTTTCCTTTGGGAAGGGAAAACTCAGGAGCTTTCAGATTCGGGTTTTCCCAGATGTCCCAATATGACATCTCTAATAAAATGGAACGTTGAGGAACTGCTTGTCCCAGAGTCTTCTTTGGTTGGGGAGTGTTACTTGGAACCCTGATATAGATCTTTGAATTTTAAAAATTACCTATTATTATTTCCAGAGCTTTCTTCCCCATGTCACTTTCCTATTCAGGGGAAAAATAGGGTTATGGAAATAATTCAGTCCAAAGGATAAATTAAATTCCCCTAAACTCCTATAAACAGAAGCAAGTTTTGTCCTTGATATTTCTTATTAAATGTAGCAGAATGTGCCCATTTGTTAATTATTACAATAGCATTACGGCAATGAATGCGCTGCAGCATTTACAATAATTTCTGAATAGGAGTAAATGTGTATTCATGTTAGAAGCTCATATTAGTTTGAACGGTAGCATCCTACTCCTGCAAATATTTAAAGGTGTTTCAGAGAGACTTTCATTATTTGCTGAGAAGCTTAAAAGATTAAAGGTGTGGCATAGGCTTACAGGCCATAGTGAGGATACAGGCAAGATAAAAATAGAACGATACAGCCCTTAAGCATGAATAAGAAAATAATACTTAATCACAAGCAACTGTGAATGATGGACGTGCTTTTTGTGTTTTGAATAATATGGCTTGCTTTCAGCAAAACATAAGAACTGGAAGGAAAAGTAATTTCCCAACCAAAGAGATGCAGATTGTTTCTTTGAAAATAAGCAAAGACTTACAATGCTGTAGCTGTTAACTAGGGAGTAAATCTCACTAAAACCCAAAGTCTGTAAATATTCATACTTAATCAATGGCAAATTGTTCAAGGCAACCAACAATGAAAAGAAAAAAATATCAGAATGCATTAAAATGGGTTATTTCTAAATCATAAAAATGACACTGCAAAAAAAAGTTCTAAAAAGCAAACACTGAATAATCTCTGCCAGCAAATTGACCAAAGCTCTTTTTCTAGAGAAAAACAATGGGTGGGTAAAAATCTTATGGAATGAGTCAGAGAAAAGGAAAAACTCTTCTCTAAATTCTCTTCCAAAGTTGTTTTTTTTTCCACTGGGAAAAGCAACCATCTGGTTTTTGTCACATGCATATGTGAATGATGTGCAGTTCCGCCTCGTATATCAACATTGCATTAAGATTGTCACTTGAAATAAATTTAGCCTAACCTTCTCCTCCTCCCACAGTGTTTCACTTGGTAGCTCCTCATTATTTCCATCTTTTAGACATTTTGCTCAGGATCTTTATTCTTTAAAAAATATGAGATCTCCATATTTCAGGAAAATGTGGAGCATAGCTGAGTGAATAGGCATTGATTGCATCAGAGCTTCTAACTTATGAAAGCCTTGTAACAAGCCAATATATTTAACAGATAGCTCTGGTACATCTTAAAGTTATATTGTTTCCTCAGTGAGTCTGCATTGTTCATTGGAATGCTTCTAGTACATCAAAACTTTTGAAAGAAAGCTATTTGTCTCCTTTTGTCCGAAGAGATTTAAAGTTATACATCGAGATACAATAATGTGGTTTCTGTGGTGCAGTTTGTGGGAGTTTTATATAGTTCTTTGTCCAGCATAGTTATCAATTATTCTTTCACTGAATAACTTTTCAATGAAATAAAATATCTATTTTAATAAACTACTTCTGCAATAAAGCATTTAATGGAATTTCACACCAAACATAAGAATCTAGAATTGGTTTAAACATTCGTTATTTGGATATCACATTATATGAGGCAAACATGTTATTTCATTTAAGATAATGAAAATTGAATAAAGAGGTTGCTTTTTTTCTGCTTCAAAAACTGAAATATGGGAAAGGTGAGTTTTTTGACAGGTAATGAGCATTTGAAATGTTATCTATATGTTGCTGGTATTTTTACAAAACAGCTGCTAAGAGCAGACTTTCTCATTCAGGAAATAGTAGATATAGAGTGGGGGTTTTTTCCTTCTGTTCAATCGTGTCTGATTCTCAGACAATGCCTGGACAAGTCCCTCAAGTTTTCTTGGCAAGGTTTTTCTAGGTCTTCAAATACGGATGGAATAAATGAGTTGCAAAACCAAGTTAATAAGCACCTAAACAATAAAGGTTAGAAAATTATCTAATGCTTGCTCATTAGCAAACTACAACTGGTAAAGAGATAGGATTTGTTAAAAACAAAAACTGGTAGCATCTTCTACCACAACAAATTTAATATCAAGAAAAATAGACAGCACACAGCTATCTTTGAAGGCAAAAGTGTGGCAAATTTATGTTCTTTTATTGTTCAAATGGTACACAAGAACAGAGCTATTATTGATATGAAAATCATCTGGCACAATATGTATGTAAAAGAAAAAGAACAAAAGAACGGAAACTAAAAGAAAGAAAAAAAAGGCTGCAATAACAGTGACTCAATTGGTTTGATCTCTGAGGCAAGAGTTTGAACACTCAAAAAAAAAAAGAAAAAAGAAACGAATTTGTTTTACAGCTGAAACAACTGATGTACAGTATACTTAGAGAACAGTGTACTTAGAGAACAGCATTCCTACCCACTTAAAATCATCACATTGCAAAACTGACCAACATTAAATAAAATGTTGATCTCATATCTTTAAGTTGAAAGGTAATTTTTGATTTTTAGGCATGGAAAGATACCTTCCAAGTAATTAAAAAATGTTTTACACAGCTTGTGAATTACCAGTATACCACTTTTTTTTCCTGTTAACTGTTTTAATCTTTTATGGATGATAGCACCAATTCAACAGATTGGCCAGTGTTTTACAGAATAGAAAAGGCTGGATTTAACTTTGTGGAACAGCAAAAAAAAAAAAAAAAAAGTAGAAAGGGCAGGTCACAGCGATCTGATCAAATGGGCCGACATTACAGAAGAAAGTCTTGTTAAAACTTTCATTGCTTTCCAAAGTCAGAACAAAATGAAACAATAAAAATAGGCCCTGTGTTCTTGGAAGAAATCTGTAGGAAATACCAGTTCCAAACATCTCAATACCTAACAGAAATAATATGACAGAGTAATCCCTAATTAAATTATAACTGCCAATTTTCAAGGTTGATTTATGTATATAATAATGATATAATATATATAATCACCTGCTATGCTTCCACTAACCTACAGTGAAATGAAACATAAATTGGTAGAAATTAAGTTTTAAAATAAAGAGGATCCACTTTTAATTGCATTAATAAACCTATTGGATTCAAAGATTATATATGCTACAGTTATTCATTGTAATGTGATTCAGAATGAGCAAAGTTAACATGAATTATTAGCATGGATATAAACGAGAACTTGCTCTGTGATTAATGTTCCTTCTAAGAATCTACTCATGCAATATTTGAATAAAGCATGAATGCCAGAAAGTGGAATGACATTTTAAGTAAACTTGGAATTATTTTATGCTAAATTCTGTGCTTTTAGAAACTATGGTAAGCCTAAAAGCTTCTGCAACTAATATAAAATTAAATAATTAATTAATTCATCACTCACATTTCATGATTTAGAATACAGATATTCTTTTAGAGCCTCTTGACCCGAGCTATATCTCCAGGCTCATTTTTAAATAGTGTGTTAATATTGTATGTTCGTGTATACTCTGATGTGCATGTACCAGTTGAAGCTGGGGAAATGAAATTGTACTTTTCCTATCTCATTTGGATTGTATTTTTTTCCTTAAAAAGCAGGATGTGATATCAGAAGATAATAATGTCCGGCATTGCAAAGGATGTTACCCTTTTGTTATCCTACCCATATCAGGAAATAAACAATTCCTTATCAGTACTCTTAAATGTCACACCTTTGTGACCCTTTTAAAAAGTATGTTCTAATCCCATCCCTCTTACTATTGCAGCTCGCTTCCAAACACCACCCTCCAAAATCAATATGGGGATGGGGAAAAAGTTCTCAAATATTTTGGAAGCTTTCTAGCGAGGGAAATGACTAACAGGATTTATCTTGCAGCAAAGCTGTAAGCCTATTTTATATATCTCTACATTTTATTTGGCGGCAGCTATAGAATTTAACATCCTCAGAATCTTTACTGATAAAGCAGTATTTTATAGCTGGAAAGTTAAAGATCTTAAGATTTGCAACTAATTTTTTTTTTAAAATTTGATTTATATGCCACCCTTCTCTGGAGACTCAGGGCGGCTTACAATGCGTTAAACAATAGCCTTCATACTTTTGTATATTTATACAAAGTCAGCTTACTGCCCCCATAAACCGGGTCCTCATTTTACCCACCTTAGAAAGGATGGAAGGCTGAGTCGACCTTGAGCCTGGTGAGAATTGAACTCGCAGTAATTGCAGGCAGCTGGATGTTAAATGCTGCCTTAGGCATTAGCCTCCTATGCCACTCAGGCTCTATACTAATACTATAATATTAGTAATAATTTCAGTTTAGAAACTGAAAGCTAAATTGGCCATAGGGTTTAAAACATGTATTGTACACTGCTTATGAGAAGCTGTGTACTGTGTACAGTTGTGTACTGTATTACACTTCAATGCAGATCTTCCTAAAGTGCACAAGTCCACAGTCTAGTGTACCCAGCAATGTGATACTTAATCTAACCTAACAGCCCTGAAGGTTAGATTTCAATAATTACATTAATTATCTGCCTTCAGCACTCCTATATAAATACAGCATGTATCGTCATTCTCACGTATTTTCAGCATCCATACATTTTCCTTATTCCTGATCTGAAACAGTTTCAAAAAACAATAGACACTGAATATATTATAGAAAAATATAGTCTTTTTTTCTTCTACTCAGAACTTTGCCATCATGATAGAGTTAAGTATTGTATTGCCTTTGATTCAGGAACCACGCTGCACAAATGGAGAAAGGTCTCAGATTTGGCAGTGCTTTTGACAAATGAAAAGCCAATATCATTTGTACCATAAGCAGGCTTTTATTTTAGAATTTAACGGCAGTACACTTCTCTCAGTCAGATATCTCTAATACTATTTAAGAGTACATTCAATAATTTCCCATATTCACTTATACTAAGGTAATTAAGATAGTCTTTTTAAATGATATGACGTGCATCTTCCCAGGTTTCTTTTTACCTGGGTTAAGTTGCCAATTATGAGCTTATGAGCTCAGTTGACAGGTGACTCACCTGCTTATCTTTACGTCTGCTGGCTTCTATTTTGTTCTCAGCCTTCCTATAATCTCTCACATTTAAAATTACCTGATTTCAAGTAATTAGGTAATTCCAAGGACATCACTACACTTGTTCTTTCCACCTGTCTAAAATCACTTGTATGCTGTTCAGTCCTACTTCATGATCTGCATTCAATAGCTGAGCCAATTTTTTTTTTTAAATTTGATTTATATGCCGCCCTTCTCCGGAGACTCAGGGCGGCTTACAATGCGCTAAGCAATAGCCTTCATACTTTTGTATATTTATACAAAGTCAGCTTATTGCCCCCACAAACTGGGTCCTCAATTTACCTACCTTAGAAAGGATGGAAGGCTGTGTCAACCTTGAGCCTGGTGAGATTCGAACCTGCAATAATTGCAGGCAGATGGTGTTAATAACAGGGTGCTTTAGACCACTGTACTACCAAGGCTTTTGATTCTTGTGCAGTTCAGAATTACATTACAGTTAATTTTCCATAAGTTTATTGCAGATCTTTAGACAAGACTTATTTTTCCCTGGTGAGAAATTTTACTGTATCCCACTATTTGAACTCAGGTCTCAAACCACTGCATTCTTTCAGCAGCCACATTTTGCAAGTCATTTAAGTATAAGCAGTTTTGGATGTATGTTCAGTGTCAATTATCCCTATCTTCATACAAACATTAGGAAGTTAGAGTGCGCTGTAAAGCACTGTGAAGTGGTGTAGAAAGTTAGCACCCGCCCTTCTCCTAGAAGAATTAAATATTCTAGGAAATATTAAAAAGACAGAATATTTTTCCTAAAAGAGAAATAAAAAATCTTAAGGGAAACAGAAACAAAAGACCCCAGCTCCTTGCCCCCAGCAGATATTTTGGTGGCAGCTTATCTACAAGTCAAAACACTGAGCCAGGCTATCTACAAAACAAAAGACGTCAGCTCCAAGATGATGGGATTATCCTTCAGGGCAAAGCCATTCAACCATAATAGGAAATTGCCCTTCATTGCATCATGCAGCAAGATTCAACCAAGCCTTGGACACAGACAGCCTACAAAGTTAGCTAAGACCCCTGCCCTGTGTGGGATTCAAATAATTTAACAACTGGTTCTCTGCCCTAATGACCAGCTGGGTGGGTGTGGCTCGGTGGTCATGTGACTGTGTGGGCGTGGCCAACTCAACGTCACTCAGGTCGATGGGCGCTTCGCCTTAGCTGCTACAATGTAATAAGGGTAAATCAGACAGACAGTTTCTGTCAGCAGGGCAATAAAGATTAGGCTAGAAACAGCACCAGAATGCTTCCTTCCTGCTTCCTTACAGGATTAGCCCTGTAAAGTGGGGGAAAAAAACAAAATAAGATTTCTTCCAACAACCGGTTTTCCCGAATAGGTGCGAACTGGCTGAATCCCACCACTGCCCCTGCCCCTTGGGAGTCTGACAGCCATTAGGATACATTTCTTGCACAGGAACAGGAAGCTCAAAGGCAAGGGCCAAGAGAGGGAGTGTGTGTGTGTGTGTGTGTGTGTGTGTGTGTGTGTGTGTGTGTGTGTGTTTGAATATAAGGCTAAATACTAAGTAGACAAAATATCATAATAATGCAGTTGCATAGTGGTTCAAAATAGGAATGTTAAAACAACAAAATGTAATGCATCCTCTATTTCTGATATATAACTTTTAAAACAACAACTATTGGGAGTTTCCCTTTCATTTTATTCCTTCTATTCAGGCTAAAGATAAGTTACATAATTTATTTTAATAAATCTTCTCCAATTACAAAAACCAGGAGCAGTAATAACAATAATAACAATTTCAAACTGAGTCTATCTGAATAACTGCAGTCATTCTGCTACACACTGTGGGAATCAGACTGAATATTGAAAGATGTTTTGGCTCTTAGTCTCATAGGTCAAATACAGGAAGTTGAATCGTAGGTCACATACTATATCTCACTAAGCCATTATTTACTTAAGCGTGTCTCATCACATTTTGCTAGGTTCATACCACATGCTAAACTAAAACCAAACTAAACCAATAATATTATGGTTTAATGTACAGTAAAGTGCAATGTACTTAAAGCTGATTTCATTTACTATCTTCATTTAGCAGATGAAAAGGGCTGATATTGAACTACAATGAGAGAGGAAGCAAAATTCCATTTCTATTAAAGTTAAATGCGTTCTACAACATATTCAAGAGTGAAAAGTTTGTGGAGCTTCTTGTTCTCAAAACCGAACAATTCAATTTAGATGTCAGTCCTTGTCATAATGTTGCTGATCAGTCTGGTATGCTCTCTGGTGGTATAGTGACACCTTCGGAGCCACATATCTCTTCTTTGTTCTACAAATACCTTTCTCAACGGATAGCTGCTGCCTGCTGATATCCAGACCAATTTCAAACACTTTCTCTATTCACTGGCCCGAAACTATCCAAAATATAGCTCACATAAGTTTTTGAGTACTTTTAGACAGCCAATTATCAACTTATCCTTAGACAAAAGTACTAGTTCTTTTGCTGCCATCCATTGGAGAAACATGTCTGAGACCAGAGGTATGATTGGTAAATTCCTTGTTTTGTTTTTTAAATTGGCCTCTGTCTTCTTTTTGTTCAATTTAAATAGCTTTTCTAGTGCTAACAATGAGTTGCCCCCAAGGTTCAAGATGGATTGTGGAATCTGGAGCTTTCAAAAGTTTTCATTCAGATTTCTGTGTAGAATTCTAATTGTAAATATTGTCATCTATCAAATAACTGCAAAGTGTGCAAGTGATTTCATGTCATCATTGACATTACCCTACAGGCTAGATTGTCATTGCTTAAAGCATTGAGGGCTGCATCATGGTTGTGTTTGACCTTGCAGGGCTGGGTGGGCGTGGGCAGGGTGGGAGTGGCCAGTTCAATGTAACTCATTGAGGCTCCACTTTTGCCCGTGACGGCAGTGGTGGGTTTCTACCGGTTCGCCCCAGTTTGGGCGAACTGGTAGTGACGGTGGCAGGAGGTTCCACCCACCCACCAGGATGTCATCACGGATGCTCTGTGCATGTGCAAAAGATTCTGTGCATACACAGAAGTGCCACACATTAATGAAGCGAGTGTACGCCCGCTCCCAGTTCCGAACCGGTAACGAAGGTAAGTGGAACCCACTACTGCGTGATGGTGTCCTCTAGCCTTCTGCCACTGAAAAGTTTTTTAGACCAGTGAAACTCCTGAAAAAATCTTAGTCATTTACAATAATAAACAATCCATCCTCTCTCTTATAAATCCCTAGAGGTGTTTATGTAAATTATGTTAAATTTTCATGTGGTTTATTTGATTTGGCTTAATGTATTGCATGAATCAGAAAATAAATCATAGACTATGTTTGGCATGTTGTATAAACTCAACCAACTTTACTATAGTTGTATTTTACTTTGGCTTTACTTTGGTTGAACTTAATAAACTATGTGGAAATTATGAAGGCTCCTTCAAGTTAAACTTGATTTGTAGTGATTACACAGGCAGTTTCTATAGAAACAGAGAAGTAGTTTGATAATTGTCTTTACTTAAGTTGTTTGTTTCTTTCATTGTTTCATTGATTGATTATTTGGGTTTCCAAGTGACCTCCCATCCAAACCTGCTTAGCATTGAAATATCAATCAAGTTTGTCAGGTACAGCTGTCTCTCATGAAGAAAAAAAATACAGATTTAATTTGAGTTTGATTTTACTTACATGGATGCCCTCATAATGCTCTCTCGGTAACAAAACAGTAGTAGTTTTCTGCCATCTTCTTTCAAGGTATTTTAATTATTTAACTTTCCAGCCCAGCCCATAACCCTATATTTCCTAGTAATCTTTGATACCAAATTCTTTCTTTCTTTCTTTCTTTCTTTCTTTTTTTCTTATCATTCATGGAGGACTCATGAAAAACAATACTGGACACAAATATATATGGCAATGCAGAGAAATTTATAAATTAACAGTCAGATGAAATGGGAATTTTTCTTATGGATGTTCAACTAGAAAAGCTAATGGACAATTGGTCTTATATCTTGTAACAACAGTGTTGCTATTATATGCACAAAAACAGAAGACTATAGAAACACTAATAATGAAGAAATAGCTTATGAAGATGGCTGTGTTTGACAAAATGGTTAAATAGACGATTAAGGAGGGAACAGCAACTATTTTTTAAAAAAAAGAATGAAAAAAACAAGACTTTTTGCTGAAAATGATTAAAAATGAACTTTCGGTTTCTTTGTTTCTAACTGCTGATTTTGGGATTTATTGATTAAAAAGGGTTGTTTATGGGAAGAAGGAAACTGATGTACAATATGGAAGGATGCATATTGTATATAATTGCTATAATTGTAACTGCTGCAAAAACGATTGCAAATCATTTCTTTAGATGTTTTTCTTCACTTTTGTTCTTATCCTTTTGTATTTTATTTCTTGCATATTTCTGTAGTTTTTGAATTTTTTGTAAAATATTTTAATTTTAAAAATGTAAAGCAAACAATCTTGTAAAGAAGAATAAACTGCTGGCATGGAGTAGGAGCTCCATTTAAAAACAAGTACTCTGCTCCTGCTTCTTTTCTTTGTATGATACGGTAGCTTTTCATAAACAGTAATAAAACCCCAAAGACTTTTTATTCAACAGAATGATTACTCCTTCTGTGGAAAAGCATTCCGTAATTTTGCTACATTCCTCTTCAGTCCACTGCTATACCTTTTAATACAGATTGAAATAGCAGAGGTTCTTACCATTAGATTTCAACATCTGCATTTACCAAACTAGGGGATGGATGGATGAAAATTGTATTTGTGTGAGTGTGCACACTTGTGTTTTAACAGACTACATATGGAGTAAGTTACAACATGTGGAACATTTTATCTTTAAGTTATGACAACATCCAGGTTCATGAAACATTGTTCCCAGCTTTATTCATCAAACAAAACAATGCTGCAACTAAAATGTGAACCTCTTGCTAATTTCCTTACCTGTTTCTGCCTGCCAATGGGAAAGATCTACATTTAATATTAGCTTTAAAAAAGTAATGCCACTAGTCAACAAAACCTATTCTTTGCTTCAATAGTGAGCTGTTTGGACAAACACTTCTCACAGTTGACAAAGGTTAATTTGATCTGAAAGCATTCACAACTCAGTAAGTTATACTGCATTTCCTTTAGTTGCACAAGAAAATAACAGTTCTTAGGTAACAGGCTATCCATTTGAAATGCTTAACTGGATGTAAATGCCAAAATTGCTTCCAAATAAATGTTTATGAGCTGAGTCTATAATGATTGTAATCTGTATAACTTTAAGAACAAGATTGATTGAATAAAATAATTACTTCAGAGTAGGTATGTACAGTTGGCATGACATAGTTCAGCAATTTCCATTTTTCAAAAAGTATATATATAGTAAAATAGTACCACCTGGCTTTAAATCCGTATTACATATCTTGGAATATTTCTGATTACAGCATACTCATCAACTTTACCTTTAGATGACTTTTTATTATCAGACTAAATTATTTTTTATCACTCCAGTAATTTTTTAAAATTTGGTTTCCTTTTCAGTGTTTCTTTCCAAATGATATACCAAAAGTCAGAGTCAAAGGTGGAATGTCTTTCAAAACAAACAATGAAGCAGTCATCTCATTTATAAAATATGGTTGTTAGTTTTGGGCTTCCAAAATACTGATACTTTGGCATTGCTCATCCTGTCACAAGGTGGGAATGACAGTGTGGGGTAGGTCCCAGCAGAGGAATTATGTATTCATTTAAAGTGTAATTAAACTGTATGCTATCTCAGTTTTTATTTTTTATTTTAGCAACCTGTCAATTAAAGGATGGGCTATGAATTGAAATAATAAAATTATATGTGTTTCTTTTTGAGAGCGAAAGAGAAGAAAGAAAGAAAGAAAGAAAGAAAGAGAAAGAAAGAAAGAAAGAAAGAAAGAAAGAAAGAAAGAAAGAAAGATCCTCGGCCAAAATATTTGTTTTGTTTTGTTTTGCTCTGGTTCCTTAGCAACCCTTTCATAAGATCTCACTTAAACATAGCCAACATAAAAAATATACTCTTCCTAGTTTAAAACCCCTCCTTGTTTGGAAGTAAGAACACATTCATGTAAGTATGTTTATACGTCTTGCAATTTTTCTGAATTCCTATAAATTAAATAAGCCCAGTGTCCTATCTTTGAAAACCATTTCAGTTAAAAAAAAAAAAAGTACGAACAAAATCATTTTAAGGTAATCTTTTTCTATTAAAAGTTTTTTTAAAAAACAGACTGCATCGCGATGCAAAAATGTAAACATTTTTGTAAATGTAAAAAATGGGGGATATGGAAAAGAGAGGCTTTGGGCCTTACAGATGTTTCTTATTCTCCCATATGCATAATACATGAAAACTTAATCGTCTCTCAAGTTTTTCTTTTGCATTCATTTTTTAACATTCACTATTTCCATTCTTCTCTAAAAAGAGTTTAAAATAGTAGTATCTTGTCCCATTTGATACACTGTAGAAACAGACCTTACAATCGAAAAGCACTAACTTATATTGTTTTTAAAGCAAAAGTTCATTTACTCCATCGAGACTACTGCAATGTCATACAAATGTTTAAGGTTTAATCACATATTAAGATAGTACAAGTACATTTTTGTACATGTCCCACAATAGACTGCACCAAGCAACCTTTTGAAAAACAGCATGAATTGTTCAGACCAATGAACTTTGATCACCTGAGTTATACATGCCCCTCCCTAGCTTCTTTCTTCACTAATCTGTTCTGTTCTGCAAGCTCTTAAATATAGAATTGTATAAATAAAATCTGGCTATTGCTGGGCACTTTATTGAGTTTACAGTTATGTTTTAAGTAAACACACAATCTATCAACACTCTTTATAATGAAAAAATTGTCTTTCCTACATGTGGGAAGTATCTAGGAACTGCTATAGCATTGTGAAGGAAAGTAGAAAACCTACTACAGATGTAGAACAAAGCATACAGCTTAGGATCTCAGTATAATTCTAGTTTAAAATTTAAAAATGAACACTGGTCAATGAATGGGGTTATATGGCATTTAATCTTTCTAGAAAATAACAGCAAGCACTGAAAGTACAGTATTTTTATTTTTGCTAGATAGACTTCCTCTTTGTGTGTCTACGTACATTATTGTTTTCTCAAATCACTGGGAAAGCGGAAGGACCACTGAAAAATGTAAAGGGGCTGAAGTAAAAATAAATTTGAACTGAAATACAATCAAACATTTATTATTACGGAAGAATATTTTTTTATTTCCTGATAAATCTTGATTACTTTAGTCTTATCACTATGACGTTAGGAGGTAGTTTTAAAGTTCAAAAATCAACTTCAATGTTAACTGATTTGTTTTCAAAAGAGAGATTAAGGCTCTGAGGCCATACACCTTAGCCAGCAAAGAAGTATGAGTATGTTTGTACAAATAGAGAGGGCTTGAGCTGTGGTCTAAAAAAGCTCTTATCCTGTCCTATCTGCACCCAAAATGTACGAAGTTCAGTTGTCTCTTGTTGTTATTCAATGCCTCTGGTATATCAGAAGAATGTAAGAAACTAGCCTATGCAAAGACAATCAGTTTATTCTTCTCGCTCTTATTATTTGTTGTGTAGACAAGTTTGTTAACCTGATCTCTATATGTTTGGGACTTCAATTTGAAGATTAGTATAATTTTTAGCTTTACCTGTTGACTATTCTTTTGTATGTACGTACATACGTATGTTATGTATGTATCTCTATAGCTGTCTATCTGTTTGTCTGTCTATCTGTCTATCTATCTATCTATCTATCAATCAAGAACAGTCAACTGGTAAAGCTAAATACCAGTGTGTGTGTGTGTGTGTGTGTGTGTATTCACATACATACATACAGTCAAAAGATAAAGCTAAATATTACACCAATCTCGAAATCCCATATGTGATTGTATTTAACACGTAGAAAGGTCACAAACAGTATACGTATATATGGAAGACAATATATTGTTTTTTCTTTTTTTCAGCATTCAGCAGGGTATATTCTATATGTTTAATGTTAAATTTATTCGATATTTGGGTCATTTTTTCTCCTTTTTTGTACACCAAACTTCTTTCTTTCTTGTTGTTAGTGCTGGATGTATATGCTGGCTATGTTTATTCATTTGTTTTTCTGTTTTGTATTTTATCTTTTATGATAAAACAAAATAAATATACCGTACTTAAAAAAAATGAATCTTCTACTTATTGGGCCAATCAAGCATGAAGATTCCTTATTATAGCCTCAAAAGCATCCTTTGACATTATTACATATAGAAGTGAACATGGCATTTACTATGTACTGGTAGCCATTAAACTATTGAAGGCTAATATTTTGGATTTGAAGCTATGTAGTGTGCAGATACCTATCTACAGGGATGCTTCCAGCTTAGATGCGGTTCACTCTAAGTTCCTTATTCCACTCTCAATTCTTTTATTCTCTTAGAATTAGGCCACCTCTCCTTTGCGGCCTGAGTTACTGTACACATCTTAAATATTGGCTGAAGCAAATTCTTTGGGGGATGTTCTTGGTTCACCTTATTTTATTAGATAGGTTTGAATCATCCTTAAGATGACAAATTAATCTTGATTTGGCTTACTGAGGCTTTTCCTTTCCAGCATAAGCTGCTCTCGCTCCTGGTAAAATCAAACTGCATTGTAAATCAGTAATTACTGTAATTCTCTTTAGTCCACACCCAAATACTTTTAAAATATTTTGCACATTTCACAGGAAAGACATTTCACTTTGGCTCAAATTGGCCAATTACCTGTGAGGCGATAACTAGCAGATATACTGGCATTCGCAATGAATAGCATACACAATACACTTGATACAGAACTGGTGTCTGTACTTTGTGTATTAATAGAATGTAAGCTATATACCAGTGTTTCTCCACCTTTACAATTGTAAAATAGATGCACTTCAAGTCCTAGAATTCTCCAGCCAGGATGGCTGGCTGGCTGGGAATTCTCAGAGTTGAAGTCCACTATCTTAAAATTGCCAAGGTTGATAACCACTGCTATATACCGTACTAAATGCAGGACAGAATTTATAACAGCAATTGTTAAGTTTATTTGTTCTAACCAGGAAATCATTGCTTTCCATCTATGAGATCAAACCTTACTTATTTCTGAAAAGTTTACCTAATTTATAATAACAATGGCTCCTTCACACTTCTTCAAGCTTTCCTGTATAATGTTTATTATTATATCTCACATTTGATATGCTATTTGCAAACCTCCTGTTGTATTGTTGTTCTTTTAAAAAAACCTGGATATTTATTGTAAAATAATAACAATAAACAACAGCCTTGGAACAACCTCAGCCCTGATATGAGGTTCAGGAAGTCCCTTTGTCAGGAAACAAGGCCATCAGATACAAAGAGCAGCTCAGATACACAGGCATCCAGTCACTGTGGAAGCACACTGAGTCTCCTTGCTCTTGTGTCATTTTATATAATGATATGATCTTCTTGCACATAGGCTGTCATTAACCAAGTAGAGGTACCCAAGAGCTTGATCAATAAGATGCAAGATAGGGGCAACTGGTATAGGAGAAGGCATTCACACCAAAATGTTAGTCCCTCTTCTATTGTAATTAGCTTTCAATAAATGTAATAAAAGATTGCCTATTCCTACTACCCAGACTAAAAAGTTATCTATTCATTTCTTTAATAGAGATTTATTCAGTTTTACTTGGTAATATATAGCCTGCCTTTCTACCTAAAGGGCATTATATAATAACATATGCAAAATATTATATATCATCAAATATATTAGATACAGCAGCATTTCATAGTTACTCTTTGCAAAGTAGTAAGATTCTGAGGCCATCCTTGACTTTCTAGCTCTACTCTATGTCATATAAAGATATAGCATATCTTTGAAATAAACTATTCCATGAAATATAGGCTAAGTTCACATTGAATTTCACAATGAATAAGCAGCAAATTGCATATGCAGTATGCTTAATGTTCCCAGTTCACCTGAGCACATCAAGCAAAATATAAATGGAAAATTTGCATGAGCCCGGTCATAAAGGTAAAGGTTTCCCCTGTCCATTTGTGTCCAACTCTAGGAGATGGTGCTCATCTTTTCTTAGCCAAAGGAGCCAGCATTGTCCATAGACATTTACATGGTCAGTTGACCAGCTTGACTATATACCGAGTGCATAGAACATTGTTATCTTCCCAGTGAAGTGGTACCTATTTATCTACTTACATTTGCCTGCTACTGCTAGGTAGGCGGTAACTAGAACAAGGACGGGTGCTATATTGGGTCTTGAACCCAGTCGGTCATCTTTCCAACTAACAAACGTAGTGTCTTTAACCACTCATATGCCAGAAATAAACCATGGTTGGTTGTGAAATCTTTATTTGGATGCAACAAGCTGGAACCCTAGGAAATTACCCAAATTTTTCTACCTTTAGTTTGTTTTATCTATTCATGTGGACATGCTTCTTCATAGATCAATGGCGCTGGTGTATCATTTTCAATAAAAATACTGTATTGCATATGTATTAAGAGAACTATAGACAATGCTGTTAAATTCAAGAGAAATATCAATATTCCAAAAATGTAATTCTCACAATTTCTTAATCCAGATCCAAGATTTTAATATCAGCTTTATTTTGTCTAAGAAGCTGTCCACCTCACTAGAATAGATAGTATGATTCAAATTCAGTTATATTTTGTTCAGGATATATTAGCATGTACCAGGAGACAGGAATTTTGCATAAGAAACAGCACATCTGTAATGCTGCTAATAATAGCCTGTTCAGTGATTTCAAGACCAATTATCTCTATTAACTTGTTAATTCTGACATGTGAATAGCTGATTAGCACTGATAGCTAAACAGCTGTTCAGTACTCTTGGTGCTAAATATGTATTCATCAGAAATATCAAATATAGAACAGCTTGAACATTCTCAGGATAATCCTTTCTTAGCTACATATTTTAAGTTTCACATGGGCGTATTCATCTTTTTGGTTTGTTTTTAGCACTTCACAGAACTAAAGTACTGCCTCTATGCCAGCTTTCTTACATTTTTCACCATTCATTCTTTTCCTCTTTCAAAGTCTTGAAACAACACGACCATATTGCCATTGAGCAGAGTTATTTCAGTACACTACAGTAGAATTTTTCCAACCAGCTTTAGGGGAATTGTAGACCAAACATATCTAAAGAATAGCAGAGAAACCAATGCCACACTGTTATTTAGTCATGTTTTTTCCATTTTTACCCATGGATTGTTTTTGCAAAAGCCATATGGCTTTGAACTTTATTCACTCATGCCAGGAAAATATTAGGTCAGAACCGGCCATTTAAGTTCCAGTTATGGGAAAAATCATACAGGAAGAACTAATCAAACTCTACAGGTCACCTCTCTGTGTATGAGATATATATGCATGAGAGATAGTGATGACAACAACTTTTTATCTGTCAGGTAGTTATCATAGATGCAGCTTTTCCCTGCCACAGTGCCATAGCTTAAAACAATGTTCATAACTACTAGTTCATATATTCAGGTTTCTAAAGGATTAGATTTCATACTAATTAAAAAATTAACCCCTTTTATTCAGACCAGGCAACATTACATTCCAAGGATTACCATATTTTGTGGTGTATATATTTTGTATCTCATATTCAGAACCATGTTTAGAAAACCTATGGCTTTTCTAGCATCAAACAGAGATTGCATTAGGTTTCAAAGGTCTCAATGTTCCTTGTATTGATTTTTAAGTAAATGCATATTAAGATCAAGACATTAAGAATATTGCAACATGTTTAAAACAGATTTACTCTCTTAAATCTACATGAAATATACCATTGCCATAAATGTTTCCTGCCTGAGAATAATGAAAATTTTGTTCAGCAAGAAGGAAAAGCTGTAGCTTCTTTCCTGTTCCTGTTTGCACATGCAAGCAACACTTGAAATATGCTGCATCCTGTCTTATTGCTGAGTTACATTTTGAAACAAACTTCCCTATTGTTCAGTATTTTGGCTTTTAAATTATGTTCCCTTGAATAAATGTTTGACTGTAATGGGACCATTAGGAGGAGGAGGGGAAAAAAGTACAAGAAGTGACCACAGCGGAAAGCCATATAAACACGTTTATTTTGTACAATCTATTGTAAATAAAACCACAGGATAACTAGGAAAAGAGAACAGAAAATATAAACCTCAAAATTATTGTCTAGGCTTTGTTGTAGAAGATTAAAACCATACATGTATCTTTATTTCTCTCTAGGAGAAAGAAAGATGTATTTCTTAGGTTTTGGGCTATGGTGGGTGGCAAGCTCCTTTCAGGATTTATATTACTGAATATTTGCTTTCAGACATACATTATGTTTATTTCATTATTTTGGTCTCTATTTTTTTAATTTATATGCTACAAAGTTGAGCAGCATTCTCAATTTAAATCAAGTTTTATCCAGAAAAGCTGTACAGTAGAGACATAGTTAACAAGTTTGGGCTATGCACTGTACTAGAGGAGTGTCTTCTACGCAAGTCTTCTATGTACTTCTAATGCACATAGAAATGTACATCTTACTCTGAATCACAATCATAATCTAGTGGTGATACAGTATGTAGAATGAATACCAGTTCTTATATCCCCCCCCCCAAAAAACCCCACTAAACTTACATAAAAAAAGATTATCAGAAAATTTGGGAAATCTGAAGTTTGCAGAAAAATAGGGCAAGAAAAAGCCTACTACAAACAGCTCAAGAAAGTGGTCATTAGCCCATATACACAGAATGCTGGTAGTCAATCAGAAACTTTGGTGATGGAGAGAAAAATAGAATACATCACAAAGAATTGAATGGAATAATCTACAAGGAAGTATGACACAGGCAGAAACCCAGCATGTTGGCTAGGGAATTCTGAGACTTGAAATCCATACAGCTTAAGGTTGCTTAAACTGAGAAAAAGTGCAGTATGCTAAAACCATGCAATTTGTTTCAAAATGTGTATCTGGTATTCCTCAATTCCTTTTGAAGTTCCTAAAAAAAATAATAATAGAAAGCTCTTTTAAAAAACTATACATCCTAAATTCTTTGGATCACTTATAAAACACACAAAGAGAGGTTTCTAGGAAAATAAAGGGAATTTTTTTAAAAAAAATTACAAGCATAAACTAGCATAGATATTTTACAATTGGGCTTCAGTCATGGATCTAAAAATTTAGGTTGATTCATAAAGTTAAGCTAGGGTTAGGGTTAGGTTTGGCATATTTTTCACATTGAATACTTTAGATACATGGAAGAACTTTTGTATCAGGTATTTTCAGTAACTCCTGACTTGACTACTTACTTTATTAAGAAAAGCATAAAGAGGAGAAAATGACAGGTTTTAAGTTAATAAAACTATGTTTACATTGGAGAAAGGATTTAAAAGTAAGCATTGTGACTGGAAAAGTTAGATCTTCTATCCAATATATACAATTCATTAAGGCAATTAGAAACAGTAACTTTCAAATCGAAACTAAGGAAAGAAACTAGTGTTTTTCTTTCTGTATTCACAGATTTCAATTGCTAATCCATTAACAATCCCATGAAAAACCAACAGTGGTGTACATTCAAGATGTAAAGGTTTTTAAATGCCTTGAATGCATATGCTGAATGAAAAGTATGCTATCAAAAATATAAAATACTACATTCCATTATTAGATTCCAAATATTTATTCTTTAGCTCTGGTTCTTCTCATTTCTCTGGAGAGAACTTTCCCTTCCCATCAACTGAACTTATGACCACACAATGTAGTTATCTCCTTTCAAATTCTTTAGGCATTTCACTATTTAAGACTGATCTCATTTAGAAAAGATTAATGAACCAAGAACTGACATTCTGCAGCTTGAAATCATCTCAAAGCTAACAGTATAAGATACAGCATAGAAAGCAAAAGAGGTGAGATTATACTGTATATTGTGAACAGTTGTCACAGCAACCTGATACGTTTTAGTGAGTAAAACATGCTGGGTGCACATTGTTAGAGACCTGGACAAGTTCAAAGCGGTGCCTTGCTGTAAAATCTTGTTGCCAAGGCAATGCACAGAAAGCTAGACCTGAAATGAATACCACAGATGGCGCATGACAGTACAGTCACGTACCAGTTGAAAGAAATGTGTGTTCAGAGAAGTGGTGAACTAAAGGAAGCACTGATAGACTTTGGAGTGAAAATCAGGTGAAGTATTTTAAGACAAAACAGGGCATATAACCTAGTATAAAATGATTGGCTTCATATTTTGCTGATAATATAATTTTGTGTTTTCAGTGCCAAATGATGTATTGGGGGAAGGAAGAAAATTAGGAGAACAAATCCATTTATTGAAAATAATGTCTTATACAGAATTCTACATTTATTTGAAATGTAGCAATTTTTTACATTTGAGAGATGATCTGGGTATTGGAAAGAAAACTGCTTTCGAGGGGTGGGGTGGGGAAAACAACTTTATCCTGAAAATTGTCGTATAAAAATAATATTGTAGTTTAAGGTGCAGAATAATTGGAAGAAAATACCAACTACATTTTACTTAATAAGGGGCAAATTTGAACAATAAGGATGGATTATAAGGACGGATAAGGATTAGTCAATTTAAGGTACTAGATAGTTGATACAAGTAATTAGGTTTCTATTCCAGAGTTACATTTCTAGCTCTTACAATTTGAAATTAAATGTTATAATTGCAATTGCTGCTACTAAAAGTTTCACCTATTCTTTATCTAACATTTAATGTAACTATTTGTTTCAGAAAGTGGTGTCCCAACAAGCAATCCTAAAAGTGTATTTTTCCCAACAGCTTAACCTCTCCCACCTTCTGTAGTACAACAGTGTATGCATTAACTAAAAGCTTCTGATGAACCTAAATCGTTTTCTCCTTCTATACATACATGGAAAAATTAATTGCAAATTCATTATTCTGTTTAGTATGCGTAAGCTTGGACAATTTTTTTTGTAAACATGGAAAATCAGAAAACTGGATCTTCAACACTTCCTCCAAGATAGTAGTTCTTAAACTGGAGATAATTTGGGTACATCCTAGGGTAATGAACCACATTGTAATTCCTTGTTTGTGAATTGAAAATGGGCGTTGTGCTTACCTGATACGCCCTTTCTCGGGCAGGCAGGGACGGCAGTCACTCTGGGGAGGCGACTTAGCCTGTTCCTATAGGACCGAGTCTGCTCAATCGAAAAGTCCCGCCTCCTGCTGTTGCTCACCAGTTCTGAGGCGAGGACGAAGGAGCAGACGGCGTGTCTACAACCAAGAAACAAGACAGGTAAGAATGCCCACCCCGCCCAACATCCGAGGGACGGCCCAAGCAGGGAGGGCGTGACTGCCGTCCCTGCCTGCCCGAGAAAGGGCGTATCAGGTAAGCACAACGCCCATTCTCCAATAGGCAGGGACGGCAGTCACCCTGGGGACATACCAAAGTCCGGATCATCAACGGGAGGGAGCAGGCTGAGCCCGAGGAGAAGTTTCCGGACAGACGCCCTGGAGAACACGCCGACTGAAGGCAGCATCAGCCGAGGCCCAGGCATCCAGACGATAGTGCCTGATAAAGGGCGTTGGCGACGTCCAGGCGGCAGTACGGCACACCTCCTCCAAAGAGGCCTGAGTGGACCAGGCCGCTGAAGTGGCTGCACTCCGGGTGGAGTGGGCCGTGATGTTGCGGGGAACCGGCAATGACTGGGACTCATAAGCCAGGGAGATGGTAGCCCGGATCCAGCGGCCGAGTACGGTGGCGGTGACCTTGGAACCCATCGTCGAGGGCTGGAACGACACGAAGAGGGCTTCAGTTCGCCGGAAGGAGGAGGTCCTGGCCAGGTAGATCCTCAGGGCCCGTCGCACATCGAGGGAGTGCCAGACCTTCTCCAAACGGTGGCGAGGAGAGGGGCAAAAGTTGGGCAGGACAAGCTCCTGTGCCCGATGGAAGGGTGAGTTGATTTTTGGGATGAATGCAGGGTCGAGCCTGAGCACCACCCTGTCACTGTGGATAACGCACAAATCCTGCCTGGAAGAAAGAGCAGCCAGTTCCGAGATTCTGCGAGCAGAGGTGATGGCAATAAGAAATGTAACCTTGAAAGAAAGGAACTTCAACGAAACCTCCCGCAAGGGCTCGAACGGGGGTTTGGTTAGGGCGGAGAGAACCTTAGGAAGATCCCATGTGGGGAAGCGGTGAACCACTGGCGGTCGCAGATTCGTTGCTCCACGAAGGAAGGTCCGGATGAGGGGATGCTGGGAGACGGAATCAGGAGAGCCACAAGTGAGGACAGATGAAAGGGCGGCTACCTGGCGGCGAAGGGTGTTGGGGGCTAGTCCAGAAGTAAGCCCCGCCTGCAGGAAGGCCAAGACATCTAAGATGGATGCCGAAGTAGGAGGAACCTTGCGGCGTCTGCACCGAGAGAATGCTTGCCAGGTCGCGTTGTAGATGCGCTCTGTAGAGGGCTTTCGGGCAGCCTGGATCGTGGAGATGACGTCCGGAGGAACGTTGGCCGTGGTCAACAGGAGCCGCTCAACCTCCAGGCGGTGAGCTGGAACCAACGAGGATCGGGATGAATCAGATCCCCCTGAGACAAGGTGAGCTGGTCTTGAGGAAGAGGCCAATGGGGCGCTACTGAAAGGGACAGAAGGTCTGAGAACCAGGGTTGGCCTGGCCAGTACGGAGCCAGGAGGAGGAGCTGGGCTTTCTCGTGTAATAACTTCCGGACGACTCTGGCAATCAGGGGTAGAGGAGGGAAGGCGTATAGCAGAAGACCAGGAGGCCACGGGCTCCGCAATGCATCCACCACCTCCGCCCCTGGAGACGGGAACCGGGAGAAAAACCGAGGCAGGAGGTGATTGGACGCTGATGCAAAAAGGTCCACTGCCGGAGTCCCGAAGCGGAGAGTCAACTCTTCGAACATGAGGGGATGAATGCTCCACTCCCCGTGATCTATTGGCGAGCGGCTCAATGAGTCGGCCTGGACATTGGCGGAGCCTGAGATATGCGCCGCCTGGATCGAGTTGAGATGGGTTTCTGCCCAGAAGCCGAGACGGAGGGATTCCGTCATCAGGGCCCGAGAACGGGTGCCCCCTTGCCGGTTGACGTGAGCCTTGGCCGAGATGTTGTCGGTCAGAACAAGGACGTCCCGGCCGAGGAGGTGACGTTTGAAGGCACGGAGGGCGAGGTAAATGGCCTGAAGCTCCAGGATATTGATGTTGAGAGTCCGAGCCTGCCGGGACCAAAGTCCCTGGGCTAGGTGGTGATTGAGATGAGCCCCCCAGCCGGAGAGGCTGGCATCCGTGGTGAGAACGGCCCGCTGGGGCTCCCGGAAGAAGGATCCCTGCGTGATCGCATCGGATATCCACCAGTCCAGAGACGAAAGAACCGGCGGCGGGAGAGAGATCTGAGAGACGGAGGTGCTGCGCCGGGCCTGTTGATAGGGAAGAAGCAGCCACGGGAGTTCCCGACTGTGGAGGTGAGACCAGGGAATGATTCCGAAGGAGGAAACCATCTTCCCAAGCAAGCGCGACAACCCTAGCAGGGAGGCCGAACGACGCGCCCAGAAACGACTGGCTAAGGCCACGATACTAGCTTGGCGCTCCTGGGATAGGTAGACCTTGGAGTCGACCGTGTCGATAACTGCACCCAGGTGTTGAATACGAGTGGCGGGATTGAGGTGGCTCTTAGCCCAATTAATGGAAAACCCATGGGCTTATAACATGTGGAGGGACAAATGGAGATCTGAACGAGCCTGAGTCTGAGATTGGGAGAGGATGAGCACATCATCCAGGTAAAACAGAAGTCGGACCGAATGAGTCCGAATGTGACCAACGAGGGAGGCCATGATCTTAGTAAAGACCCTAGGGGCCGAGGAAAGGCCAAAGGGGATGGCCCTGTACTGGAAGTGCCTGCCCTGGTAACAAAAACGTAAAAACTGACGATGCTCGGAACAAACAGGAACGTGCAGGTAAGCCTCAGTTAGATCCACCGAGGAGAGAAAATCCCCCTGGCGGATGGAGAGAAGGATGGTGGCAAGGGTCTGCATTTTAAAACGGCGATAGACAATATGCCGATTAAGGAACTTCAGATCCAAGATGGCCCTCCACCCGCCAGAGGACTTTCTAACTAAAAATAACCGAGAATAGAACCCGAGGCCCCTCTGGGAAACAGGAACGGGCTGAACAGCCTTAATTGTCAAAAGGTGTTGGATAGCCAGGTCCATCTGGACCCGCTTGTCCATACAGTGGGAAACTGGACAACTAATGAACAGCTGAGGAGGAGAGGAACGAAACTCTAGGGACAACCCAAAACGAATGATGCGCCTAACCCACAGGTCAGATGTGGAAAGGTCCCACTGATCCGCGAAGGCAGAAAGGCGACCCCCAATCCATGCTGACGAAGGGGAGCTAGCGGGACCTACGGTAAGGACGGGACCTACCCCCCCCCTGTAGGACCTACGAGGCTGAAATCGGGGCCCCTGTCTGACCTGAGAGTCGGGCGGAGGATTGCCTCTCGGAGGGAAAGATCGCTGCTGTCGTTGTTGGGAGTAACCTCCATCTGAGGGACGAAAGGAGGAGCGAAAGGACGACTGTTGACGAAAGTCAGAGCGTCTCGAGAGGGCTGGCAGTACCTTACGGTGATCTTTAGTTTCGATCAGGAGGGGATCCAGAGATGAACCGAATAATTTGTCTCCGGAGAAGGGGGAAGACGCAAGACGCCATTTATTCCTGGCATCCACTTGCCATTGACGGAGCCACAAGAGCCTGCGGGAAGTGACTGTTGTGCCGATGGCCTTGGCCGAAAAGCGAGCCGCGTTCAAGGTGGCGTCCGCCGAGAATTCAACCACGGCAAGAATCTTTGAGATATCCTGATGGGACCTCGAGTCGGTGGAAGGGATCCGTTGTTGAAGTTGACGGAGCCAGAGAATAGTTGCGCGGTTAAAGAATGAGGCTGCTGAAGACGCCTGGATAGCCCACGCCGAAGCCTGGTGGTTCTTGACAAGTGTGCGTTCTGCCCTCTTGTCCTCCGGGCGAAGCAATTCCTCAGCGGGGCCCGCAAGGGGAGTAGAGGAAGACAAAGCTAGAATGGGAGTGTCAACAGTAGGCACGTGGAGAAGACTGGAAAGGTCGGATGCCATGTTGTAAAATCGCCGGTCCAGACCGTTAGGAACGGGTCCCGAGCTGGGAAAGGACTACTGACATTGCACAACGTCCGAGAATAATTTGGGCGCAGGAACAACCTCAGCCTGAACAGCAGGCTCCTGGAACAATGATGCAGCTGGGTCCGTGGAAGCAGAGGCCATGCCAAGTCGGGCAGGGGTGCCCAGTTTGGTGATGGTTTGGGCCTTGTAAAGTAAAGACCGGAATAACTGTGGCTTAAAAAGGCCCACAAAGGAAGGCTGATCGGGTTCTAAACCCTCGTCTTCGGAAAGGTCCTGGTCCAAGACAGGGTCAACTTCAGACAAATGGCTCAAGGAGCCAGGAGAAGGAGAATGTCTGGTCCCGTGACCGGAATCCTCTATGGGAGAACAATGAGAGCGATGCGAATGGCTACGCCGGCTGACGTAGCTAGAGACCTCTGATCCAGCCCTTTGCTGGAGCCCCTGGGCAATGCCCTGCTGAATTGAGGCTGCAATCAAGGCTGCTAAGGCTGGAGGAACGTCCAAGGGCAGCGAATCCCCCTGAGGGGGCTGAGGGGCAGCAGGAGGAATAGCCTGAGAAGGCGGGGAGGAGGCCTCCTGGGACCCACTAGGAGAGGAGTGCTGAAGGGGTGGAGGAGGGACATCCATTGGATTAGCCGGAAAAACCGAAGCAGCCTCCATTGAGGTGAAGGAGTCCCCCACCACCGAAACATCTGGGGAGAGGGGGGGCATCCAGGGGCTGCTGCTGTTGAGGAGGAGGAGGAGGCAATGGAGGGGGGACAGTTGATGACTTGGCTGGAAGAGAGGCAGCCGCCTTCTCTGCTTTCTTGAAGGCGCGCTCCATTGCCTTATGCCTGCGATCCTCATGCGAGGAAGATGCAGATGATTTGGATTGGGGAGGAGGGTTGACACTTTTGGATCTAGGAGCCTTGGCAGAGGGCTGCGCTGAGGAACCCTCCCCCGAATCTGCTTCATGCGGTCTCTTGCCCCGGGAGGTGGTAGCGCGAGGGGCCTTCGATTTGTTGGCTTCCGCCATCTTAAAGCGCTAGGCAGCAGAGGCCACAAAATGGCGCTGAGAGCGCTTGCCGATAAAGAGCCGCTACTTACGGGTGTCAGGAGAAGCAGCGCTGCGTAGCGCGAAGAACCGCTAGCCCGAAGGCTTCAAACGCGGTAAACCAAAGGCGCGCCAATCAGCTGTGAGGAGAATCGCTGAAAAACTCTGCCTCCGATGTCAGGGAGACCGCTGGAGAAGCGCAGCGGTGCAAGCACGTGCGCGCCAAACGGATCTGCCGGCCGGCAGTCCGAAGCCACAAGAGCGGCTCTTCAGCGGAACCAGGCAGCAATGCCCTTCACGCTGGAGAAGAAACAGTCAAATGCCAAATTTAAATTGAAATTGAGATCGGTGCTGGAGAAATGAAAAGACACGCCTGTCCTATTCCAGACCGAGTCGAAGAACTGGTGAGCAACAGCAGGAGGCGGGACTTTTCGATTGAGCAGACTCGGTCCTATAGGAACAGGCTAGGTCGCCTCCCCAGAGTGACTGCCGCCCCTGCCTATTGGAGAATGTAGTTTGGGACTGCCACTGCTAAGATGCTGATGTAAAACAAGTCTGTATTTTTGTGGGGTAATGACATTATTTGAGCCTGGTAAAGGGGTAATTGGGTCAAACATTTTAAGAACTACTATTCTAGGAAGTTAAACAATTAGAATTTGACTGTCTAGCCTAGTATTTCACTGAAGTTTATGCGTTAACTTTCATACTATAGTTACATTTTTCACTCATTAAATCTCCAGATGAAATATTGTATAAAACACACCCTAAACTGTGGGTGTTGTCTTCCTTCACTACCAGAGATAACACCGAACTGTTTTCATTGCTGAACTCATATGAACTCCTTACTAAGCATCTGTGATGGGTTATAAACAAATTCAAAGAGATCTATTTTGTTCTTATTACATTTATGTAATTCAAATTCATGATTAGAATTGTCTTTTCATATCCTCTCAGATTGATACAAGACCCCCCT
Source organism: Ptyas mucosa (assembly GCA_012654045.1). Taxonomy (NCBI): domain Eukaryota; kingdom Metazoa; phylum Chordata; class Lepidosauria; order Squamata; family Colubridae; genus Ptyas; species Ptyas mucosa. Next base: position 6,879,810 of record WNWU01000032.1, on the reverse strand, counting down.
CCCCGTAGTTGTTATTCAACTTATATTTTTTTTAAAGAACAGGATGTTCTTTCCTATCCTAAGGGGGCTAGCAGGAAATGAAAACGAGTTTTTCTGGCAAAATAAAACTATTTGGAGAATAATTGTACTACATAAAGGATAGTATATGCTTTATTATTTTCATCATCCCAAAGCTTTATTTTCAACCATTTTTGTTGCCTGCATTTCTCCTGTGGAAAATGGATAGTACAATCTCAACAGGGTATAAATTGCAAATTGAACCTGATAAATCTGAAAAAGATTCAACATTACACCAATGAGTTTGGCTTTTCAATTGCATATTGCCATCTTTAGATTTCAAAATGTGCAGCAGATGCTTTTCCAGTCCACAAGAAAATGATAAGAAGATGCTAAGAATATAAAGTAGAACGGAAGACCTTTAATCATTGCGTGTAGTTTAGTGGTGGGCAAATTTTGGTGGCTAAGACCTCACTTAACATTTATGGAAGACTGAGGGCTCACAATGCATGGGGCCATGATGAAAAATAGGGAGAAGGGTCATACTTGAGACAGGGGGTGGAATGTTTCCCTTTTTATCAAAAGTTGGAAATATAATGTAAAACTGTATTAAGCAATTTCTGTTAGGAAATTAATACGGGAAATTCCAGATTACTTTGCACTCAGTACACTCCTAGTCAATCTATATGTGCAAACCAGAGCAGACATGAATGCCACTTAGTTCAGGTAGCAAAAATATAACTCGATGTTTATTAAATATCAGCAAACATCAAAACGGTTAACTGACAAAATGAAACAAAAGTAGAGAGAAAAATATAAATATCAGGGGAAAGATAAAAGGGCATAAGATTTAACAATAACAATCTACATTATCTATATATCTCTCTATAACAAAAGCAGAGAACTTTCCAGAGCTACTAGAAACAATACTGCAAAGAATGGAGGTGCCAAAGGGAATGCTCTTTGGTCATCCCAACCTTATCCCTTTTATGTACATAAAAATAGGAGAGCAGAGATGGAAAAGATAACTTCAAGTCATCCTCCTCTATTCTGCATTATAAAGGTTCAGTCAACAATTTTAAGGCTTATAAAATAATTTCATGTTCAAAGTATTAATCTATTACTGAATTTTATAAAACTTTGGTCAGAAGGTACTCTGGAACTCTTCCATGCACTTACATTAGAACGATTCTGGGGCACAGGAGCTACTGGGCTAGCGATGGTCCATTCTGTTACTGTCTTCTTCCACACACACACCCCACTCCTTAACTCCAGAGTTACTTAGGATCCTAATCCTCTCACCTTGAATTCTTGGGATATATTGCTAGCCTTTGCCACAGTTGATTCCCCATTCTATAAAATGACAGTGCAGAGAACTGGAATTAAGATACAGATGAAAGAGGCATTTTAGGGAAATAGAGATGGGAAATAGAACTTCACTGGTGTTGCATCTTATCAGTTACATCCTTACTCTAGGAACCAATCAATAACCTGTCAGTCTTTCTGACACAGAAGGCTTTTCTTTTAGTAGAATCTCTTATTGCATTTTATTCTTAATGTAACTTTTAAAAAAGATGTTTCATTTAGCTGTCTGGCCAAGATGAATCTTTTTGTTCACAGAAAATAATAATCTTGTAACTTATTCTTAATATATTCTTATAATATTGTCTCCATGATTGTTGTTATGGTAGGTATTTGGAGAATTCTGAGGGCAAAACATTGTGTTTCAAAACTGTGGTACAAACAGATTAATTTATGGGACAATGGTAAAGGAACACAAATGCTATTTGCATAAGCAGGGAAATCAGTCTATGTGTTTTTCATTTGGCATTGTGAAACTAACTAAGGCGTTACAAAAATTGACTAAAATTTACAGATAAGATATGGTCAGAATAAATCTTCCCCCAATCTCTGCTTTATCCAAGGGCTGGGTAGGCAGATAAGATTTATTTCTTAAAATGTACAGCAGTGAAGGAGTTGGTGTTTTATAGCAGGTTCACAGAAAGAAATTGCACTTAACAAGTAAAGCCTGCTGCTCCAGTACTTTGAGCTGCCAAAAACACATGGAATTTCTAGTCCTTTCTACTTCTTCCAGTTATCAGAGTCTTACGTACACAATCTAAATGTAGACTTATTGAGCTGAAATTGTAATTTATAAATTGTGCTGTGTCTTACAGATGAAAAGGATTTTAATAAAGATCTTGCCAGAGATTTTTTCCTTCCATATATTACTGTTCCTTCTTACCATTGACAGGAAGGTGGAGAGTGAACATCCAGCTGGGTTGTAGGTACCACGCACAACAAATCTGCAGTGCCTGATGTAGTGGCAGGAATTATGCTTTCCAGGGTACAATGAGCTTAGAACTTTAACCATTTTTTCCCTTTCCATGAAAAGGAATCAGCATTTAGGAAAGGCTTGTAAAGATTTCCCCAAGAACTAGGATATTCTTACATTTCACACAGAACACCTTCCCATTCAGTTTCCTCCTGCACCTTTCTATCTCTATGTTCCATTATACAAAAAGAAACTTCATTTAGCCATGATGAAATCTTAAGCAGCAGTCTTCTATTCTCCCAATGCTAAATCTTGGGATTTATTTCTGAATAATTATTTATAACCAGAGGTGGTATTCAGCAGGTTCTGACCAGTTCTGGAGAACTGGTAGTGGAAATTTTGCGTAGTTCAGAGAACTGGTAAATACCACCTCCGACTGGCCCTGCCCCTGTCTATTCTCTGCCTCCCGAGTCCCAGCTGATCGGGAGGAAATGGGGATTTTGCAGTAACCTTTTCCTGGAGTGGGGAGGGAATGGAGATTTTACAGTATTCTTCCCCTGCCACGCCCACCAAGCCATGCCCACCAAGCCATGCCACACCCACCAAGCCATGCCCACAGAACCAGTAGTAAAAAAATTTGAATCCCACCGTTTATAATCCTGTTTTATTAAACCGCAATAGAGCTCAAAGGCTAGATTCATATTTCCAACCAAACCTAATTTGGTTGGGGCTCAGTTCACCAAAGAAATGAACTAATCTACGAGTAATAGACACAAGGCCTTCTAAAGTAATTTCTCTTCAGGGATTGCTGTACTCTCCTATGGAGTACACTGCAGAAGTCCTGCATATACAAGACATGTTAAAGGAAAGGAACATAACAAGTACAACTCAAAGGAAATACCAAGCAACTATGCTCCATTCACAAGCCTGCCAAGAAGCTAACTATTCTTCTTACCATTGCTTTTCCCAGATCAAGAAGAGAGACAAAGAGAAGACTATTCTCAGAGAATATGCAAGGCATTTTCTTTTTCAGAATAAGCTTAATAATCAGCTGCTTGTACCTCAAATGTTCAACAGGCAGAACCCATTTCTTTGTTTGAGGAGAGGAGATCCTGTCTCTTAAATCCTTATTGGCACTGTCCTGAATCACTGCCTATCTAAAATTATGGTAAGGGAAGAATAAGTAGAACAATTAACACACTTAACACACTTGAGAATTATATTTAAGTTGGAAACTGTTTCTCTACCTCAGCTGTATACACACATATATGTCTGTATGAATGTGTATGGATGAACTCACAGATACTGTAACATTGTATGTCAGTTTTTGTGAAGACCTATATGTGCCGACCAGAAATCTGTGAATATACAGTAACAATAAACCTTGGTTCACAGCTAAACTTACGCAGCTATGTCGTACCAAAGAGGAAGAGGAAGCCTACAGAAAAGGCGATAGAATGCTGTACAATCAGGCCAGAAATGTATTAAGAAGAGAGATCAGAGCAGCAAAAAGACTCTACTCTGAAAAGGTAAGGAATCGGTTCGCAACAAATGAACCAGCAAACATGTGGAAAACTCTTTAAAATATCACCGGTTACAGCAAACCTCCATTACATGCTGAAGGAAATCAACAACTGGCAGATGACTTGAATCTGTTTTACTGTAGGTTTGAGAGAAAATTACTGCTACCCATCTCCACAATGCTCATCTCAGACACACCAACATCAGCCAAGCCTCTTACAACCTACTCCATCCCATTGGGCCCACCACCTCTGATGATTACAGAGAATGAGGTGCAAGGTCTGTTTCATAAACAAAAGCCAGGAAAAGCACCAGGCCCAGACAAGATAACTCCTTCCTGCTTAAAAGCTTGTGCTGACCAACTGGCCCCCATCTTCACTCGCATCTTTAATAAATCACTAGAGATGTGCTATGTTTCTTCTTGCTTCAAATGCTCTACTATCATCCCGGTGCCGAAGAAACCCTCCATCAAGGAACTGAATGACTTCAGACCGGTTGCTCTAACATCTGTAGTTATGAAAACCTTTGAAAGGCTAGTGCTGGCCCACCTGAAAACCATCACGGATCCACTGTTAGACCCCTTGCAGTTTGTCTACAAAGCAGATAGATCAACATATGATGCTGTTAATATGACTCTGCACTACATCCTACAACATCTTGAATCTACAAAGACCTATGGAAGGGTCCCCTTTGTAGACTTCAGCTCAGCATTCAATACCATCATTCCAGATATCTTCTCTCTATACACCAATGACTGCATCTCAAAAGATCCCTCTGTTAAAGTACTGAGGTTTGCAGATGATACATAGATAGATAGATCTATACAGAAAGAAAATGAAATAATTTCTAACATACATGCATACAATCAATATGTTCATAAATAGTGTTATGTCTAGTCAAACACTATATTATCTGAATGGTTGCAATAGAATGAGAGTACTTGATTACTACACCATCATCCATAATGTAGTAAAAAGTCTATTGAGAACTGTGAAGGTGACATGTTATCCTATTAGTTTTCAACCAAACATATTTTTGAATGGCTCTAATCATGTTTATAAGTTGCAGCAATAGTTAAGATGATGGAAAGAAGCAATAAGTTTTGTCCTTCTCCATTACTTTAGCTACTACTGAAAGTGGTTAAAATACATATTTTTAGATTGCAGCAACTGGAATACACTGTGAAGGCACTTCCATATACCTATCATTTTCACTCTACTGGAATAATCCAATTAATTCACTCTTCAGTCCATGCAAAAGGAAAAAAATAAAGAAAATAAAGAACTAAACTGAGGTAGAATTTTACATATATGTTCTTCCTCTGTGAAAATAAAAAATACAGAATTGTTCTTAAGTTCACAATTCATTAATTCAATTCAACATTTCCTTTAAAGAAATTTCCAGTGGCTCATTTAAAAAAAAAAAAAGGCTAAGAAAAGTCTGATCTGGTTAGCACTTGATGCAAGAGCACAGAAATTACCTGGGAATGAAGGCTAAACTGGGGACTTTATAAAACACAGAAGGCGGCAATTGGTGTATTGTTGCCAATGAAACTACAAGGCCATGGACATGAAGCAATCAGAAACTGAAGGACACTTTACAATGAGGCAAGAGTTTCCTTCAATGGGGCAAGAGAATACCCACAAACTCTGCAGTATTTCGCTCTTGCCAAAACAAAGACAGCTTTTTCCCAAGTAGTGTTTATGATGTACATAATTTGAAAATTGCACCTCTTCTCAATAGTTCAGAGACTCCTAAATCCTTTAAAACGTAACAACTTGCCTTCATATATAAATACTCATTCAATAGCTGTCTTAAAACGTAACAAGCTAGAATATGAAGATTTCTATTATCTCCCAGCCTTCTTCATTCAACTGTGGATGGAGTTAATCGTCATACTAAACCATGGACAGTTTTAACTATTACATACCAAATTACATGTAATGAATTTGACTGAATTTATACATTACTTTACTACCCACCATTACATCATCCCAGGTGAAGCTGGCCATCCTACTAGTCTTCCAGAAACCCCTCAAGATGTATTTTTTAAAAGCCAAACAGAGAACCTGCAATGGATTTATTGAATACGGGATTTTTTATTAACACCCTCCCATAATTTATTACATGTATATGTTATGTTCTTAATGGTTAAGATGTGTCTTTTGGTGTTTTATTGTATGTTGACCAAAGTAACATTCATGATATGGGTGTATATATAAATTTAATAAATAATATTTTTGAATTATAGGTTGAGTTACATTGATAATATAAAAGGAATGTTCACTTTTTATGGATTTGGAAGGAATTTAGTCATTCTGTTTTTAAATTAAGATTATGTTTTAAATCATATAGTCTAGCTTATAAAGATTTCTTGCCTTACATACGGCATCTACTATTGTATTACCATGTTTTGGTAATAGCTAAAGTAATAGCAGAAAAAAAAGATTTTAAGAGCATATGACTATGTATGACTGGAATTATTTGTTGTCTCTATATAGAGTAATAAACTAAAGTTTGCAAACCATAATGATGGTCTTTACACATTTTCTCTTCTGAGAATGTCCTATTCTCAGAGACTGCTTGGATAAATTCATGCAGTTTTCTTGGCAAAGTATTTTAGAAGTGGTTTGCCATTGCCTTCTTCCTAAGGCTAAGAGAGATCAAGGTGTGTTTATGCCAAGGCAGAACTACAACCCCTGGTTCTCCAGTGGCTTAATCATTACATCAAACTGGCTTTCCTTTATACAATAAATAAATACAAAGCATGGCTTAATTACAGCAATGTTTGTTTTCCGTTTTAATTTTGTCTGACTTTTCTCTCAGCTATGTTGCTCTATTTTCTTCCCTTTTCCAACAATATACCATACCTCTCATAAGCAGCAAAATGCTGCCTCATTCATATTACTAGCTGATCCAAAACACAGCATTTCTCCCAGACATGTAATGGGAGGAGGAAAATTTTCATCAGGTTTTATTCCACATCAACCTAGCTGTTTCTGAACAGAGGGATCCTAACTCTACCAAAAATCACTCTGCAGTATTCTTGTTGCTCTCCTCCTCCTGCTTTTATTTAATTTTGCCCTATGTGTACACATTAATAATATGGAGAAAGACAATGGGTTGTTTTAATAATTGTTGCTAAAAGTTTGGACATTTTATGAGAGGGTCAAAATGTTGCAAATCACTAATGTTAGAGACTAACAGCCAAACAGTATTCGGCTCAAAAAGTATTGAAATGCTCAAAAAAGAAAAAAGAATAAAAAAAGATTTTAAAAAAATTCAAAAAAGGACAAGAAGATTCTGCCTTCAGAATTTGTGAGAGCTTCATCACTGGAAGCTTTCAAGAAGAGACTGGACTGCCATCTGTCAGAAATAGTGTAGGGTCTCCTGCTTGGGCGGGGATTGGACTAGATGACCTACAAGGTCCCTTCCAACTCTGTTCTTATTCTATTCTGCTCTACAAATTCAGTATTGTCTTATAGACAAGGCACCAGCATAAACATATTTCAATAATGGTCTGGCAAACGGTCTACATACAAAACTTGCCAAGGAAACACAGTCAATAAATGAGAAAGGAATAAGATTTCATTATATCCAAGGTCAAGAAGATTGATTGAATTATCTAAGGATATATTTTAAAAGGCCTCTACTGCAAAAAATAGGGCCAATGAACACTGAATTCTGCTTCTTGAGCCAACTTTCGAAATTTTAATCCACGTGGCAGTGGGTTAGCAACCGGACAAGGCTGGTTCTCAACTAGACTTGTTTGGACATTTCCCTGCTTCTGACTTTTCCCATTTTCAGGCAAAACAAGTCTACTGGTTGGCTGCTGTGTGGAATGGCCTCTCTTTTTCATTTAGGAATGGTTTCCTCCTTGTTTTCTCCATGATATTTCTTAGCTTTCCCACACATTTCAACACACAATATATGTCCCTTCAAATTCCCTTCTCACATATTCTCCTTTGACATTGAACCTCTTGTCTTCCCTTCTCTCCTTACTGTAGCATTGTTACTAGGCTGCTACCTACAATCAATTCAACATTGGAACAAGCTGTTCTTTTAGTTCTAACCTTCCTGTCTTAGTCCATGGAAACTTTATAAAAAAACTTTATAAAAAAGAACTGTTAGTTCAAGTTTATAGGGACAAGATTATTATAAAGTGTGGAATAGGTTTTATACATGGTTGGAAAACAGAAATCAAATTAAGAAATAAGAATATAAAGTGAAATTTGATATTAACATACTGGATATAAATGTAAATAATGATCCTGCTAACAAAACAGTTAATGATGAATATTTAAAAATAAAGATAAGGAGCGGGAGGATAAAAGCTAAGAGTAAAGACAAAAGTCGATGCAGAAAGTTGTAAAATTGTATATATCTGTTGTTAGTATTGTATTTTAATGTCTGATTGTGTGTGTGTGTGTGTGTTTTCTCTTGACTTCTTTTGCTATTGTGTTTGGTTTTAAAATGTAAAATACTCAATAAAAATTATTTTAAAAAACAACAACCATCCTATATTGCAACTTTAAAGGTACTGAAAATATAAAGGGAAAGAAAGGAAAGATTTCAAGTATTATGAACAAGGAATGAAAAATAAGGGGAGCATGCTTCACCCAGAAACAGAAAGAACATCTATTGGATAGTGTAAATGTTGGATTTAAGATGTTATCATTGAATCAACTGCAAGGTTATTTAAAATGTGGAGAACATAGCAGTTCTGCAGTCCTTGTTGAAACAGCTATGCAGGAAGAGAACTTCTTCCCATCCACTGGAAGAGAAGGGGCATGAGAAGCTTTCAATTAGAGCCAAGAGTACTACTAGCTAAAAACTATCCATTCTGAAAAGCTTAGGAGTGCAATAACATTTATTCCAAAACAACACGTAGGCTAGATTTTATCCTAAGAATTTGTGTAGTTGCGGTAGGATATTGGTCAAATTAATCTAGGTATGCAAATCATGCGGTAGTCCCAAAAAGCTTGGATGAGAAGTGAAACATTTCAAAGAAAAAACCCAAAAGTCCAGTTGGCCTTTGTAGAAACATTTTTGGGGAAACATGACCCTATGGATGATTGAGAATCGCCATAGATAACTCATGTAGTAGATTTGGCGCTTAAAAAGCCCTTAATACGCTGCATATTGTATTTTTACATAGAATGCTCATCTGAAAAAAGGCATTCAATATTTTAAATTTAAGCTGACAAGTGTAACAAACTAATGATATTTGTGGCCTCCATTCAGAAACTACTGAATTTCAGTCAACTATATTCACCAGCATTGTTTTAACTGAAGGATGATTAATTCCTAACTAAATACAAATTATAAAAGCTTTAATCACTTATTTATATTCATAGCCAAGTTAAACAGTTTGAAATATTTAAATCAATATCATAGGAACAATTGTTCTAATACATTTAAATGAATTTGTATAATAAAGTCCAAATTCTCAAAAAATTCTTCAGATTTAAATGGAAGGATATCAGATTTATTCCAGTAACTGAATAATCTAATTTGGATCTTAACATGATTTAAGGAAGTTCATAGGAAAAAAGATTTCGCTTTCCTTCTTGAAAATACTGTACCTCAGATACCCAAAGCTACCTCTAAAGTCATTCCATCGGAAGGCCTTCCTAAGGAACATAACACAGGGTATAGGGAAGATTAGATAAAACATTTTCTAGAATCAACTTGAGTTAATTTAGGATGGTTGGGTTGTATGTTGCACTAGTCTATGATTTGTTTAAATACAATGTTGATAAAATTAATCAGAACTGGTTGAATTTTCCATAATATGCAATACCACGAGCCATGCCTTACGAATCACAATAGATGGGACATGCAACAAGCTAAGTTAAAATCAACTAAGCCACATTATAGTTTACTGTGTTGAATGAACCATGCCACTAGCTAAATTTATAGATTATGTTAGATTTTGGGTGCATGGATCTCTGGGTTCTGGAACTTTTTAACATATTTAGTTATGGATGAGGTTGCACTATCCCAAATGGACCTGGTGCGTAATCTGGATGTTCTCTTGGATTTACAACTCCTGCTCAGTAAGCAGACCTTCCTGTGCAGAACTTGGAGCCTCTAGAATGGCCCATCTTACACTGCTGTTCCGAACTTGCACTGGTTTCATTTGTTTCCAGGTCCAATTCAAGCTGTTGGTTATCATCTTTAAGGCCTTATGGGTCCAGGATATGAGAGAAACGAAATTATCCTCATAGGATTAGCCCCTTCCACCCATGCCAGCAGAAGAGGCACGGTTCAGACCCTGTCAGTCAAAGAATTTTGGCTGCTGAAGGCCAGAAGAGCCTTTTCTGCCATGGTACCAATCCCTGGAACATTCTCCCCCACTCCAAGGTGAGATCCACATCCACCCTTCTGGCCTTCCAACAGGGCCTGAAGGCCTGGCTCCATCTGCAAGCCCTAATAAGTGGGTGGAATCTTGGTTAATGGATTAGACAAACCCCACTCCCCTTTGTTCCCTTTAATTAAGTTTTAACTGAATTTTAAATCTATGATTTTTATTTCTTGTTTTAAGGTTTTATGTCATATTTTAAATATACTACTGAAAGCCACCCAGAATCCTGTGTGGTTGGATTAGCGGTTTAGTAATAAACAAATAAATAATAAAACTACCAAACATACTATTTTACCACACCTGGGGAAATTTAATCATTTATTAATTGAAAGCATAACTTCAATAATATAAAGCTAATTTGTATATAGTATTATTAAAGGTAGTTTAGCAGCATCAGACAAACTCCACAAATTTAGCAATCTCTGTCTGTGCTGCTGAAGTCTATTCAAGTGGGAATATAAATATTTTAAATAGCGTAACTTTTAGGAACATACTTTTTGTTTTAGCATTAAAATTAATTTGCAGATGTACTGTATATACTGTATAGAAAATTATTTTTTCCCTACATATTCTTACACAGGGAATGGGCAGTATTGGTTGTTCTTGTGAATGAACTTGGATGGAGATATTATGCCCCTCATCCTTTTAGATCTTTCAGTGGCCTTTGAAATGATGTGACTGGTATTCTTTTGAACTGGCTTTGACAATTAAGGACAGTGTTTTGTGGGCAATTCCAAGCAATGAAGGCACAGATGGAGAAATCAGTAAGGCAGTGATTCTATTAAGCTTTGCCACAGAGTTTACTGCATTTCTGCTGCTCTTTAACCTATACTTGAAACTGCTGGGAGAGATCATCTGTTGGTTGCTGATGATACGCAGTTGCACACTGCCAACTTCAAATCAGATGGGAGATGCTGTCAATATCTAATATCAGTGTCCGGAGGCTGTCAGGATCTGGATATGAAACAAATTGAGGTTGAATCCCTGCAAGACAGAGTTTCTGTTTACTGGGGTTGTTTTAAATGATCTGGTTTAATCTTTGATGGGGCAGCATCATGGACATCCTGGATTCATAGCTATTTCTGAGATGGAACGACGGACGCCTTTGCCAAATTCTAGTTCAGTGATGGCGAACCTTTTTGGCACCGAGTGCCCAAACCAGAACGCGCACACCAGAGCCCCAGAAACCTAAAGACCAGCTAGCCGGTGTGCATGCATGCGTCGGAAACCGGAAGAGCAGCTGGCAATGGCACATATGTCCACAGAGAGGGCTCTCCGTACCTCCCTGGCACATATGCTATAGGTTTGCCATCATGGCTCTAGATGGTCACCAGTTATCATCCTAATAGAATGACAGGTTCTTGCAACAGTAACTCATGCCCCAATCATACTTACTTGGATCACTTAGAACAGGGATTTCTAAACTTTTTGCCATCATAATTCCGCTTAGGGTAATTCTAATGTACGTACCTCCACTAAAAATCCAAACATTAAAACAAACACATCACTTAGAACTGTATTCTGGGAAGATGGATTTATTGTAACAATGCACAACTAAAAGGTTCTTCACACAGCCCCTGGACTCTGCGTCTCTACAAGAGAAGTACATTTTATAGTTTGGGAAATTCTGACTTTGAAGTTTCAGATAATCAAGAACACAAAAGCCTGGACAATCTGGAGTTTGTCAACATGGACAAATGGCATCTGTGCTCTGGTCTATGCATTGGCTTCCTATTAGCTTCCGGGTTCAATTTAAAATGCTGCTTTTAACCTTTAGGGCCCCACATAGTTTGACACCAAGGTACTTGAAGGTCCTCAATTAGGTAAAATTGACTCATCTCACCATATCCCAGGAGAAATCTGCTGTTGAGTCCCTGTCTCTACAAGATTAGGAGTTCAGTGATAGAGTGCAGTTGATTATTAAGTAATGGAAATCTTGCAATGAGTGGGATGAAATAACTTCTGTTTATTATTATTCTTTCTTTCTATATACAGTAACTGATTTAGATCCCACTAGTCTTGCACTATGTCCTATTTATGAATTATGTATTTGTATTCTTGTTATATAAAAATGTGTGAAAACTACTTATATGTATTGGATGTGTTGTGTCTTGAATAACTTCTAAAATATAAAGGTGAAATACAAATAAATAAGTATGCATTTGATATTACAGTATTCCCTATGTACTGCCATGTTTGTTTAGATTAATGCACATTTAATTAGGATAACAATGACTCATGCATACTTGAACAGTTTTTGAGATACAGTTCTGGTAGAGTTCTAAACTATGAGAAAATAATTTTCTCTGAATGAAGTGAAACTTCAAGTATAAGTAATCATGCATTAAACACAATATCCCTGATTCACAATCTAGTTAATCTTTCTCTTTTTAATTTTAATTTTATTATACCATTCTGCCCATATAGTACTTCTCATAAGCCTTCTTGGACTCTAGGTGGAAGGAAACAGTGGGAATGACTCAATCAGTTTTAGAAAAAATGCCTTTTGCTTCTTCCAGCACATAGGGGCAATATAGAGCCTCTCTAGGAAGCAACATACTTTCCTGTCCTTTGGCTTTAGAACTGCTGCAGTCTCTCCCTCCCTCCTTCTCTCTCTCCACTCTCTGCAGCATTGTGAGATTTAACACTCCTACAAAAAGGAAAAGGCACCGTACAGGAAATCTGGGAAAGCTGGTAAGGAATTTCTATCAGTTTCTAAAATGAGAATGGGAAAAAAAGCAGGATTACTTCGACAGGAATCATTATCTGCTGTATGCTTTTATGTAAAGGTTGCAGACTTGGATAATTATCTGATGGCAAGAGACACCTCCCCTTTCCCTGCCCTCAAGAGTGCTTTTGTACAGTTAATTAATGCAAACTTTCATGCAAGAAGGAAGTAATTATAACTGTGTATTCCCTTTTAATGATAGAGAAGTATGCAACCTCTTCCTTTCCAGGGAGATTCAATCACGGCAAATAACAGATGACTTACTGCCATAATGAAGTTGGCAAAATCCCCACATTCTAAAACAGTAACACTAGTTCTGAATGTAAAAGCTTATGAAGATGATAAATTATTGTGACAGAGTTGAGGGAATGAGACTGCAACTGTGGAGATATTTTTCTAAAGGTTCACCTTAGTCATCAGGGAAAAAAACTCAGAATTATAAAAAAATAATTACATATTGGAGAAGGAAAATACATGTAAAAATAGACTGTACTGAACGTTGATGTGGGTGTGCCTGATTAGGTGAGTGGCAGCTTGAAAGAAATGGAAAGCATCTTAAGTGTAGATGTACATGCTGAAAAACCTGGGAAATAGAAACTGTGTTTCTTTAAAAAATAAGAGAAAAAACTCTTATATTAAGAAATGTGAAACTTTAAACACAAATTTACAATTATGTCACAAAACTATATTTACTTGTAAGTAATTCCCATTCAGGTTAAGCATAAATTACTATTAAATATTGTATATACTGGTTGCCAAAGTTGTATTGAAATGTGGAAATTACTGCTGAATAACATGATTATAATTAGGTTCTACAGCATAGATGTAGTTTTTAAAGGCTGCAGTTCTTTGCCCTGAATGCATAGGAGTAACCCTTATCACAGTAGGATTTACTTTTGAGTAAACACCTTTGGCGTGGCTTGAATAGATGAAGCAGGTGATTGCAGATATGAGGATTGGCTAATATGAAAGGAGCTCGATTTTGAAAGTAGGGACAAAAGTTAATATGAACTCAAACTGATTGATTTTTCAAGCCACATACTGAAGTTGTCCTTTTGAAGCCTATTTGTTTAAATTATTTAACGGATATTGAGATGGCTAAGATTATGCATAGTACTTGATAGAAAAATGATTTTAATCCACATTTGGATAGTTTACTATCAAAGGAACGCAAAAGCTAAACGGCACTGAGGCATGGCTGCGGAAAGAAAAAGGGAATCGAAAAGATGCGGAGAGCTGCGTGGTGAATATTAAGAGTTCTTAAGATACTTACCGGGAGTAAATAGAAAAATCCCCATTTTATGGGTTCCTTTGCTTTGGAATGGGATTGTTTGCAGGCACGGTGCTCGCCTGCTAGACTGGGACAAGATGCAGGCTGGCAAATTTCGGAGTGCACGCTAGGCAGTGCAATGCTAAAAAAGAAAAAGACCCAAACTGCATGTGTGAACCCGCCATTACTCTAGCCATTTTGTTATAGTCGTTATCTGAGCGGCGGAGCGAAAACATGGACCGCGAGGGCCACGTGAGCTTGAACGATCGAAGGTATAACGGCCGTTTTTGTTTTTTTTTTAACGCGCGTTCCACCTCTGGAGGGTTAACGTTCGGCGCAGAGATGCCCGACCTGCGACAGCCACCCCGCCTTAAAGATGTGCGAACATATTTTCCCCGCCCCTGGTCGATGTAGCTGAAGCCCAGAGAATATCTGGCGAAAGAGGGCGTGGAACTGGGCTCCACATCCTGGCGAAATGAGCGAATGAGGGACACGGCGGGGAAAAGCAAGACGTTCCGCTGGCCGGCGCGCCCCAAGAGGACCACCCTCCCGTTCGCTTGCCTCGGAGTCTCCGCCTTCAGGCGTCGTCCGTGGCTGCGGGGAGATAAGAAGCCGCAGCTTGAGGCCGATTCCCTGCTCCGGCGCGGGAGAATGTATTGAAGCCCCAAACCTTTCATCTCCGTGGAGGGCCGCCTCCCTTCTTAGTCCGCCCCGCCCCGCCCCCCCGTTCCCTTGGAGAATAGAGCCGAGTTTGCAACGAGGACCCCAGGCCGGGAACCGGTGTGGGCGGAAGGGGCGCTGCCATTCAGTCCGGCCCCGCGAGCCCCTTCCTGCCAGCCACTGAGCGGCCCACTCCGCCCCCTCGTGGCTTTGACCAGGCTCGGCCCTCCCCTCTCTCCCTCCCTCCGTAGGAGGTGCTGCTCTCCGGCGAACCAGCCAGAGCGGCAAAGGCAGCAAGAGGGAAACGCGAAGCAGCCTCTGCACCCCTTTCGGCCGAGGGAAGAGATAGGTGAGGCCTTCGGAGCAGGGGAGGGTGGGCGAAGCGGGAGGGAGGGGCGGGTGGCTGGGGTTGGGTTGGGTTCTGGTGCCGTGGTTCTCGCCAGTAACCCCGAATGAGGGTTTGAACGTGACGGTACTGTTGCTGGTTGTTTTTATTTTTGCACTGCGTTTTGTTTGTGGTTTTTGGAGGGAAAGGTATCTTAAAGGGTGGGACAGATTCTCGGAAGGCATTGGAAGGGCTTTGACCAAAAAAATAAAGAGACGAGGAAGGATAGCAGATAATGCAAAAGGCAGAGAGAGTCGGGATTGTGGGTATAACTAAAACGAATGCTGGAGTTTCCATGGCAAAGAGTAGGAGCTGCTGGGAGGCTTATTTGCAAATAGAAGGAGCCGAATATACGCGGGACTGGCTGAGTATTCCTTCCTGTGATAAGTTCATGGTTTTTAAAGAATGGGAGAGTTCATAAACCATTGGCAGAGTAAGAGCCAGTTGCTTAACTAGCTACGAAGTCAGCTTCGCTTAGGTTTTGCTACGAAGTTTGTCACAGTTTTTAAGATGTAGAGACTCTTCTGATTCATGATCATTCTTAATACTGTTTTGCAGAGCTTGGGAGAGTTCAATTTTAGGTTGTTTCTATTCAGTAATTATGTGAAAGAGCATGCAGGGCTTTTAAGACTGGGGTGGCTATTTAGATTTGGGGATATTGCTACTGCTGCCTTGATTACTGTAATTTAGGCTTTATATGCTAATTACACGTGGAGTCACCTTCATAAAGTCTTTATTTTGTAACTGGGCTACAATGTTTCATTTAGTCGCTGCCAATGTAGACAATATAAATAAGTGTTGTGTCTTATAAATAAGTAGCATTGGATTATTCACTGTGGTCCATATGCCCTAAAGAACCCAGTGCCTTTACCTATGAGGTGGATTTTTTTACTACCTTTCCTGTTGATATTCTTTTGTTCTGCTGCAGGAAACTGGAATACAGTGGTAATTGATGCTTTACTTCTTATTTGTACATAATACACTGTTTATGTCCTTTTAGGTTCTGTCCTGCACTTTTGTTTCTGAAATGTATTGTTAAATAATGGAAGAGAGGATGCTAGGTAATGTTCATGCTTCATTTCTATGGAATATATAATTGGCCATTATACTTCTTCACATATATGGCTGAGGTGCTGAAGCCCTTTTTAGAAAAGCAAAGATAGATGCACTAATTGCCAAGTGAAAGCTAGCACATTTTTCTACCAATCATTTGTAGTGTTGTCCCCACCCTATTTCCTTCAAAGTAGGCCCTGTTAGATGTAATGGAGCATTCATATAAACATAGCATTCTGTACAACAGATCTATCAGTGCAACTTCATAGATTTTTCGGTATGTTTGATTGCAAATTGTATTTGCACATCTACATTTTTTGTAGATAATATAAGTTAAATGTTCTGTATTGGAACACAATAGTGTGAAAATGCTATATAAATATTTTCTCAATTTACTTTTTCTAGATTTCCCACTTAATGTATTGTACAGTACTGTACATTTGCTAACATCTTACATTGGGTGAAATTTCATAAGAGGCTGCCTTTTGTGACTTTTCAAAAATATTCATCTTTTTATATATGCCAGAACTTGTAAGGATTGTATTTAATGAAGTGTTTGTTTTTTTCAAAAAAGGGTGCCTGGTTTTCATTTATTTCCTTCTTGCCCCCGAAAATGGTATTTCTCAGTATTGGGGAAATAAGAGATAAGATAAAATAGATAAAATAATCTTTGTTTTTTAATTGTAAGCACACTGGCACACATTAAAAATGAAATTCTGTTGCCTGCTCTCAAAAAAAAGTTCTGGAATACAGTGTAATATTGCATACAGAGTTGAAAATAAATATAGGGACTTAATTTACATGATAAAAGAGCATTTTATTCTGCAAAACTAACACCAAATAAAGCTGATTTCTGTTTTGTTGAAGATCGTAATTAAAAATCACTGTTTCAAAGAACCAAAACTCCTTAGTTTCTTTTCTTTGTTATTTAATAGAGTTATCCAAGTTAAAGCTATAGACTTATGTAATACTTTTCATATACTTCATCTTGTGAAGTATTTCAAATATTACTTTTCTGCAATCTTAGGCAAAAACAAAAAGTTTAATCATTAAATTGATAATGATGAGAAAGTATCAAATGGCTGTATCATATTTCAACGTTACAAAAACATTGTCAAGTAATGTAGCTTAGTTTACCAAATTAACATGAAAATATACAGAATGTTCATCCTGTACTTGGCTAATGGTTGTTTTAGGCCTCTATGGTTGTTTTAGGTCATAAGTTATTAAAGCCTGTAGTAGACTGATGTGCTGTACTTACAATATACATCTTAACTGTGATTTATTCTGATAAACAGTTTTCTGTTTGCAAATGCTGTCTTTTGGACCATGATATACATTATTGCTATTGTCTTTTAAGAAACAGGATATATTTAAACAGTAATTCAGAAATTACAATTGTCCTAGGCTAGGTCAAATGTGTCTGTAGGTTGAAAGAAAGATTCTCTCTCTGTCTCTCTCTCCCTCTCTCCCGCTGTAGAAAATAAAGTTTTCTCCAGAAAAAGTGTTGTATGAACTACATTTTTTGTTTTCTCTATTGTAGAGAAATGAATTAAATTTAAGACACATGGTTTTACAGGCTGAACTTTGCTTTAAAAAAATCCAACTTTTTCAGAAACTAAGGCCTATAAATCACATTCCTTTATTATCTTTATGTTCTACATTTTGATAACATTTTTTTAATTAAAAATAAACACTACCTAGCTGAAAACATTTATTTAAATAGAAATTTAGGATGTTAAATATAAGATGTTTAGCTTACATTTAATTCCATTGCATTCCCTACTTTTTGGATTCCTTCATAACAGTATCTTCCCTATGTTTTAGAGGTTGGAAATATTAATAGATCTCCATCACATAAGGATAGTTTTGGGAATCCTTGGAATAAAAGCGAGAGTATCCTAAAAATACTCTGTGTACTGAGTTACAATACATCTACTATCATGATATGGTAGTATGGTAGTAAAGAAAACATATCTATCGTGCATTTGGGTTTTCCATCATGACATGGAATCTTGCCTGCAATAGCACATCTTCAAATAAGTTTTTTTTTACAGCTTAAACTGCTGTTTTAAACTGCTTTTAAAAAGAATCTGTGATTGTCATAGTTTCAAGCTGCCAATTTTTGTACTGTGGTGAATCCAGATTCTTTTATTTACGTTGCAGATGCAATCCTGCAGATGTTCAAACCCCATGACATTGGCTGCTGGCCAAAATATGGCATTCATCTTTTCTCTGCAGGTGTCCACTATTGTTTGATGGAAACTGGGAAGGAATGGCAAAGGATGAATCGTTCTGTGATTGTTCTGTTCCTGACAGGTTTCTCACTAGTATTTGTTACTTCACTAGCATAAGAAAAAAATAACAGTTAAGCAGCTGAGCAGGCATAAGTGGCAGGTTCTGTAATGTATATCTTTGAACTTTTGAAGATAGCTAAAGTTATATTTCATGGATTATGTATTTTCATGATGCTGAGAATCTTATTTGTAATGTAATGTCTGAAATTTTTCAGCTTTACGGGTTGGGTAGTCTTTAGAAAATGCTATATTTTCAAATATAAAATGTAAAACTGAAACATCTTTAGACTTAAAGGTATACTACGTGTTAGCATGGTACCAAATTCAAATGTCAATGTTATTGTTGTTTGCAAGTGGATAGTTCCCTTAGCTTCTGTGTAATGGAGAAGTAATACATTGGCATACCCCTTTTTCACTGTATCTTCCCCTGCCATAGGCCAAACCATATTCCATACTGTCCCATCTTTTCCTAAGCATATCTCATAACACCAATGAACAGTTAATAAAATCAACAAAAAAAGCAGTGGTTCCTCCGGTAGAGTGCATGTTTTTTCCAGCGTTCATTCGTGAAGACAAATAAGACAAAAGAATTACATTATAGTGATGTAACATGAAGTTTATCAGAGCCTAGATTACTTCAGTCAGGCTATATTTATCCAAGAAAGATGGAAAATGATGAGCAACACTTCAAACTCAGTAGGTCATGAGAAGGATGTGCACTTTTTTTAATCTAAAGGGAGAAAGTGCCTTGGCTTCTGTGTGGGTGAGTGAATTTCTAATCAGTGGCTCTTAGAGAAACTGCATGTTTCCTGTGCTATCCCAGTAGCTACATGGTCCCTGGAAAATACGCTCCTCAGTTAAAGAAGCGTTGACAGCACTGCTAAGCTGTACACTTGCTTTGATTCAGTTGTGGCCATATGCAGAACAGGTTATGTATCTGCTTCTCAGACTTCTAAACTGGACAGCCACAACGTCTCAATCTCACTAGATGGTATGCAATTGTGGACAACCAGTCTTTATCAAGAGTTCTTAAATAATGTATAGCATAGTGAGGAAGGACTTCAGAGCAAGATCTCAAGGAGAGAAAAAACTTTCACTGCTTCCTCACTAATAATTCATTCATAACTATCTTAAATAGTTTATTTATTGTTACAAAGGAGGAGGAAGATATATGAAAAGTACTATTTTTATATAATGTGCATGTTTAAGATTTGACACATTTTTACATTTTGAATTTGCTTTAAAAGTTATGCCATTTAAAACAAAATAAATTGAAATGATATTTTTATCAGAACTCTCCATATCTGTTTGATTAGAGACAGAAAATATAATTCTGTGAGAACAGTGCCAATTTGTGAAGGAATCTCATTAAGTAAAATAAAACTCTGATTTTTTTCATCCTACTTATGTATTTGCAGACAGAACAAATGAATGGGAGATGTATCATCTCTATATATGTTCTCTGGGTGCCGGAACAAGAAAACAGAGCTAAACTTAGACATTGTACTTAATATAGTTTAACTTTGTTGAATAAGACATAATAGTTTATTTCACTTAGTGCTAAATTATAAATCATGGTTAATGAACCACATTGAGTTTACATTTCTTACTAAACCAAAAAATCTTAAGGTGACTTATTAATTCATTCTAGATCTTTAAGGAAAGTTATGGTCATAAAAGATTGTAGCACTCATTCATATTTTCAGCAATATAATATGCTAAAAAGGTGCCAAAGATACTTGCGGATTAAGATTGTGATATTCAGATTATACATCAACTATAAGTGATACCCTAAGTAATACCCTAAGTCCATGATGGCAAACCTATGGCACGCGTACCGGAAGTGGTACGCAGAGCCATCTCTCAGAGTCTGGCAGCCATCGCCGGTTGCTCTTTCAGGTTCTGGCGCACATGTCCGTGCCGGCCAGCTGGTCTTCACACACGCTGGAACGCTGGAAACCGGAAGAGCAGCTCCCTGGCGCGCATGCCAGTTCTTCCGGTTTCCAGCGCTCTGTCACACACTCACACTCCTGTTTTGGCGTTCAGTACCAGAAAGATTTGCCAACACTGCCCTAAGTGATAGTCATCTTCGAGATTTTAAATATAATTTGTGTATGTGTGAAGAAAAAAAATTATAAAACTTTCTATTGTTGTTTGCTACCTCAAACATTTTTATTGTTGTTAGCTGCCTTGAATAAATCTAATAATTTAGATTATTAACATGTTTGCACCAGTATTAGAATAAAGAATGATCGACTTCTGTAAAGTTAAAATGCTAAACGCTTTTTTAAGCCCACATAGTTCAGCATTTGGGGACTTCTTGAAGTTTTTTTGGTAGAATTTGTTTGCATTGCCTTTTTTTAAGATAAAGGCAAAATAGTAAATTGAAGTGAAGCTTTGCCATCACGTAGAATATTAGCATTAAACATATAAGAACAGATAATCTTATTTTCTACCCTTGTAATATAAATTATATGCTGCTTCCAGTGACTAGTATACTGAAATATACCAGTACTGAATAAAATTATATATTGAATCCATGCTACTTGAGCTGAGATATTACTAGAGAAAATAAATCCCTCTCTTATACAAGGCAACCTCTGAATATATTTTAGCTTCAGGTTTCACAAGAACCTGTTGTACAAAATATTGGTTAACAATGTCACCTGCCTATAATAAAATAGTGATTAATTGTAAGAGTATGTTTGAAGTACAAAATCAAATATGCTTCTCTTAGATATTAAAGTTGTATATGGAAATAATCTATCCTTTCAATGTTTTATACTTGTGCATTCTATTCATAGTGTAGGTATCTGATATATATCTTTTACTAATACACATCAAGGGTGATACTGTAAGTGCACAATAAAAATAAATCCAGATATGATTTTCTTAGTGTTTAATTTGAAGGAATGTATATCTTGCAGATATTTCTAAAATGAAAATTGTTGATGGTGATAGAGAAAAACTAAATTGAAGCCAGAGATCTAGTCAACTTTCCAAATAAATTCTAAGGAAAGTGTGAGTTCCTTGATAACTGTCTGACAATTTCATGGTTAGTCGTGATCTTGAGGGAATATTTGGAAATCATGACACTTGTTAGCATAGACAAACTTCTAAGATATACATATTCATATAAAGATACATGCCTGTGAATAATTAAATATTGGATGATCTTAAAACAGATTTCTAATATAAATATATTTTTCAAACTCAGTTCTAGTGTTTTCATGTTTCAATTGATAGAGGGAAGTGTAGGCTTAAAAACAGGCACTCTTCTGTTTCTGGGATATTTGTAACTTCCATCATATCATAAGCTAAAATCGGAAATGAGGAAAGGGTGGTATTTAATGTATGTCAAACTGACTTATTCTCTTGAGCCACCTCATACTCTTGAGCCAACTCCCTCTCTCCCCAAGAAGAGAGAAAAGAGGCACATTTTGTACTTTACTTTAATTTTGACCTTAATATTAAAAGAGAGGTAACAAGCCCATGATAACAGTATGTTAATAATCAGCTGAACAAATATTGAAGAAGAAACAATTTGTAAACTATGTTGTCTTTATAAAATTTATGTTCATGTTTAATTTTTGCAAAATTAATAGTTTAATTTTAATAGATTTTTTTTCCCAAAATCAACTCTCTATAACAAATTTTTCTCTAGGAATCTCTCTCTCTCTCTCTCTCTCTCTCTCTCTCTCTCTCTCTCTCCGTCCCTCTCTCTCTCCCTCCCTCTTTTTCTCTCTCTCTGAATAATTCTTAATTATTTGTGTGAATAATGGTTATTTTCTCAACTCAGTTTATTTCACTAGATGGAAATTATTCCACAAACATTGCCATTTGCAAATAAAAATGTACTTATTATAGTATTTATCATGTTTGTGCATTTCTTGAACAAATAAATTATTGGGTTTTTTTGTATTACTATAGGTTTGTATTTCCATTGTTAGAATCACACAATTAGAAAGAGTCATTTAGGCATTTGACTGCAATGATTTGGTTAAGTTAATTATTCCAATCTTAATTAGGTTTTGGGTAGTTCTTTGTCTTGTAGGGAATAGGAATTTCAATTGCAAAAAAATAAAACTTTCAGGAAGAAAAAAATACTTTTTTCTTGTGTGAATTTGTGCACATAGTCACAATAGAAATTTTGCATTTTGGGGGGCAGCAAAAAATAAGTTTTATTGATGCCAGAATTTATGGCACTTCTACTAATGGACAGTACTACTGTCCATTATTGTCTTAACTAACTGAAACTCTTGTGCAGAAAATACATCAAACTTTCAATTTATGTGGGATATGGCTGAGTCAGGGGTGGGTTCTATTTACCTTTACTACCGGTTCGCAACGGGAGCGTGCATGCGCAGATAATCAATTATGACATCCAGGCGGGTTTCAGACCTCACGCCACTTTTACTACCGGTTCTAAAGAACCGGACAGAACCGGGAGCAACCCACCACTGGGTTGAGTTTGCTGAGTTTGGAAAGTGCATTCAAGAAAATGGCACCATCAATGAAAGAGGGAATGGAGGGATGATACTGGGAACAGTGGAGATGTGAAGCAGTAGGATATGCCTTGCTGGAATATTGATAGAAATGGCTGAAAAAAGAGAAAGAAGAAAAGGTATAGGAAGTCAGGTGGTTTAAAAGTATGTTTCCTATTAATAATTGACTTACATTTTGAATCTTCGGGGAAAAGATTACTAACTGTAATACTTTTACATGTCATAATGTTTATTTTTAACATTAACTTCCTTATGCTTAAAATACTACTATGTATTTTTTTATATAGCCTCAACAGGTGGCAGCACCTTTTTGATTGGTGCTGTTGGGAGATAAGCAGGATCGGACTTGATTGGTAATTGTATTGACCACCTAACAATTGCAGAACAGTGGGTTAGGCTGAGAATTATAAATAAACATTTATAGAATGTTTATTTATCCTAGAAGCAAGCAGCAACAAATCCTGTGTGTCTATAGCACATCCAGGAAAACTGAACAATGTGGTCACTAGGAATTGACTAGGAACTAATACCTTCTTTAACTTGGTAATTTTTTTATTATAGTAGTTACTGAACCTATTCACTACTGCTTTTGGAAAGAAATTGCACCTCATTGTTTTATATACTTAATTCAAGTGTAGTGCAAATCAGAGTCAAAAAACAGATGAGGTTGTTTGAAGCTGTTCATGTTTCAGTCTGGGTCTTGTATATTCCAAAATACAGACAATTCTCATTCTCTCTCTCTCTTCCTTTCTTCATATTCTTTAGCAGCCATGACATATGTAGATCCTTAGTTCTATGCAAAATAAGAATTTAAATCACCCTTGCTCTGATTTCTCGGCATGTGCCCAACCAGGGGACTAAGACATATTGAAATTAAAATGTGTTATTACAGCCAAACAACCTCCTTAACAATATTGAGGTATAATGTTAAAAACATATAATCCAAGTGGGTCCTTTGTTAACAGCCGCTAGTAGTTGCTAAAACTCTTAATCAGAAGCATTTAACCATTGCAGTATTGTGCTGCAAAACGCTAGTTGTGTAAATATTGTTTTCTTTTAGAGAACACTGAAATTGAACTAGTACAAAAGTATTGTACCGATAGAAATAAAATTTACTGATATAAATAGATCTGAATGAATATCATTGGTAATTCCTTTCATTTAGAATTCGTTGAAGAGCTTGTGAACAGCATGGGTTGCTCAACCTTGGGAATTAGTGATTTTAAAAATGCTACGTTCTGTGCTTGCTCAGAAGATAATTGTCTTTAAACAAAAAACTTTGTTCATTGCCATACCAAAACATGAAAAGTAAAAATGTGATAGTCAAACCTGCAGATACTGTAGGTGTATTGGAATGAATGTCCTTTGACATATTTAATGTGTACTTACTATATGGTAACATGACACTGTATTGCTTGTTATAAAAGTAAAATAATGTTAAGCATGACTTGTGACTACATACATTGATGCCTTTTTTTTTTTTGGCAATAGAGTAGGAATGATTTCCTTTTAACTTAAAAACTACAAAGTGAATTTTTCTACTTGTCTATTCTTCTTTTAGGATTTTGGAGAACCATTGCAGAAAGTCTTTTGGCATCATGGTGTTTAATAAGGTGGTTCATGTAGTGCTCCAGAATACAACTTGACTGAATTTTGGGTAGATAATTTTGATATGCTCTAAAAACTTTTCCAAATATCCAGACTTTTTCAACAGCTGAATGACCAATAGCTAAAAGGACATTAATTCATAATTATGTTCCCTAATAATAGAAAATTGGTATGGTCAGAATTGAGATAGATTTTTTTTCTGGAATTAATACAAATGCAAAGCAGAGTTAATTTGATTGTTTATGATGGAAAGTTCATGATAGGAAGTTAAAATAATTTTTGAAGAATAAGAAAAGGAGACAGGTTGAAAAAAATTAGAGTGAAAGTAAAATACTACAGAAAAAAAGGAATGGATCCTATATGAAAAAAGTATTAGGAGTTAAATGATTTTATGAAACAAACATGTAAACAGTAAAAAGGATTTTTGAAGCTCCTTGGAACAAAATGAGAAGACTTATGTTACCAGCTGCCCCAGCAGTACATGCAGTTATAATATGGCAGTGCTTCTCAAATAGTGGGGCGCGCCCCCCCTGGGGGGGCGCGAGGCTCCGTAAAAGGGTGCGCGTTTGACCTCGGCATCTGATTGGCTGTCCAAAACCCTTGTGACACGAGCCTGTCGGAGCCATCTTTAGTGTGGGACGTCCATCCACACTTACTTTGTTGCCCGACGGATGTGCGCCCAATTGATGCTCAAATGACTGACAATGACCTTCTCCTGTGAAACATAACACTGCCCCAATTAATCAAACTTGCTAAAGAAATCGGGCTACCGCTGCTGACATTTGCATCAATAGTGAGCATTAAGCCAGTACATGTGACTGCGCATGCTCCTCCCTTTCAAGGAGAACAGACCTTTTTCTAATAATGATACTATTTACAGTTGCGCGGGGGGTGCGAAAAATGTTTTCTTCTTCCTAGGGGGGCATGACAGAAAATAATTGAGAAGCACTGTAATATGGGAATGTGACAGAGAATGCTTGATGGAATAATGAAGTGAAAGGACTGCAGGCAAAATATGTATGAGCATGAATGAATAAGCACCTTTATTATGGCCATTGATTAGAATTATATGTATTTCTTAAATAGAACTTAATAGCTAAAGATGCATAGAAATTTCTACGTAAATTGAGGGACTCAAAATGAAGCAAATAAAAATATACTAAATACAAAGAATGTGTATACAGTAGTGGCCAAAATTGTGGAAACCTTTTGGGAAAAGTGTATTTTTGAGATTTGATGGCTAATAACATCACTTTTTTTTTTTTTGAGTTTCAAGATAATCATATTCCACTGCTGGAATGGCCTGGGATTAACTCAATTGGAAATGTATGGAGCCAACTAAAGAAACTTGTTAGTCAGAACCAACCCAGCAACCCAGTTAATAGAAGCAATCATTCAATCTTGGTTTCACATTATAACAGCTGCAGAACTAAAAGACTTGGTTCACTCCATGGAAGACATTGTAAGGCTGTAATTCATGCTAAAGGTTACCCAACAAAGTATTAACTGACGTGATAATGTTTGTATATCTCATTTTTTCTATGGTAATTTTTGTATATCGTTTTTTCTACATGTTTCACTTTTCTTCTTTATACTGTAACTGCTATTCTAATAGTAAATCTTTCATAAAAGTTATTGCATTACATTCGTGATTAAATTATCTTTCCATTGATATATAATGTTATGGTACTACTCCCCAAAAAAAGTTGTGTGTGTATGTACATACATACATACATACATACATACACACATACATACATACTGAATCCCTAAATTATAAAATTACTTTGTGACTAAAATATTAAAATAGCTAAGTTACTGAGTGAATACTTCACTTTACTACTATACTGAACTACTTAACATTGAAATATTGGTTTGATAAAACCTTATGCAAATATAGTAGTATAATTCAGCTTCCCCCTTTTTTTTTAGTTTTTATTGCTACAGAGAACAATGTATTTCAGATCAGAAACATTTAATTTGTTACAATATTAATAAATAAACTGGTAAAATGTAAAATCCACCAGGTGGAAATTGTGTTATTCCCTGCATGTTAGCTGATTAGCTTTTATAATTGATGATAAAATCTTCTGTTTTTTCAAAATACACGGGAACTGAAAAAAATGGAATTTGTTAGCATTATTCTCATGATGAATGAAATGACATTTGATTATCCACCTTCTGTCAGCCTTACATATTTGTAAACAAGCTGTGGCTGTTTGAAGAATCTTTGAATTAATAAAATTTGGTTTTGTATTTAATAGACAAATATGAAAGCAATTGCTCATAAGTTCTTGGCATAATGAACAAGTAGTATGATGAACAACACATGTGCCCCTCCTACGCTATATTTACTTGCAGCCAGGAATCCATTTTAAACATCAGGTTTCCTTTCTTTCTCCCTGTAATTTGTTTGGAACTAAATTAGAATTAATCCTGTCCAGATCACGTGATATATTTTGTGATATTAGTAAAGTAGTTTTCTGATAACAAACAAGTATTTTTTTATTGAGAATGATCGGAGAATTGTTTAATAATTGCTACATTTCAATCAGAGGCCAATAGCATAGTGCAGTGATTCTTAACTGTAGTCCACGGACCCCGGGGAGGTAAGATGTCACTGGTTCCGTGAAGGCTTCAAGAAATATTAATATCTAATGAGCCGAGGTGGTGCAGTGGTTAGTGTAGTACTGCAGCTACTTCAGCTGACTGCTAGTTCAGCAGATCAGCGGATCAAATCTCACCGGCTCAAGGTTGACTCAGCCTTCCATCCTTCCGAGATGGGTAAAATGAGGGCCCAGATTGTTGGGAGCAATATGCTATTTAGTATACTGTCTTTGGTGTAAGCCACCCAGAGTCCTCAGAGAGTGGGTGGCATAGAAATATGACTAATAAAATAATAAAAATAAAAAATAAATGATTTAAATCTTGAGTTACGTCTTGGGAATCCATTGTCATGGTCCGTTGCCACAAAAAGTATTTAAAAGGGGCCCATGGTGTAGAAAAGATTGAGAACCACTGGCATAGTGGAAACGTTCCTACCATTGAAATCAGTAGGTTTTGTATGTTATTTTATGGCCATTGTATGAGTTGCTTCATGCGTGTATGGATTATACTGTTGCAACTCATTCTAAATGTTAAGAATTTGATATAATTGAAATTTTATATTAATATAGATAATAACATAGGTATAATTAATTTTAAATCTTTTAAATTTTAGACTTTATTTTATATTGTGGCTTGTTTTTATTATTGTGAGCCGCCCTGAGTCCATTGTGAGATAGGGCGGCATATAAGCCGAATAAATAAATAAATAAATAAAATAATTTCAAATTCAATCTGGCAAAATGTGAAATGCATAAATGAAAACATGGACAATTGTATAGCAATTGTAGGAAAATAAATAGGGAGAAATAATAAATAGAAAATTGTTATTGCTTTGTTTTCAATGTTACTTAAAATTTATCATCTGATTTTGCCTAATGCAAAAGAATTGAAAGGACTCCTTCCTCTTGTAAAGCTTTATCAAAACACAATAAGTGAAAGTTTAAAAAAAAGATTAGAGGGAGAGACAAAGGAGGGCAAAATCATGGCATTGATTACAGTGTTGCTTGACTTCGGTTATTTTGGTCCATGTAATTTCTATCCATCCATCCCCACTCCTTTCTCAAGACTAAATAGAGTTTTTTTAAAACTTCCATATATAAAAGAAAGAAAAAGGGCAAGAAGACTGCTTCTCTGTACAAATAAAAGAGCAACTTCATTTCAGTTCCTAAGAGACCTTTTACCTTTTCAAGGACAATTTGATTTCAGTGAAGTGGAGCTATTGTTCTATAATATCTGATCTTCTACATCAGTAGTTTGTGACCTAGAGGTTGAAGGATTTTCCATTAAAGACTTGTTTATTAAGATACCTTGTACTATTCAAATTCTGGAGAAATTTCCTCCTATTTAAGAAAAAAAACCTATAGAAAAATCTGTGATCATCACTATCTGTCTTATATATAAAATCAAACCCAGGTAGTCTTTGACTTACAACAGACTTACAATTTATTCAGTAACTATTTGAAGTTGCAACAGCACTGAAAAAAGAGACTTATGACCATTTTTCACACTTATCGTTGCAGCATCCTGATGGACAGTTGCAGTGTTCCAGGGTCAAGTGATCACCTTTGACAAGCAAAGTCAACGGGGAAGCTAAATTCACTTAACAGCTGTGTTACTAACTTAACAACTGTAGCAGTTCACTTGACAGTTGTGGCATGGAAGGTTGTAAAATGGGGCAAAACTCACTTAACTGTTGCTTAGCAATGGACTATCTGTACTAAAAGAATCCTCATCAATAGTTCCTCATCAAACGGAAGTGAGTAAAGCAAGGCTTTCTAACAATTAGATCAATTTAACAGTAAAACCCAAAGATGCTTTTTCAAGAGGCAACTGAACTTTCTGGGTTTTTTTCTTTGAAGACGTTTTGCTTCTCATCCAAGAAGCTTCTTCAGCTTTAACTGGATGGTGGGGAATGGAAGGGTTTATACTCCTTGCAGGCAGCTGGCCATTTGCATTCTTTAATGAGTCGTTAAGGCCATCTGAAAGTTTATTTGTGTTGTCAGGGTCACCTGAGTAGTACAAATGGATGTGGAGCCTTCTTGGAACTTGAAAAGACTGTGTTGTAGACTGGAGATAGATGATATTGTATTTCTCCCCCTCTGTTGAGAGAGGACTGTTCAGTTTTGACATAGATGGCCTCTTTGATCCCTCTTTCAAACCAGTGGTCATCTCTGTCTAATATGTGGATTTTGCTGTCTTCAAAAGAGTGGGCTTTGTCTTTTAAATGCAGATGGACTACTAGTCCTATGTTGTGCCATGCATTTATGTTTTGTTTTCCCAATGTACAAATCTGCACATGGCTCACTGCATTGTATTGCATATACCAGAGTTCCCCAATCTTTCTGGGTTGGTGGTCTGGGGGGGCAGGTGTCTTTGCAAATGCGCGAACGGGGCAGCGAGCCATGAGTTGGGTGTGTGCTTGCAGCAACGCTAGTGTCTGAGCGACATTCACAGCAATGCTAGCACCCATGCGATGTTAGCTCGAGTGGGGGAGTGTGCACTCGCAGCGACGCTAACTGCTACATGATACAGCATTGCTAGTAACCTTGTGATGCTACGATGCTAGTGCAAGTGGGGAGGTATGTATGCGCGCGCACATCCACTCACGCAACCCGGTTGCCAACAGGCCACAGCCCGGTAGTGGGCTGCAGGCCACAGGTTGGGGACCCCTGGCACATATCATGTTGTTCAGCTTGTGTATGGGTGTTTTATCCTTGGGGTGGAACCTGTGTAGTGATATGTAATTAAATGAAAATAATAATGAATCAGCAATTGATCATTGACCAATGGCTGTAGCAAAATTTCACAAACTGATTATGAACAGTATCATAACTGAGTTGTTAGAATTATTTATTGGAAATTTCACCAGAAGTTTAGTTCTAAACAGACAGGCACCTTGTTCATAACATGTCTGATATAATAACAATTATTGAAAAGAAGAAAGTTCATTGATGTTGCTATTCCAGGTGATGCTAGGATTGAAGAAAAACAGTTGGAAAAAGATGATGAAATATCAAGACTTGCAGATCAAAGTTGAAAACTTATGGAACAAGAAATCTGTTACTACACTAATCATGATTGGAGCCCTTGTAGCAATAACCAAAGAACCATAAATCAAAGTTAATCTGAAATACACACACACACACACACACACACACACACAAACAAACACAGAGAGAGACAAGACACCTACTATTTTGTATTGTTAATAAAATGCTTGGTTTTAATTAATATAGTTATCTCCTGTGATACTTTATTGATTTTTATGAAGGAGGTGCTTCTAAAAGCTATTACTAATGGGCTTGAAATGTAGATCAATCAAGTGTCTACCAATTGAGGATCTAATGCTGGCTTCCCCAGCCTGTGCCCTAGAAATATGTGCAAATCTATACAGCTGCATCCAGCAAACCATTTGTTTCTAACCTGATACTGAAGGGAATTAAAATCACAACTAGGGAATCTGGGAGTTGAGAAATCTGATACACTACTTCCTTCTACCAATTAAAGAAGTTAAGTAAACATATATTCTGTATATATTTTCCCCTCCATTGCAAATTTTGTAAAGCTTCCTTAAATTATATGCAGTTGCAAAATAGGGTGGTTTTTATGCTAGTGTTTTAAAAAGAACTTTAGCTCTTAGTCCCATTGTGTTTTTACTTAAAACTGGACACTTTTTTGAAAGTCTGGATACTTTACTAAGATATCAAGCCTTTGCTATGGTTACTCGATTGAAACCAGCCATGGGAATGTTTAGTAAGCCAAATTCTAGGGCGGATGTTGTATTTGCTCTGGAAAATAATTTTAAAAAACTTTATTGATGGGAGTGTGAAGTTGGCGCACCTTTATATAATACCAAACTGTCTTGACAGAATATTTATGAGCAGTCAAGGAATAATTGATATTTGTAATAAACTGTTTTAAGGTAAAAGCTGTTAAAATTGGCAGTTGATAAGATCAAGCAAAATAATGGACTTTATGGAAATTATTCATATTTCTGCTTCATTATCCCTACAAAATGATGGCAAAATTATGCACTTTAGCTGTAAAAATTGTAAAGGTCTATACTTAAATTCTTAGTTATGAAGTTTTCTTGTAAATTATTTGTAACCAGGATATTACATGTGCTAATATACAATTTAATATTGTTTATTTAGTTTTCATTCTAAGAAATAGTAATGTTGAAATTCTGAAGCCAGTTAAAATGGCTTCAGAAATTAGCAAGAATGTTTCTAATTTTAATTTTTTTAAACAGTTGCTTTAATTTATTTTCTAACTGAAGTCTGGGTCCTTGTTTATACACAATTTATCCACCTCAGTCTTCACTAGACTGGGAATAGAAAAAACAGCAAAGAATGATCCTTGTAGTTGTTTTACATTTATGTGATAAGTTAATTACTTAAGAACATTTTTGCTTGTATCAAGCTTAGGTAGAGGACTAAGCTTTTCTATGTCACACTGTGGGTCATAGAATTTTAGAAGTATAACATGGAGTTGGAAAGTTTTTTTGCAGTGGGGCAAAAGAAAACATTCTGGGCCAGATGTTAAGTTTTATATCACTGAAGGTTCAGTTCCTTGCTGTATATGTATGTGTTTTCACTCCATATTTTTATTTTCTTGTTTGTAGATTCATAGAGTTTGTAAACTTTCCTTTATTGCCTTTCCTCTATTACGTTTGTTTATTGCCTTTCTTATCTTCTTATCTTACCTTTTTTTACAGATTGAATGCTTACTAACCTTCGTTCAGCTGAAATTTCCTTCCTAGGATCACAAAATCATTGTACCTATGGTATTTAAGGGACTTGTCTTGAATGTTTGGTTCTTTGGAAACAGCAGCAAAATTAGAGGACATTTACTAACTGGATTGTGCATGACTGAAGTAGACAGTGGCACATTTGGCAATATAGGATTGTTTCAACAATTTATTTGTATGGGCCTTGTGATGAAATGTCATTTTAAATGTGATGCCCAAAGTCGAGGGCCAAGGGAGCTTTTGCATTTTTTTCCAGCTCTGTCTTGAAGTGTTGATAAGTGGGTCCGGAGAAGGAAAAGTTGTGGGGGAAGAGCAGGGTGGCAAGTAGGAGTTGCACTTGACACTCCTTGACAGTTAACAGTGACAGTTGGGCAGGGAATCTGTCTGGAAACAGTCATACAAAGAAGCTTTGTATAACCCATGATAATTTAAAAACAAAAACAAAACAGACTGGTGTTTAGACTAGGAGATAGAAGGAAGATACCTATTTGAGTTTTCCTAAGTAGATATAGCAATTGGGACTTAAGATGAAATCAAGCATTTAGTGTCTATTTTTTTTAAAAAGATAAAATTATTAAAACAACTGTATACTATATACAGTACTTCTATTACATAAGAAATATCAGAATCTTTAGAGCTACCTATGCCTGGGGTGCATGAATAATCTACTTGTTTGCAAATAAATATTTGTTAAATCTTTGCCAAAATTATTGCAATCAAAATCTGCTGAAGCTTAATGTAACTATGCTAACCTGTGAGAAGTGATTACAGGAACTCTATTACCTGCACTAATTATGGTGATAATTATATGAGTTTTGACATTTTTGCCAGATACCTAAACAGATATTTCACAAACATAATTACTAAGATTCCACTGTCAGAACATTTCATTTTGTTATTATTTCAATGCAGTTTTCATATTGAATTGAATTAATTTGAAAATGGAATGTTCTCCATTGTAGTGGGAACAGCATCCAGGAATGGGTAGTCCTCGCCTGCTAGCCAATAGGACTGAGTCTGTCAAAGCTGTGAAGACATGCCTCCACCAACGGTCCCCAGCTTTTGACTCAGTCCTAGCTAAAGACAGACGTATTTTTGCTTAGGTCTACTATTCCTGGATACGTCTCCACAATCTGACAGCTTTGCTACCAACGTGACAGCTATATCACCAACTTGACAGCTGTACCACCAACAATTCCAGCAAGAAGAGTTTTCAGCTTGAGCCCACTGAGGGCCACACAATGCCATGTCAGATCACCAGGGGATGATTCTGACAGAGCAGTCAGATTGAGCTTGGCTTGCAGGGCTGACCCAGGGGCTTTTCGGAGCAGGATTGATGCTCCGGCATATTCTGACTTGGTGAGAGCTTTGCTCTCCGCAATTAACCGAAGGACGGCCAGGCTGTCAGGTAAACCTTGGACTATCGTTCAGACAGCCGCCGCTGCAGATCACAGCCTCAACTGGCTGAGCCTCTGCCAGATTGCGGGCATGCTCGGGAATCGCCGAAAGCCACCGCTTTCCACAGCAGAGCCCTTTGAGGCGGGTCTGCTTGGCAGCAAATTCAAAATAGTGAACGCAACTGCTGCCTTCAGTGGGGAAGCTGCTTCAGCGAGGGAAGCATCAGGTCGTGAAAAGAGAAGCAGCAACGCCGCAGCCTCAGGATCGAAGTCCGCGAGCAGGAGGGCCACGGCTAAGATCTCCAAGAGAGTAAAGGCCTTTGCGAAAGCCTCAAAAACAGCAGAGCGGGATGCAGCGAGGTGCCAGAAAGCAATTGACCAGGAGGTAGCTAAGGTGCTGAAGGGGACTCACAGGGGAGAGCTTTGGCCATTGGGGGAGGATTGTTCCCGCCATAGTGCAGAGTGACAGTTGACACTGCCTGAAGCCTCTGACAGCTGGTTTCCCCAGTCCCTATTACAAGATAGCACTGCAGAGCAGCATTTAACAGAGATCAATTTCCCCAGCAACAGAGAAGCACAGTTTGGTTCCCTCCCAGATCTATTTTCTGCCCTAGATGCATGGCAACAGCCTGTCAGGCAAAGAGTCAACCGTTACCCCTTCTGCAGTAGGGATCCGCTCTGGAGAAAGACAGGTCACCTATATCCCTGTTGGCATGGAAGCCTTGATCTCAGAGGCCATTAAGCAAGGCAGAGCAGCTGGCTTGCAACAAAGCCAGAGAGCTGCTTCTGTTAGATCAGATCATTCCTTGCCTCTGGATCTGCCTCCTATGGCCTTCAGGGAACCTTTTGACCACACAGGGCCCTTATTCCCCTGTTTCCTCTAATCAATCTGCTTCAGAGGAAGAGATGCCCAGAGACTTAGAGCTGTTAGAGGACAAGGGGTTGGCACCTGATCAGCCAGCCTTCGCTGGCCTTTTCTGCCCAGCATTGTTCAAATCCTTGTTATACAAGGCTAGGAATACTGCACACCTAGCAGGCCATTTGCCAGCTCCAGACCCACCGTCAGGCACATCGGAACCCATGAGTTCGCTGTTTTCTGAACCAACAGCAGAGGCTGAGGTGGTTCCTTCACCAGGATTATTTTTGGATGTTGTGCAGAGGCAGTGGGCGGCTCCAGGGGCGGGAGCAAATCCCAACACCTTGGACAAAAGATTCTACAATATGGGCCCAAACTTGTCCAAGGCACTTCAAGTGCCTATGGTGGATGCCTCAGAGGCAGCATTGGCTGCCCCCTCTGTAACGGCAGATTCACCTGAGGATGCCCTTGGACCTGAGGACAGTTCAGCAGAGCAACCCCTAAGGAAGGCCCATCAGGCAGCAGCTTGGGCTGTGAAGGCATCCACAGCAGCCTTATTTTTTAATAGGGCCTCATTGATGTGGCTATGACAATTGCAGGACAGGATCCGTGCAACAGATGTTTGGTCTCATCAAGATCTTAAGAAACTGTCTGCCGCCATGGAATTCTTCACAGACCCCATGCTCAATGCGGCACGGTTTGCTTCTAAGGCCATCACCTCTACAGTGGCTTCCAGACGACTCCTGTGGCTCTGCCAGTGGCAGGTGGACGCCAAACATAAGTTGCGACTGGTCGCCCAGTTCTCGGGGTAGCTTGGAGATTCCTTGGCTCTGATCCCGGTGGAATCACGTGACAAATGTAAGATCCTCCCATCTCTTTCTCGGCAGCTTGATTCCCACCTTCCACTGGCAGTCCTTCAGGGGGTTAGATGGTGGATTTGGGCCGCAGTGCCCACAGCGCCCCTTTCAGCTGAGACAGGACCCAGCAGCAGGCTAGAGTGGAGAAGTATAAGCAATTTCCCCTTAAACGGCCCTTTCAAGGGGGAGGAAGCCGTTCTTTCAGGCGCCAGAAGTAATTGCAACTCTCCCATTGGGGGACGCCTGGCCAAGCTTGCCAGGCAATGGGAGAGCATTACTACGGATGCATGGGTTCTGGAGATAGTCCGATCGGGCTTCTCCTTAGAGTTCCTCTCCACACCCCCGAGGTTTTTCATTCGCTATCCTGTTTCTGGGAACAGGATCAAACGAGGTCTCATGGAAACCGCTATTCAACATTTGTTGGATAGCCAAGCAATCCAAATGGTTCCAGAGGACCAGCAGGGGATGGGATTCTATTCCATCCTCTTTGTGATTGGGATAGACTCGGACCAGGCTGCAACCCACCCATAAGGACAAGACCGCTTTGGTATGTCCTATTCCTGGATGCTGTTCCCACTATAATGGAGAAGGGGCATTGGTCTTACCTGATACATTCCTTCTCGTTGAGTGGGAACAGCATCCAGCCCCACCCTAGTGATGGGCTGGTCCTCGGTCCATCACGGGGGAAAACCTCTGTACAAGACGTGTCGGGTCTGTCTCTACGCCTTTGCCAAAAGCTGGGGATCATTGGCGGAGGTGTGTCCTTGCAGCTTTGACAGATTCAGTCCTATTGGCTAGCAGACAAGGACTACCCATTCCTGGATGCTGTTCCCACTCAACAAGGAGGAGGGTATCAGGTAAGACCAACACACCTTTTGTTGCCGAATTGCTACTTTTTACACAGCCCTAACGTTTAAATAAATTCCTGAACATGTAGATGCAGCCTTAATGTCTAATTCACATGGAAGAATTGTATCTGTTCTTAGATGCCTTGTTTTTGTAGCATTAAAAAACTATCAATATTTATTTATTTTTATCTCTGCTTTATTATTTTTATAAATAACTCAAGGTGGCGAATATATCTAATATTCCTTCCTTCTCCTATTTTCCACACAACAGCAGCCTTGGGAGGTGGATTTAGCTGACAGAGAGTGACTGACCCAGAGTCACCCAACCTTTATGCCTAAGGTGGGAGTTTCTACGCCAACATCTTAATCACTAAACCAAACTTCTTTTCTAGTTTAAATTTTTAATTTTTTCCCATTTTGAAAAAATGTTATTTTTTTAAATTTTCTACAGAAAATAAGTGAGTAGTGGTTGCTAGAATACTTTTTAAAATAACTGTTCTTTTGAACTATTGGGAAACAAATGGCAGACAGAAGACGTGGAGCTAATATTTGTGGCTAGAACAAGGAGCCAAGAAGTAGATTGACTCTTTCTGATACAGGTAGGCCTCGACTTAAAAGCACAAGTGGGTTCAAAATTTCTGTTGCTAAGTGAAACAGTTGTTCAATGAATTTTTCCCCATTTTATGACCTTTCTTGCCACAATTGTTAAATAAATCACTGCAGTTGTAATATTAGTAACACAGTTAAATGAATCTGGTTTCTCCATTCACTTTGCTTGTCAGAAAGTTGCAAAAGAAAATCACATGACCCAGGTCACAAACTGTCTTAAGTATGACCCAGTTGCCAAGCATCTGAATTTTGATCACATGATCATAGGGATACTGCATTGCAACTTTTACTGGTCACTAAACAAATGATTGTAAGTCAAGGACTATCTATACCTAGACTTTTATTCATTATTAGCTTTTTAATAAAGGTGGCACTAGAATTTAGTATGGCATCCATATCTCCTTTTAAAGTTCAGGAAACTATGTAATTTCATCATTCAAAACTAGCCTCTCAGAAACTGAACAATCGAGAGCATATTTGCGAAGTACTTGAATAAACTTTCAAGAATTAAGAAAGATACAAATTAGATTTTGTAGGGAGTAATGTAACTCATAGATTTTACCTAGAATTAATTGTTTAATTCTCATGTTTGGTTAATGCATCTTACTGTTTAATTTATCGTTTTCTCACCCCTAAGTGATAATGTCCAAATGGGGCCCAAGGAACTGTTTTCCCTCCCTGGTGTCATGTGACTCGTTAGTGGTACAAGGTCTCAGGTGTGAAGGGGGAGCAGGTGTGTTAAATTTGGTGTTATCACGCTCACTCATACTGGTCACTGGAAGTTCAACATGGCACCTCATGGCAATGAATTCTCTGAGGATCTGAAAAAACAAATTTTGCTCTACATAAAGATGGCCTAGGCTATAAGAAGATTTCCAAGACCCTGAAACTGAACTGCAGCATGGTGGCCAAGACCATACAGCATTTTAACAGGACAGGTTCCACTCAGAACAGGCCTCGCCATGGTTGACCAAAGAAGTTGAGTGCCCGTGCTCAGAGTCATATCCAGACATTTGCTTTGGGAAATAGACGTATGAGTGCTGCTAGCATTGCTGCAGAGGTTGAAAGAGAGGGGGGTCAGCCTGTCAGTGTTCAGACCATACGCCGCACGCTGCATCAAATTGGGCTGCAGGGCTGTCGTCCCAGAAAGAAGCCTCTTCTAAAGATGATGCACAAGAAAGCCCGCAAATGGTTTGCTGCAGACAAGCAGACTTAGGACATGGATTTCTGGAACCATGTCCTGTAGTCCAATGAGACCAAGATACACTTATTTGGTTCAGATGGTGTCAAAGGTGTGTGACGGCAGCCAGGTGAGGAATGCAAAGACAAGTGTGTCTTGCCTACAGTCAAACATGGTGGTGAGAATTTCATGGTCAGGGGCTGCATGAGTGCTGCCGGCATTGGGAAGCTACAGTTCATTGAGGGAACCATGAATGCCAACATGTGCTGTGACATACTGAAGCAGAACATGATTCCTTCCCTTCAGAAACTGGGCCGCAGGGCAGTATTCCAACATTACAACCCCAAACACACCTCCAAAATGACCCGTGCTTTGCTAAAGAAGCTGAGGGTAAAGGTGATGAACTGGCCAAGCATGTCTCCAGACCTAAACCCTATTGAGCATTTTTGGGGCATCTTGGAATGGAAGGCGGAGGTGTGCAAGGTCTCTTAGCATCCACCAGCTCTGTGACGTCGTCATGGAGGACTGGAAGAGGACTCCAGTGGCAACCTGTGAAGCTCTGGTGAACTCTATGCCTAAGAGGTTAAGGCAGTGCTGGAAAATAATGGTGGCCACACAAAATATTGACACTTTAGGCCCCATTTGGACATTATCACTTGGGGTGTACTCACTTTTGTTGCCAGCAGTTTAGACATTAATGGCTGTGTGTTGCGTTATTTTGAGGGGGACAGCGCAATTACACTGTTATACAAGCTGTATACTCACTACTTTACATTGTAGCCAAGTGTCATTTCTTCAGTGTTGTCACATGAAAAGATATACTTAAATATTTACAAAATGTGAGAAGGTGTACTCACTTCTGTGATATACTGTATGTATCATTTGTTCCTGTACCCTATATAAAGATTTGATTCCCAAAGCAAAAAATAATTTTTGCTTTGCCTGAAGTATTTCATAATTTGTGTTTTTGCAAAGCCACTTTAGAAAGGTCATGTTTTCTCTCTCAAAATCAGGGAACAGGTTCCTCCAGCTCCAAATTGTAATGGGACATGAAAATGGAAGATATGGAAAAGAGATGATGTTTTGATATGATGTAGAGCAGTTCATTCAGAGATATGTTCTTTAATTGCTTAAATGCAATAGACAGTCTTCCCAACCTAAACCCTTACAACTCTCACCCTAATGGTGAGAGTAGCTCACCCTGGGCTCTGATTCTAGGGAGTAGCTACCCTTATTCTCTTCCACTGTCTTCTATCCAGCCTTGGGCTGTGCTGCTTGTTGACTTGCCCCCTTTTCGGGAATATTCTTCCTTCCTGGGAAACTGCTGCTTCACTGTCTTCCATACCACCTCCTCCTTCTTGGGCACTGTCTCTCATATCACCCTCCTCTTTAAAGTCACTCTCCTCCTCCAGATTCTCAGGAGAACTGGGGAATAGAAGTAAAGATGAAAGTGCACTGTGCTGCTCTCCTCCATATTTGACAACTCCTCTATATCTGGCAGCTCGTCCTACAAGACAGCTATAGGATTTTAAAAAACTATCTCCCTTTCCCTTGGAAACTGGATACCCAAAGTCAAGGGCCAAGAATCTCCAGCCTTGTAGCTTCCCTGGCCCTGGTTCCACTCTGAGAAATTCACCCCCTCACCCTCCATGGACGCCAACTTTTACACTAGGGAATGATCAGATATAAAGGGTAGGAGCCTGCAGGTCAGTAATGGGAAAAGAAAGAAAGTTAGTAACAAGTTATCGGGCAGTAAAAAGATCCAGTGGGAGATTTTGTACTTTCAGACTTATTAGATTTTGTTAATGTAGCCTCATATTAGTTCATCTTATGATGTTTCCTGCACAGTTTATTTGGGAGGCTGACACAAGCTTGGTGCCGAAATTTACTGGATATGCAAAAAAAAATTGGACAAGGCTCTTAAAACTAAAAGGAAATTAAAATGCAACTTCAAGCGAATAATTGAAATAATTTCTTCCTTTTCTGAGTGATTCCAGCCTTTCCAAATTTAGGTTTCAGCCGTTATCAGTATTGGATTTTTCTTCCATTGGGAAAAAATGTGTATTTCTGTACCATGTCATATAAACTTACCCATATTAAAACATTTTATACAGTGGGATTCCCCCCCCCCCCCCCATATAACAAGCATCAAGCCTTGTTCACTCTTCTCTATAACAGGTAGGACAATGATAAATATCATTGTAAATCCCATAGTACTGACAATAGTTTAAGTGCTGTGATTCAGTATATTATAAAATTTCTTATGATTTTTCATTGTTAGCTTGGCAGTATTCTAGAAAGTGCTTTTGCAGTTTTGCTACAAAAATAATTACATTTTTAAAAAAAGTTTGGCTAGATGCGTCTTATATTTTTAATGGTTGAAAAATAGTAATTCTTTTTATTTTATACACTAGATCAGACAATGTCATTATCACAATATAGTGACATAATTACACTTACATTAATAGATTTTATAGGACTAATAATTTTGAAATGAAAGCTTAAACATGGTTATAGTATTTTAAGCAAGACAGAGACCAGTTGGAAAGTACATCATATTCATTCCTACATTTAAGGTGCCAGAATCACACTGGTTTATTTCTAGGGACCTTTAGAACACAAATGGAAGCTTCATTATATCTATATAAATTTTAGGCTGTGCAAAGAATATGAAAGAGGTGTTTGCCTTGAATAAAGTATCTCTTCATAATGTTAAAGAAACAGCGTTCTTTACAAGGCTCCGAGTTGTTCAAAACCTTTCTCCAGTTGTAATTTGTATTTGCTTCAGTTGTGGCTGATTTCAAACTGATATTCCCACAGATATAGCAAGCTAAAATATTTAAACGTTAAAACTGGCACATTTCAAATTTTTTACTGTTTGTATTGGTGGAAAATTTGATCCTGAATTTCCATAAAATAATGGCGACTGAAACCTTTACCTGCATTCTAGTGCAGGGTGTAAGACACCTCGACCATGGAGATCTTTATTTCCCTGGTGCTGGAAACAGATTTGTTGTATTCTGTTGCTTCTCCTATTTTGTTTGCTTAGCAACAAACAAAAGTAACTTTATACAATAGGTATTTACAGTGTGAA
The DNA here is from genome assembly GCA_012654045.1 of Ptyas mucosa. Lineage (NCBI taxonomy): Eukaryota > Metazoa > Chordata > Lepidosauria > Squamata > Colubridae > Ptyas > Ptyas mucosa. The sequence goes on along the minus strand of WNWU01000032.1, from coordinate 6,838,946 downwards.
TGATTTCATTTATTCAGATTAAGAATTCTTAGCAATTATTTGCAAATTTACTATTTTATTTTTCGTAAGAGTTTTAAAAGTTTTTTAATGAATATATGATTGTTTAAACAATCCTTCAACTATACTGCTTATATTTATAAAGGTTTATTCTAGAATTAAAAATAATAGCAATCAATTTATTCAAAAGCCTTTTTTTTACTTCTAATGTTTGCAAGAAAATGCTTTCAGATACATTGGAGAGGGGGAGTTTGTCCTGTTATAAAGTTTATTTCAAAAATCAAAGGCTAAAACTATTTTGCTGTGGGAGTATTACATTGATACATATTTCAATTTTAAACTAGCAGTTTTTGAATCTGTATATATCAAGGCATGTTATCTTCTGCTGATGACTTCTGCTTTGGGCAAAGTTGAAGATTTACTTTGTGGGATTTGATTTGATAATTTTGGGTGTTAGCAGAGAAACACCTGGGGCCAACAGTAATATTCTCTTCCTTTGAAGACTAAGCCAGATTTTTATAGTTAAGGATGGGTAAAGCTGTCTTTATTTGCTCTTCAGTCCAGAAACCCATCCAATTTCAATTCTTACCTCAGAAATCCTTTTCAAGAAAGTATAATTTAATAATAAATGAGCCAGAGACCAAATACTTTCTTCTTTGTTTCTTTCTCCAATTATTTTCTTCATGGCATTTTTCTTAAAATACTAAAATGTTCATTTAAACATTTTTAGGAACATATCATTGAAATTCAAAAAGCATAAAAATAAAAGCAGTTTCCTTTTTTGTCGTTTTCAATTGCATTTCCCCAAATGTTCCTTTGGTAAAAATGAAGAGAGCAACAGTGTGTAGTATTTGCATAAATTTGTACTTGTCTTTTCAGTATGACCTGTTAGAATTCTAGGTCAGCAACAAATAAGGTAAAGAAGAAAAAAAAACTTTGAAAAATAAAGTAATTGGAGTAGAAATAAATAATAGTTACAAATACCAAAACATAATATACAAGTATTTTTATTGCAGCAATTAAGATTGGGTTTGAGAATTGGGAAAAAGAAAAAAGGGGAGAATTTTAGAATGCTTTTTCATATTTTTCAGTAAATTGATATTAAGCCAATAATTTATCTTTTTCCATCTAATCTATTTAATAGACATAATTCATCATAAGCTATTTGGCCAATTAAGTACTTTTGTGTGGGAGTCATAATTCTTTTAAAGATAATTGCAACTTGATCCAGCTGGAAAATCTGTACTACAGAACAGAGGTATGGCTAGCCCTGGGATAACTTTTTTTATATAGTTAGTATTACTAATGATTTAATGTATAACATATGAGTTTATAGTTGAAAAATTAATTTAAATATTTGCTGCATGCTGAGACATTTTGCAATACACATATGTTTTAAGTGTTACTGTTACCTTTGACTGCTTTTGGAATATCTTTTAACATCGTGTTTGATTTTTGACCTTGTGCAAGGACATGAAGGTTTCCAATATCAAGAAAAAAAATTTAAATCGGTATATATACAAATGGTGACCAACATTTTTTCATCCCTTAGGTTAAAAGTCCGGCTTATGTAGGCCAATCCTTGCATTGTGCAAGAGCTGTCTATATTGACTTTTCAGTAAATTGGGGGGAAAAGCACTTTGGATCAGTCTCTGCAAGTCAAAGTAGTTTTAACATATTGCATGATTTAAATATGAAATGTCATTTTGATCTTTATTATCAGCACTGAGTAATTTAGTTTGTTATACCACATGTCATATAACTATACTGAGAATCACAGTGTTCTAATGTTATGAAAGTATAACTTGATTCTGAATTGGCTCCTTTGGTGAATCAGGGCCAATTGAAAATATGATTTAAAATAACTGCCTTATTGTATATTCTGTTTAACACCAGGCCCCAAAACCAATTTATTGTTGTAATTTGGCAAATCATTAAGAAATGTAGGTTTTCTGGAAAATGTACTATATCACTGCCCTGTCTTTAACTGCACAGTTAATAAAATATATTATTGTCTCTTCTAGACATGTATAAGCAGGGTTTTGTTTTGTTTTTGCCAGTTATAAAAAGTGTTTTCTTAGAATGATGTATACAACATCTCTGGCTTAGGTTGATTCCACTCTTCTAGGGGATTCGTGAAGCAGAGCTGACAACTGTGATGCAGCAATGTGAATTGTGGTGCTCTCTGAGATTGGTTGTTATAGACATTACATTACCAAAATAGGCAACATCATTCACAGTGTAAATTCTAATGCAACAATTTTGTACCTCTGATATTTTTGTCATTGGATCAGATTAGTTATTAATGTTGTGTTTGTGAATATAGAAATAGTTTATCTGGGTATGGATGTTATAAGAATGCCTTATATAGTTGATCTATCAGTTATGTCATAGCCTGTTTAGAATGTCAGGAAGTGTATCATTTTAGATAACCATTGAGACAACAACAGCACTTACTACTGAAAACATGTTTTGACTTCTTGGTCAAAATGTTCAGGGTAATTTTGAGAAACAAAATGAAATAAGCAAAATAAGATATTAATAGAGGAATTAGCAAACAGTATCAAGGAAACTTGTGACTGCTGGGGGGAAGGAAAGGGTCCATATAATACAAGTTTCCACAAACTTTTGTAGGTTATTATAACTGAATGTATTAAAATAATAGAAACCAATGTACATAGGCAGTATTGCCCTGACTAGGTTTGAGCATTTGCAGATTTTTTTTAAGCAGTCTGAAATTGGATTAGAGACTCTTCGTCTTGCCTTGAATTGAGGAAGAGTGTCATCTTTATCCTGACCATTATCAGTTGAGCCTTTCTTATCCTGGAACAAACATTCCTACTTATCAGAGAAAGCAGATGAAACATGGCATAGCAACACTGAAAGTAACAGTTACTGCTCTGCTGTTTAGCAGAATGGTTTATGTTCATGGTGATGGTGGTGAAAATAAATGTAAATTACTTCAGCTGTCATAGCTGAGAGGAAGTAAATTTAAGTATACTTTTTTATTATATATATATATATATATATATATATATATATATATATATATATA
>WNWU01000032.1:6798401-6821860 GCA_012654045.1 Ptyas mucosa | reverse complement strand
AGAACAACATAACTTACGTAGGTAAAACCTGGCTAGATAGAAAAGCATATATATATATATATATATATACATATACATACATACATATTTAATATAATACACACTTTGTGGACAATGTATTGACTGGGTCAAATCTTTTTTAAACAATGCTAACAATAATAATACAAGTATGCATAATCCTGATCTTTCAACTTCAACATTCTCTCTTTATGATTCTTTATCTTTTTTTCATTAGTTCATTTAAACATAAATAACATTTCTTTGTGCCATGTATTTGTTATCCCCTACTAAGCTACTAATGTTTAATATTTTGAAAATTACTTATTATTCCACCATAATTTCCATATCCCAAATGTCTAGGTCGGGTGTCAGCAACTTGTGACTCCGGAGCTGCATGTGGTTCTTTGGACCCTCAGCTGTGGCTCCCTGTTGGGTGATTCCACCACTGGCTGGCCCTGTCCCTCACACTCCTCTCCCAGTCATTCCTCAGTTGGCCTGAGAAGGTAAGGGCGACAGTGGGGGATGGAGAAGCGGCAGAGACAGAGAGATACAGAGAGAGAGCAGGAGGGGAAGAGGAAGAGAGAGACGGGGGAGGGAGGGGGAGAGAGAGATGTCAAAAGGGTTTTGTGGTTCCTGATGTTTTTTAACAACCGGTTCTCTGCCCTAATGACCGGCTGGGTAGGTGTGGCTAGGGGGTCATGTGACTGGTGGAAGTGAGTGACATCAAGTTGGCCATGCCCACCCAGGTTTTGTGGCTCCCGGTGTTTTCTTTTCAGTGGGAAATGGGTCCAAATGGCTCTTTGAGTGTTTAATGTTGCAGATCCCTGGTCTAGGGCTACTAATAATTTCAATATCCCAAACGTCTAGAGCTACTAATATTAACAAAATTTAATCAATCCCTGGAATATAACTCAAAATCCTCAAAATTTCTAATGTTTAAAAGTTTAAGTTCACGATATACTTTTAACACACTATTAATATTAATAATACAATTATATTAACTAATCCTAAACTTCCACCTACTAAGCTTAGCTTATTTTTAATTCTAATAGATTCTATTATCTGTTAATAAGTATGCTACTATTTTTCCTATTTGTATTTTCTATTTTTTTCATTTTATTAATATATTTTATCATTATCCATCATCTCTTAACCTTTTTGGAGTTCCATCATTTATTGACTTTTTAATCACCCTTTTATTTCTCTCTCTTGGAGTCTTATAACTCTTTTTTATATTTTTATACCTACTGAACATTCCCTTTGGGCTGCCCTTTGTCTCTTTCTGCTGTATTATTTGAATACCCATCAATAAGACTTTCTTTTAAAGAAATTTTTTCTTTTTTCCCCCTCTAAACCTTTCTTCTTCTTTTTTGAAGAGATTTTTCTCTCTCTCTGTTCTATTATAAGCTTTTAAGGAATTATCTAATTTTTACTTATTAATCATTTCTCTTCATTATCTTCTTGCATCTTGTTTTGATTTTTTCCTTCCACTGCTGCTTCTACTTTCTCATCTATTTCCTGAATATCATGTTCATCTTTTTCCACCAATTGTTGAGTGGTTTCTACACTCATTTCTTTATCTTTAGATAATCCCCTTGTCTCCTTATTGTTCTTTATAGTTTCATGCATATTTTTAAGCATCAAAATTATTTCTTCATTTGGCTCTATTATCCCCTGTAAATTCATTTTGTAACAATTTAATAAAGATTATTCAGTATACCTCTTTTGTTCCAACGTCTCAATTTTTAAAAACTCCAATTTAATAGAATTCAATCAATCCCATAATTATACCTCCAAATCCCCTAAATTTATAATCTTTAAAATTCTTTAGTGTTTACAGTCTTGTGATTTTCTAATTACATATCTTCCCAATTGTCCAAATTTTAAACTTATTTAGCTTCTCCATAGTGATGGAGATAGCATCCAGGAATGGGTTGTCCTCGTCTGTTCAGTTGATTGGATTGAGTCTGTCAAAGTTGTAATGCCATGCCTTTGTTGCTAGGGCTTCCCAGCTTTTGACTCAGTCCTTCAGCCTGGACAGACGTGTCAACAGTTTCTCTTCTGACTATGATTATTCCTGGATGCTTCTTCACTACTGAATGGGATTTTTTCTTGAACATTTCTTCCAGTCCACATATCATCGTGAGTTTAAACAGCAGACTCCCATTTGAGGTAGAATTGCTGGAAATTTCCCAATGGCGAGGGCTTCAGTTCCAGCCATTGGAAGGGCTTCTCTGCTGTCAAGCTGGTGACAGTCTCCTGACATTTTGGTAGCCTGCTATCAGTTGAGCTTCAGGCGCTCCGGACAGGCCCTGGAGTCTAGCGTTCCCATTTACAGCAGGGATAGCCGGACAGAGGAGTTCTGTGTTCCCAGTTGTCAGCGGGGAAGTGAGTTTGGTGGAGTTTTGCGCTCCCGGATCAGGCGAATCAGGCGGCAATTTCTAAAATTGGAATAGTTGCCGCGCTGCCCAACTCTTTAAATACTTTAACTGATGGAGTTCCACGCTCCCAATTTGCCAGCCTACATCTCTGGCAGTCACCCTGCACTCCCCCCACATTAGGCAACAGTGGCTGGGAGGAATTTAAAAGATCAATCACCATTTCCTTGTCAGGAACCTCATGCTCCTTAGACTGCCACACCATCACTGACAGGAGCTTTGCGCTCCTGAATTTGACTTAGTGGTTAGAAGCGGCATAGAGGAATTGGACTGTTTTTCCAGTTCCTTTTGGAGCTGTCATTTGAGGATCTTAGAGCTCCTAGAGAAATAACAGCGTTCTTAACGAACCAGGAAGCTTTAGGCAACAGCCACAATCCCGATGCCCAAAGCTTTGTTTAAAACAAAGGGTGGGAAAAGCATGGCAGCCAATATGGCAGACACAGCAGCAGCTTTGACCCCATAGAGTCTCCCAACAGCGGTTACTGGCTGGATTTCCCAGGGCTATTTTCCAAGCCGTTCTCGCCACGATGTCAACTGGAAGTCAGTGTACCCTTTTCTTGATTACAATACTATTCTAGTGATACATGTAATAGTTATACACTTATTACATCCTTAAATTTTGAGGTTGCTCAAAACTATTGCCTCTTGCAGAAATGAAGGGTATTCACTAATGGCTATTAAGTTGTTCCTTAAGAGAAACAAAATTGGTGGATTTAATTTAAATAAATTGATTTAAATCACTAGTAAAGAGGCTTGATTTTAATCAACTCGATTTAAATCATAATTTTTAAAGAGCAACTGTCATCTCTGTCCCACAGCAGCTCCTCAGATCTACTGTTGACTCACCGACAGTCCCAATATTGCAGAATATACAGCCTCATGCTATATAACTAAGCTCCATTTCATGCTGAATAAACTAAATTATAAATGTATCTTAAATAGAAAACTATCTTTAGATAGATTTTTACTCCAAAAGCATTTTATTAAAATAAATTTGATAGAAATAAAAAAGTCCAATTAAATTTTAAAAATTCCCTTTTTAAATTTTTTTTAAAAAAATCAATTTTTATCCACCTTGAACTAAATGTACATAGTGCTTACGTGAATTAATGAATTAATCCGAGCTAGATAGACCAGTTTCAAGTTCATTCTTGGTATATAAACTCATTCAGTGACAGTAGGATAATCTCTTTTAGTTCAACTGATTTCAGAATTCTGTGTTTCAAAATTGTTTGGGCATGCTGGGATTTGGTGCATGTTTGGTCTTATTGCATGCTGGGGTTTGGGCATAGTTTTGCTTGGCACCTGTCCCAGACCAGAAAAGGCAGCATAGCAAAGTCTTGATAATAAAAGGAATTAAAGTTACACAGAAATAATATTGCAGAGAAGTATAAACATAGTTTTTATGTTTCCTCCATTTATTAGAAAGTTACATAGTGTTTTCATTTGTTAGGTTAAAGGGAGCTATTATTTCCATGCAACAATAAATAATGTGTAAAATCTGCTGGCAACTATTTGAACAGCAAATTCAAGAGGATATGGTTAAAAAACAGTTGTACACTAAAATTTCCTGTCTTTGGGATGGATTAAATGAATAGTACACTATCAGTTGTTAGTTTTATGTCAATCAAAAATGTAGAAACTGGCTTTCATGTTAATAGATTTTTTGTGATACTCTATTCTGAGCAGTGTCTTAATAATGAAAATAATCCCGTATTCTTGAGTTTGTTTTCTTTATCTCTTGGAGCCTAGCATGGTCATATTCTATTTCTCAACTCTAAAACTGGCCCATTTTTTTAGCTTTCAAGATGTTTCTTGTCATTTTTTCTTGCTAACTGATTCACATTTCTAAGGCCAGAGTGTGCTGGTTTTGTTTTAAATCACCTTGTTGCTTTATTTATATATAGTGACACATTTTCCTTAGAACACTCAAAAGGAAATATTTTCTTGGCAAAATATATCTATCATGTCTAAAGCTTGATTCAGAATTCAAAATGATTCTGGAGCCCCTACCGTCATTGCTGGTGTTCTGCAAGAGAATGTACTCTACACATTAATCACTTTTAAGCTTAATGTAATTTTTTAAAGTAATTATGCTTCAAAGTTCAAGCTAAAAGCAATCACTGAAACACTTATTTTTTGTACCATTTTTTTTAGTCATTAGTTTATAAAGCTTCATTCAGTTTCTCCATTATTGTCAAAAGTTACTGTTGTTTTAAAATTGCCATTTACTTTGTTCTCAAAAGGCATAATACTCAAAATTGCACAAACACATTTTGGTCCCTTTTTGAATTAATAAGAACAAGTGACTAGTCCAGTCTTTCCTAACCTCATACCATTAATTAGTCTGCTTCTCTCATTATTCTCAACCAATGGCCATTGTATTTAAATAAGATACTATTTATAGCTTAACGCATCTGGAAAGCACTGACTTAAGGAAGGCTAAAGAGTAGTTTGTGCCTATAATTACTTTTAACATTGTGTGACCAAGTTGGAAATGAGGACATGTTTAATATTTTATCCCTCTGGTGACTCACAGTCCTTCAGTTTTTCTGATGCACCACATCCATTGCTTTATTTCTATATAGTTGCCCTTCTAGTTGTTTTTTTTTAAATTTGTCATTCTAGTTCTGAGTCAAATATCAAAACAAAGACATTGACTCAAACCCTGAGAAGCAGATGCATCCTCCAAGCTGCATTTGTATTTTGTGACATTTATCACAGAATAATAGAATGATAGTGTTGAAAGGGACCACAAGGATCTTCTAATCCAACCCTCTGCAGGATTCAGGAAATCATTTAACCATCTATGAGAGGTCGCTATCCAGCTTCTTAGAAACTTCCAGAGGTGAAAAACCCACAAACTTCATAGGTAGTACTGTACAGCTTAGAACTATTCTTTCTAATCCTAGTTTCTGGAGCCACAAAAAATAGTTCTGATCATCTTTCTGTAGTTTCCCTTATGTATTTGAACATGGTTATAAAGTGTCCGATAAGTCATCTTCAGAGTGAACATACTAAGATTTCATCAACTTGTCCTCAAATTCTTGTATTATCTTTGTTTTCTCCTCTTAACTTTCTTCATCAATTCAATAATGTTTTGGAAATGGGGTCCCCAGAATTGTACACAATTTTACCTCAAAGAGGAGAGGAATAATAACTGCTTAAGTCTTTGATAGTCTGTCTTCTGATGCACACCTCAGCTATATTAATCATTCTAATAATTTCTTAACACTGCTGATGCATATTTTGGTTGCATATCCAAATTTTCTCCAGTGCTTCAAAGCCTATTTTGTATGTGTACCTGTATTTTTATCCCTAAATATCTTTGGAATAGCCTCCCACCTCAAATCTGAGGGATTCCCTATCCTTTTAGCCTTCTGGAGTCCTGGCTCTTCTCCCAAACACTGGGCTAGAATGGGGATTGAACTGCAAGGATAATTGCTCTACTACTCTTATTTTTGAGGGTTTTTTAAATTAATTGTGAGCTGCCTACAGTCTCATATGAGATAGGCAGTGATAGTCCTGTAAATAAAGAAATAATTTTTACTTTTTGTGTCACCTGCAATTTTGAAAATCAAATCATCAATTCATCAGCCAGCTCATTATTAAAATAGTTTAAAATAGTGATCTAAAGACTGATCCATGCACATCACAGCTAATTATTCTCTAATTTCATTAGTTCTGATCCCCAAATATTGGGGCCAGCCAATTGTAATCACCTTACTATAGTGCTAGCCAAACCAAACTTTACCTTGTTAACGAGAATGTCATGTTAAATCTTATCAAATGTTTTGCTGAAATCAAGTTATATTATTTGTACAAAATACACTTGTATTAAAAAATAAAATATACCGTAGTTTCAGCCAGATGTATTATTTTGTGTGTAGAATATCTCCAGAAAGTATTGTTTTCCTATGGATTCGGGGGGAGAGGGGGTGGGGAAGGATTTTTATAGATTACTCTGAGCTGTCAAAAATACCCCAAAGAGTTGAAGACAAAGTATCCTAATTTTGACTGTAATTCTTTTGGTGATGTTACTGGATTCAGTCCACAGCCTAAATATGTGCGTTAGGTGATTATTTTATATTTTCTTACTTTGTACAGATAGTCCTTTACTTATGACCACAATTGAGCCCAAAATTTCTATTGCTAAGTGAGACAGTTGTTAAGTGAGGTTTGCTCTATTTTATGACCTTTCTTGCCACATTTGTTAAGAGAATCATTGCAGTTGTTAAGTTTGTAACATGGTTGTTAAATGAATCTGGCTTCCCCATTGACTTTGTCAAAAGGTCACCAAAGAGCCCCCAAGACATGACCAGGACACTGCAACCGTCTGATGCCAAGCATCATAATTTTAATCATGTGACCATGGGAATGCCGTAACAGTTGTAAATATGAAAAATGGTCATAAATCACTTTTTTTCAGTGCAACTTCGAACTTTCATTAAATGAGTTGTTATAAGTCGAGGACTATCTGTATTGCGCTTCAACTCACATCTTTTTAGTCCTTTTGGTCATACATGTGCTTGTAGATCTGTATACATTCAAGTTTATCAGTACATATGAAAAGAGAACACACAATAACAATAGAATTCTTAATGAATCTTAAGAGATATTTTCTTTTTCATAAGTCTACAAAAACTATGTCCATCAACCCTTCAGCTTAAGAGTAATCATGACTAAATAAAGATGCTCAGACCTTTCTTTTTTACTTGCTTACTTTAATGTTCTTGCTCTCTATCCGTAGAGAAACTAATCTATAAAATAAAGATTTTTTTTATGTTTAAGAGAGTGTTCAGACTTCCACTTAACATCAAAGAATCTAGTTTGTAAGAGGTGGTCAATTATTAGCAATAACATGAAAGAGAAAGTGTAATCCAGACAATAAGATGTGTGCTGTAATGAATCAATTGTGACTTTAACAGTGGTTTGATCTGTCCTTTAATTAGATAGTTAATGGATACATTAAATTTATATTTTTGTGCATTCCTAAAGAATGCTTTTAAGTTTTATTTCTGTGAAAATGCTGTATAGATGCTACTGAGGCAGCTTGTAACAGTAATGCATACACACACAGGGAAGTTGGAATTCCATATCCTCCCATTGAAGTGTAACATTCAGATAACAAGATCTTCCTTTTTCTATTTTCTATCTTTTTAAGCTTCTAAAATATAAGATAGTATGAAAAAATATGATATAGACCTGCCTATATTGATAGTATCTTGAATGTTATTTCAAACTCACCCTTTATGAATTGTGCCAAGCTCTGCCAGCCTCTGGAATGATACAGGGGGCATTGAGAGCATGTTTTCAGATATTTTAAAGAGAGTGGAAGGATTATTGTATGTTCATATTCACAATGCCAAAAGTCCATAGTCCTGGATCATAATCAGTTCTATATAGCTGTTTTTATTGTCTTAGCTATTCCTGCTTCACTGTAAAATTATGCAGTAGAGGCAGAATTTAACAGAATGGGTATATTATTAAGAAATTAAAATAAGGCTGTTTAATCTTGTTTAAATATCTGCTTAGCCTGGCCTAAAGAAGGATGTGCTTTCTTCTTGGCATTGCACTAATGTACAAAATTATCTAAGTAGAAAAGTTATAATATATTTTTAAAATATAATTGAGTGTCTTCTAATTGATTTACTGTATTTGGATAGTGCTGTTATCCACACTATTCTTTTGTTTTTGTTGTGCTTATTTTGTATTTCCTTTTTATTGATAATGCTACATTCATATTTTGGGACCTTATATGGTCATGATGGTGAACCTATGGCACGTGTGCCAGAGGTGGCACACAGAACCCTCTCTGTGGGCACGCGTGCCGTTGCCAACTGCTCTTCTGGGTTCCGTCACGTTGCCAGCCAGCTGGTCCGGCACACATTCGCGCCAGACAGCTGCTTTCTTCTGGTTCTGGCACTCTGGTGCACGCATGTCCTCCAGTTTTGTCACTCAATGCCAAAAAAGTTAACCATCACTGTTATATGGCATTCCCATTACTTCTTCCATTGAAATAAACTTTTTTATTATTATTATTTATATGCCGCCCTTCTCCGGAGACTCAGGGCGGCTTACAGTGCGTTAAGCAATAGGCTTCATACTTTTGTATATTTATACAAAGTCAGCTTATTGCCCCCACAATCTGGGTCCTCATTTTACCTACCTTAGAAAGGATGGAAGGCTGAGTCAACCTTGAGCCTGGTGGGATTTGAACTTGCAGTAATTGCAAGCAGCTGATCTTAATAACAGTGAATTAGTCCACTGCGTCTCTTAATGTAGCTAAAGACTCCAGTATTCAGACTTAGTTCCCTGGAATCTCAGATTTCTAGGAAAGTCATCAAAGGGGGTCACTGAACTGGGGAGAGAGAATCTAGGAATGGTGTTGCTCTTCTCTTCTGCCTGGAGACAGAGCCTGTCATCTTTTTTGGTGACACCTCCCTTGTCTGGCTACCTCCCAGTTTGACTCAATCTTCAGCAGAAGAGATGTTCAAAACAAAATGGCTTCAACAGCTACATCGATTCCTGAATTCTCTTCAAAACCGTGAGACAAAAGGAAAAATAAATTCTTAATGATTGCTGGACAGCGATCAGGTCGTCTAACCGGTCCACTGGTTAGCTGCCTTTCCGGCTATTTAAGAGCCGAGGTCCCTGCCATTTCCGCGACACAGCAGAGGGGCTTAATTCAGAGCCGGATCCAATCTAACGAGCCGAGGCCCCTGATATTACCTGTGCAGACAGTGGAGGGGACTCAGTCCCTGCCCAGCTTCCTCTGGGCACACTGAGAGCGGCTGACACAATCAGCACAAATCCAAGCCGCAGCAGCAGTTCATTGCAGACCAGTTCTGCCTCACGATGCGGTGGAAAATGGTGATTCCACAGTCTTCCACCAGCCACCAATCTCAGGAAGGGAACAATAGGGCTTTCCCTATAGCCTTCCCGAGCTGCAGACCGAGCTCCTCCAACCAAAGAACAGCTGTCAAAGAAGCAACAGATTGGAGTCATAAAACAGCCGCTGCGAGCGGCAGAGGTTCCAAGGCGGCCGAAAAGGATGGCAAATGGCACCAAAAGGCCATTGAAAAAGAACTGACCAAAGCCAAAAAGGCTGAAAAAAGCCAGGGCTTGGAAGCCCTCCCAAGGGAGGAACTGTCATTTCCCGCCCTCCAGAGGAACAACCGTTAGAAACTTGTAACGAACCAAGCCTCTTGCAGCCAATATACTATCATATCTGGTCACCAGATGGCGCTAAAGAGCTGCTTTCTCCAGTTTAAATGGAGACACTTGACAGAACTGAGGCAGTTTCCAGCCTGTCTGCAGCAGGAACAGAGGGCCAAATTCCTCTTTCAAGGCAAATACTTGAGGCTACCTTTACCCCCACTGTGGCAGGACTCCGCCCAGGGGAAGACAATGAGTCAGAATTGTCTGACCATTTAAAAATGATTATTTCCCAGGCAATAACACAGGGAATAGCTGCAGGCCTGCAGCAAAGAAGTCAACCTCCCCAAAGCTTTACTCAATACCAGGCCCAACAATTGCCATCCATGGCACAGGGCACCTGGATGGAACCTCAGAGTCTTCCTTCTCATTCGGAGCAAAGACTCCTCTGAAGAGGCGGGTGAGCTTATGGCTCTTTCGGAGGATAAGGGGATGACCCCTGAATCATCGCCCTTCACAGGCCTCTTTTGACCTGACTTATTCAAGTCCTTGTTTCACAAGGCCAAAAACATAACCAATCTGGGACCTGCCCCTGTGTCTAAGTACAATGGATTCCGGTCATATGCTCTTTTCAGAGCTGACCATTGAGAATGAGGTAATTCTATCGCCCAAGATCTTCCTGGACGTAGGCAATGGGCCAATCCAAGGGCGGGACATTCCCCAATTAGAACTGAAAAGAAATTCTATAATGTAGCCACAGACCTTTCTGAGGCCCTGCAAATGCCAATTGTAGATAGCCCGGTGGCAGCCTTGACTTCAGCTGCACTCCTGCCCACTGATGCCATTGACTGCCTCAAGGCAGACGATAAGAAGGCAGAATTGGCTCTCTGCAGAGCTAACCAGGTGGTCGTCTGGGCGGTAAGGCCGCTACTTCCGCCTCATTTTTTAATTGAGCCTCCTTGCTCTGGCTTCACCAGATGCAAGCGAGGGTTCCTCCTGAGGATGTCAGGTTTCATCAAGACATCAATAAATTGGTGGCTGCCGCTGAGTTCTCAGCTGATGCCATCTTGAATGCGGCAAAATTCGCATCAAGATCTATCACTTCCTCTGTAACAGCCCATTGCCTGCTATGGTTTCAGCATTGGCAAGCTGACAAGAATAAGTGGAAGCTGTCATTGGCTTCCTATATGGGCAGCAAGTTGTTCTGGGAGGTCCTGGACCCCATCCTTGTCGACACCAAGGACAGGGGCAAGGCTATACCTTCCCTGTACCGCTGGGGCAACCGATGTTTCTTGCCCTATTTTCGGAGGCAGCTATTTCGGGTTCCAGACATGGGACTTGATTACAATCAGTCCCAGAAGCTGTACCCTGGCAGACAAGACAGCCAGCCAGACAAGTCTGGCTCATTCCACCAGAAGCGCAGTCACAACAGCGGCATGGGCGACATAGGCCAATATAGAGGAGGCCTATCGAGCAGTTACATGGTCCTCTCCATCCGTCTACAGACATTACAAGTTGGACTACTTCGCTTCGGCTGAAGCAGCCCTTGGTAAGCAAGTCTTCCAGAGATTTCACACTGATGAGGGGACTGGGGACCAGACTGCTTCCCACCGAAGAACAGGCCGGCTTTGGTAAGTCCCATTCCTGGATTTTCTCCCCCCAGCGCAGTGGAGAAGGGGCGTTGGTTCTACCTGACGCGCTCCTTCTCATGGTGCTAGGAGAGAGAATCCAGCCCCACCCTGACAATTGTCTGGTCCACAATCTGGGACGGGCTAATGTTTTCACAGGTTATGAGCCTCATCATCACTATGCCTTCACCAAACTGGGAGGCAACCAGACAAGGGAGGCGTCAACAAAAAAGATGACAGGCTCAGTCTCCAGGCAGAAGAGAAGAGCAACACCATTCCTGGATTCTCTCTCCCAGCACCATGAGAAGCAGCATATCAGGTAGGACCAGCGCCCCTTCTATTTACATTGTATGAAATGTATTATTGCAACATTAATTGTAACATTTTGAAGACACTTTCTCTAAAGCTAAAAGTATATAGAGATTCTCAGTCATCCAGGTCATGGTTGTCCCAAAGGTGCTTTTTCAGGAGGCAACTGGACTTTCTTGTTTTTTCTTTTGAAAACATTTCACTTCTCATCCAAGAAGCTTCTTCAGCTCTGACAGGATTCATCCATTCCACACTAGCTGTATTATTTACAAAATTTGTATTAGCACTGCAGTTACCTTTTGCTATGCTATTCTTTCTGCTTACTTGATGTTTCATTTTTATCGTTGGATATAAAACATGGAACACTTGTTTAAAGAAAAGGTTTGGTGAACCGAATATTAACTGATGTCATTTCGGTCTCTAATCTAAAGCCTGTGCTATCCATCAAAATCCATCAAAAAAGTATAATATCTTTTGTGGCCAAGAATGTAGCTAGTTCTTAAAACACAAATACTTAATATCATGATATTTTTTTTTCTAAAGAATCTTTGAGACATACATATTCAGCCCTGAACTTCATCCAGTCTTAGCTGTAGCTAAGCTGTCAATTGGGCCTTTTGTTCAGCTACACTTTTTTTTTGCTATAGCATATACTGAATTATTGTGTGTGTGGTCTTCAGTGGCACAAGATTTCCTTGTCTGATTGCAGATGTCTCTTTGGAGGTTTTGCCTTCTCATTCACATGTATTTTGAAAAGAGTTTTCTTAATAAAATGTTTCCTTAAGAAGAACATTAGAATAATAAAACTATTTTAATCAAATTTTCATTGTGTGGACACCTATTAAATAAGTTTTCTTTATTTCTGATCTTAATGCTATTGTATGCATTAATTTTTATTATATCTGAATAGAGAGCATTTCCTATGTGTTTTATAAAATAATCTTTTAAGATAAATCTTAAACATTTAAAACCTGTCAAAATAGCTGTTATTTTTACAATCATTTGTTTGTATAGTATAAAAATACAGAAGTGCATTATGATAATGCACTTATCTTAAAACTGTCTTTTTTCTCCCAGCACTTGCATACAGACAATTTTCTGACAGTAGATAAATTTTTATATCACTTTTTGTCAGATTCCTGGGCCATGAGCTTAAAGCAATTTAATACAGTGCAAAAAAGAGATGGATAAGGTTAATGTAAACTTTCAGATTATACTCTTGGGTAAGAAAAACATAGCTATTACTTTAAAAAAATATGTAGAAGTGAGTACTAGTGTAATTTAAACGTGGAAGGGGTGAAAAGGTTATTGGTTTCTGAAACACGTTTTCAGTTGAATTCTTTTTTCATTTTTCTTCAAGATAACAAGCTCAGATTGTGTTTTCTTTGCTTATTTATTTACAGAAATGCTGTGTTTTTAAAAAAAATTTAAAAGTAATTCCCAGTAACAATTACGTTGAGGTTTTGAGATGTAAGTTTTCTGAACCTCTTCAAAGGACAGTGATATTTGCAATGCAAAAGCTGGCTTGGGGAAAATAAATTATTTGTTTTCTGCTAATATTAACACTGTTCAAAATTATGAAACTTAATTATGTTTAATTTGAGGGGGGAATATGATACATATTATGTTTTGTTTATTCACAGTATTTCTTCTTGAGTTTAAAATAATCAACAAAATCTTCTTAAAATTTGTTATGGCTTATGCTCAATGTATATAGGTTACAGGTAGTCCTTGACTTACAACAGTTCATTTAGTGACTGTTTGACATTACAACAGCAATGAAAAAAATTACTTAAGACCATTTTCACACTTATGAAATTGTAGCATCACCATGGTCATGTGATTTACATTAGTATGCTTGACAAACTAGTTTATATTTATGACGGTTGCAGTGTCTCAGGATAATATGATCCCCTTTTGCAACCTTCTGACAAGCAAAGTCAATATGGAAGCCAGATTCACTTAACAACCATGTTGCTAATATAACAACTGCAGTGATTCACTTAATAAATATGGCAAGAAAAGTTGTAAAATGGAACAAAACTCACTTAACAGATTCTCACTTAGCAACATAAATTTTGGGCTCAATTGTGGTCATACAAGTTTACCTGCCTTTAAAAAACATAGTGTTTCATAAAAACTTGATGAATTATTATATAAGTAGGTAACTCTGGCAAACAAGTAGTATGGAGACAAATATAGTTTCTTATTCTTTGCCCCATTAAACTGTAGAAGCTGCCGTCAAAATCTGTCATTGATTTAGCAATCTCATTACACCCTTTTGTTAACATTAAGATGTTTTAGGTGCAAAAGCATTTTAAAAACAATAAAAGTAAAAGAAATAATTTAATAACACATTTCTTAGCATTAATTTGTATTAGAATATTATGTCACCAGAACTGTTGTAATTTTTGTAATTTTTGTTTAATAGATTAACTTACTTCTGGCTATCTTTCACAGTTCCTAAATCCCCTCTTCCCCCTCCCGGAAATTACCATTCCTGTATACCTGTTCGCTTTTTATTATAATACACTTTGTACATTCTTTATTCTATTTGCCAAAATTTATAGTTTATTTCATTGTCAAAAGTCTGGGTGGCTTACATAAAGAAAAAGTCAGAAAATGACATAAATCCTATAAACAACATGAAAAACAGACACAGAAGACTATTAAACGTTATATCATTAGGGAAAAACATATTGAAACGATAAGAAAGGTATGTCATCAATTTAACTTAAAAATAAAATTTATGGAAATCAGATCATTCACATATGGAGAAAATTAGTTAATTTGCCTCACGGTTACAGATAAGTATGATTCACTGAGCAGAAATCCTTTGCTGATTAGTATTTTAGGATTTATTTGTACTAAGAGAATAAAAAGTCCTCTTATGTTTATGGTAGAGTTATAGGCAACCTGATACTTTCACTGATTGAAGAGAAAATTTTATATGCAGTAGAAGAGTGCATATAGTTTTTTGGTAATTGCAGTCCACAATTTTTTAAATCCTTTTTTTAATTTGGCCACTTTATTTAAACGTTGTTTATTTGGCAAATTTATTTAAATGTTTACTGTTTTTAAATTACCCATTAAAAGGACATTTTTGTAGAAGTGTTGAGTTTGTAATATAATCATGCATCCTGAAGACAAATCCAATAATAAAAGTAAAACAAATTATTTAAGATATTAATTAAAAAAATACTTCTCTATATGTAGATTACTTGAAAAAGTAAGCCTTTCTAGAGGCCAGTGTAAATGGCAGTCCCTGTATACTTCTGGGAAATGAGTTTCACATTTGTATGATGTATATCCCAAGCAATAGAAGGGTACATAGACTGCCACTAAGAATGGATGGATGTTTATAATATGGTTATTATATGAGATGATAGACTGGAAAGTTTGGCTTCCTTTTTGTGAATCTATAGATGGTGGGGATTAATAAAAGATGCTGTTAAACCTACAAAGCCTACCACTCCTATTTTACTATCATGTTGATACACACAAAAATATACTCCTGTGATTCAGTGGTATGATGTTGGCAGGTGGATAAAAGATTTAAGGAATTAAAAAACTACACATAACTTATGAATTACAAGTTTATGAGCCACAGGTTGCCTATTCTCCATATATAAATATAATACCATACTGGGGTGTTGTATTTTGGGTTTTCATGATGTTGCAATATTAGCCTGAGTGGCGTAGCAGGCTAATGCCTCCTATTAAGGCAGCATTTAACATCCAGCTGCCTGCAATTTCTAATCTCACCAGGCTCAAGGTTGACTCAGCCTTCCATCCTTTCTAAGGTGGGTAAAATGAGGAACCGATTTGTGGGGGCAATAAGCTGACTTTGTATAAATATGCAAAAGTATGAAGGCTATTGCTTAACGCATTGTAAGCCGCCCTGAGTCTCCAGAGAAGGGCGGCATATAAATATAATTTTTTTAAAAAAAACTAAGATTGGGCTTTAGTCATATTTTTAAAATTCCACATCAGCATGATTGACTTTACATAATGTAGCTACTCAATCTATCAATCCAAAGTAATTCACTCCAGAACTGTCTTTCACTTTCACTGTCTTTCACTTTAAGATCTCTACTGTAGAGAGATCCACTGTTCCACTTAATGAAACTTCCAATCACACTTTGCATGTATTTTGAAGGCAGATTAAAATAGTCCTATTTTATCATGCCTTTGGGTTGAACTGATTTGGGGGTGTCATCATTATAAATTAAAGGAAATTAGTTGCAATTAATATTGTTGCTTATAGTTTGTTGTGAGATTTTTTTTAGCTTTTTCTCCATCTAGATCTGTTAAGATTGGGTTGGTATACAAATGTTAAATAAAGGAATAAAATACATTTAACAGTCTTATTATGTTGTGTTTCCTAACTGGGAGTTACACCAAATATTTGGATGAACGTTATTTCATATTTTTTTATCTCTTGAAACATACTGGTTTATTATTTTATTAAGCCATCTGCTTATGAGTCCAAGTTTTCTTTAGTCCACTCTTGGTTCATTATTAGTTTGCATGGGATTATTGAATCAACAGAATGTGATGCATGTCTCACATGCATCATTTTTTTATTTTTTAAAAAACCTTTTTACATATCTAAGTCATAGTTTTCACATTATTAAAATTAACCTCAAAATTTGAACAACATTTATTTCAGTTCGGTGCATTTTCCATGGGAAATGCTTATCTGTTCATTTTTTGTCTTAATTCAAAGTCAGGTTACTGCAGCAGAGCATGTTTGTTCATTTATCTGTCCCATTTATATATAAAACAGGAGATTGGGATTGAATCTAATTTTTATAGCACAATTATGTTTATTTGGTATGTTTATGTAGTGCCAAATCTAAATGACTCACAGCAGTTTGCAATGTAATACTCATAAAGTACAAAATCACAAGTAAAAAGAGTCCCAATTAAAAACCTTAAATCAAAATCAGTAAGACATTATTGGTGCCAACCCCATCTAACCCAGTAACAATAACAGCCAGAGGCTCCATGAAAAAAATCTGTTTTGTCAGCCTTGCAGAACAAACTTGCGACGGTTATTATGGAAGAAAATCTGAGAGCTTCTTCCCCACTCACATTTTGTATATAAAAACCAGAAAATATCCTTATCTGGGACAACAGAAGGCAGGACAGTTCTACCTTGAAGAAACACTCCTTAAGATACCATAGTGTTTTAAATCAGTACTTTGAATCATCCAAGGAAATTTTTTGGCAACCAATGCAGCACACAGAATATAGGTGTTACATAGGTAAAGCAAATCTCAACAGCATCTGAAGTACTACATTTTGTGCAGTACTAGGGAAGCTGCTTGCCCGTGTCGTACTGAAGAGGCTCCAGGTGCTTGCAGAGAGAGTCTATCCAGAATCACAGTGTGGATTTCAAGCCAACAGGTCCACTACTGACGTGGTATTTTCTCTTAGACAGCTGCAGGAGAAATGCACGGAACAAAGACAATCACTTTTCGTAGCCTTCATAGATCTTACAAAGGCTTTTGACTTGGTTAGCAGGGACAGCTTTTATAAAATTGTCCCCAAGATTGGATGTCCACCTCAGCTCCTCAACATCATCAAGTCCTTTCATGAGGAAATGAAGGGCACTGTAGTTTTTGATGACTTAACTTCAGATTCCTTTGATATTCAAAGTGGAGTGAAGTCCTGAGCACACTCTTGTACTGCAGTGGGTCTTGGACCCTCTATGCATGGCAGGAGAGAAAGTTGAACACCTTTCATATGCGCTGTCTCCAATGAATTCTTGGCATCACCTGGCAGGACAAAGTTCCAAATAGCACAATCTTGGAACGTGCTGGAATTTCTAGCATGTATACACTGTTGAAACAGTAACGTCTATGCTGGCTGGGGCATGTCATGAGAATGGCTGATGGTCGGATTCCAAAAGATATCCTTGGAGAATTAGTACAGGGAAAGCTCCTCAGAGGGAGACCACAGCTGCGATATAAGGATATCTGCAAGAGGGACCTAAAGGCCCTGGGAATGGACATTAACAACTGGGAAACCTTGACCTCCGATTGTTCAGCTTGGAGGCTAAAGACGCAGCATGACCACCTCCAATTCGAAGAGACACTTGTTCGGCAGGCTGAGGCAAAGATGCAGTCCCGGAATCAGCAAAATCTGGGGGCTGGGCAGGGGACAGAATGTATCTGTCCTCAGTGTGGAAGGGATTGCCACTCTCAAATTGGCCTTTTTAGTCACACTAGACGTTGTTTTAGGACCTCTTTCCAGAGCATGATACCATAGTCTCTTGGTATGAAGGATGCCAATGACAGTACATTAGATCTAATAAAAGTAGTGAACAATAATAAAAGTGAACAACATTATGATATTCCGTTGCTTTATAAGTCCATACTTTTAGGAGCAGCTAATGTATACAAGTAATAGTTAAAAGGAAATAACTTGAATTCTGGCAAATTTTCAGTAATTGTAATTTAGACATATCAAATTGGGAATTATTGTGTCCTAGAGTTCCTTCATACTTTATGAGGCAGATATTTTTCTAGGTGCGTATATTTTGGCTGCTTTGAAAATCCAAATGCTTAAATGGTAGGCTCAAACTGGGAAGTATATAGATGAACAACCACGATTTATCTGTAGAATAAAAAAGTATTCATATTTTTACTGAAGTCTAGTTCTTTAAGTTTTTAATTCCAATTATCAATTGGTTTGTATTTCAAAATAGGTTTGTTTTGTAATATTTCAGCTGCTAATCACTTTTCTCATTAATACATCAAAACAAGAAGCTGCATTCCATAACTTTTATTAAATGTCAACCTTCTAGTAATTTATAAGAGAACTGAATATTTTGATTGGGTAACTGGGATGGAGAGATTGTTTATTTTATTTACATGTTTATTTGAAACAACTTCATTTTAGATTATAAAGTTTCAGATCAATTATAATAATTGGTTAAAATAATCATGACTCTAAAATAATTAAATGGGGAATTAAAACAAGCAAAACATAGAATATGGGTAAAAATTTTTAAAGTTCAGGAATATTTATCAGAGTAGGATGAGGAACCTAACAATTCCACCCATAGCTTGACTATGTAATTAAGTTAGCATGGTCTGACAAATATGTTCCTATCCCATTAGTGGGATGATTGAAAAATTGATTTATCAGTATTAAAAAATAGAACAGGGAAATCAGCTGAATGAAATAATTTAGCTTTTCTTTGAAATCGCCTATATCAGAATCCCCAATACCAGGCCACAGCCCACTACCAGGTCTTGGCCTATTGAGAACCGGGCCATGCAAGAGGTGGGCCAGCACGCATGCGCACGCAGCTTTGCTTGCACAAGCGGCAGGTTGATGCACACACATCTTTGCCGCCCAGTTCCCCTCTTCCCAGAGCAAGGCCACCAGGCTGCAAAGGTTGGAGAGCACTGGTCTATATGCTTTTGTTCAAATTATATATAACAAAAGTATATAGCCAATTTATTGTCCATAATATATGACCATCTCAGGTTTTAATTCTAGAAATAAAGGTTTTTCTTCATATTGCAGTTATAGATATTGCAGACTTGTTACTGACAGCATCTTTTTTAGAGAGTATGGGGCTGTCCAAATAGAAAACACACTGTGGAAAATAATGTAGACTCAAAAAATATAGACTCTTCTGACATATAACTACAGAAAGCTGGTGATAGATAATTGTATGTCTCTTTAATTGTATTAATAATAGCATTATTGGCATAATGTGCTGTTTTCCCGTTAGCTACTCCAGGCTGCCAACCTTAAACTAGAGGAAAGCTTTGCTTCACCTGCACCAAATTATGTAATCTCTAAGGGGCTGTCCTATTTCAAACAAATGTTCAGCTTAAATTTCTTAGTATACATTCTCTTGCACAAGTCAAGTCACATCATATTTGATGTTTGAATTAAATATTTAATAATATAAATAATTAAATTTAGCTTAAGATATGCTTGCTTTTTAAAAAGGATAAATCAAAGGAAATAATCGTACGTAAGTTTGCTGATTGTGTAATAGTTTAGATTCTGCATCTATAAACTTGTCAAAAAGAACAAATATTTTAGAAGTTGTAAATACATTAACTGGTGTTTGTTATTATTTCTCAGCCTAGATGTTTTGCCTTTGAACCATTTTTTAAAATTTTGTCACATTACTTGATGTTAAATATCACACATACTAGTATAATGTAACATAAACTCAGAAATCTCTGCTGAGGCAATTTCTGTGAACTTTGGCAGTTTGAAATATAAACTCAAGGAAGGTGTTCTGGCCAAACTATTACTAATCATCATTAATAGGTAAGTGCAGTGCTATCCTCCAGTGTTGGCTCCCTTTACATCTACTGTTTCCAGAAACAAAGTTAGCAATATATAAATAGATTATGATTATCATATATAGTGATCTCAGTGAGGTAATTGAAATGCTTTTTTTTTAAATAGCCAGCATTATTCTACATATGATTCTTCATTGGAAAATTCTGACATTTTTTATCTGACCAAATTGTTACTGTTTACATGTAGTTTCCATTTATTCCTAAGTATATGTTTATACAGTAAGGACATGCTAATATTTGCTAATGAAAAATAATTAAATCTTGTTAATTAATTCTGTGATTTTGAAGTGACAGTACCGTACTGTATCATCAGAATACTAATGTTCTACTAAACCTGTCAGTTAAGTGTTAGGTATATTCTTAATTTTGTATAATTATACTGAAACATTGATAGTAGCTTTTCAAATATAAATATACCTAACATGTATCTTAGCTCAGTTACTCACTGATAAAATAATAACCCTGAATAGTTCTTGATTCTGAAAATGATTTTTATCGCAAACTAGCATAAACTATACATGGGAACTACATGTACTAAAAGTGTTTCTTTAAGTTATATAGATTTTACTCATATTATTAGGTGGCAATTTATGCTAATCTTAGCTGATCTTGAAAGAATTGAGCAAGGCTAAGTTAGAACTTGAATATCAAACACATCAGAAGATCCCAAGCTGCACACTAGACAGGAAATAAGGAAAGTATCACAGAAGAAGACAGTATAAATATATCATGGACATGTTCATGTGGAAGCTGTACACTGGGCCTATACTTTTACCTTTTAAAAATACAGGTCTGGATTAGTGTCATTTTTTATTCAAAGTAGACTCTGTTCAGTTAAGGACTGAAAGGCCACTCAACACTCAAGTAGCAACTGCTGCAATGTATTCTACTTCTCCCATACACATTTCTGTGAACTATTTGTTTATACCTGCTGGTTCTGTTAAATTTTTACATGAATACTTAAATATGTTACCAATAGTCCAGAGGACAAGAATAGATGTAGGTAATAAATATATAAGATGGAAAAAAGCATTTTATGTTGTGAACTACTTTTATACCATGTAAACTATATTTGCATCAATAAATTGTAATATAATTTGATTAGATTTAGGATCTATTTCTCTAAATAGATACTAAAATTGTCTCTTTTTAACAAATTATTTATGTCAATATGTGTTGTATTTAAGAAAAATTGCTAACAATTTTAAATATACAACAGTTCTATTCAAAAGAAATATTGACGCTTCTCAAATGTATTGATGTTATACTTTTTGTAATGTATTAAATATGTCTGGCTCATATGATGTTAGGAAAATCTTTCCAGTATCTAATTCAATACTATAGACAATTCTATTCATAAAGTTTGTGGAAGGTAAGAAAATCAACAGTGGTTCTGTAATGAGATAAAAAAGTAAAGGAGTCCCTGCGGATTTTACTCCACTAGTTGTTGCCAGCTCTAGGCTGCAGTGCTCATCTCTGTTTCAAAGCCATTGAGCTAGTGCTGTCCAAAGACATTTCCACAATCATGTGGCCAGCATGACGTCATAGAGCACTGTTACCTTCCCACCAAAGTTGTACCTATTTATCTACACATATTTGCATGCTTTTTAATTGTTAGGTTGGCAAGTGCTGGGGCAAGAATGGGAGCTCATCCCATCATGTGGCCTTTGGGTCTTGAACCTGGGCTGCTGGCTTTCCCACCAACAAGTCCAGTGTCTTAACCACTGAACCACCCTTCTGTAACAAGAAAAGGTCTGTGGAAAGTATTTGGCATGCCAATTCTGTATTATCAGCCATGTTAGATTGAAACTATTCCTAAATTAAAATTTACTTGGTTTTATCACATTTATGAATGTTGTAATGCTCAAAGTTCCTTCATGAAACCTATCTTGGTCATTTATTTGTTTTGACCAGGATTTTGTGCTACATTAATACCTTATTTTAGAATGTCATATCTTTCATTGGTCAGTAAAACAACTTTCTACTTTCTAGATTCACAGTCTGATTGACCTGGGAGTTATTCATTTTTATCAAGGGAATGGTGAACCAGGATTAAATTTAATCTCTTAATTAAGATATGCAGCCCAAAAATTACAAAGACAGATCTGGATTTGATTTCTTCATCTGCATGTGACCAGTTCACATTCCTAACATGTTACAAGCAGCTTGTGCCTCTGAAAACACAAGATCAGTTTTCAGTTGCAACTGCTGCTAAAGGAATTAAACTGATTCTTCTATGTGCAATCATTTGGTCCATTATAAATGGAATTAATTGCTGATCTGTGCTAGGCTATGTTGTTCTCTTGCCATTTCCTTTGCAGCTGTGGAAGGCAAGGTTTAAAATTTAAAGCAGGATGAATATATCCAGCTGTAGTAATTCAAATATTGATTCACTCATATTTAAATGTAAATGACTCGTGAGTAATCTACAACATACAGAAGACAAGACTTTAAAAGAACATCCATATGCACCGATCAGTCAGAAGACACAATGAAAATTCTTTAATCTCACAACACATAGATAAAACGAACCATAGTTTCAACTGAGAAATTGTGAGCATCCTAAACCAAGCCAAATCCAAAAATGCCAGAGAATTCCTGGAAGCTGAGCATTCGGAGAAATCAGCCATCAATAGACACATAGGAATAAACCATATTTACATACCACTCAAAAGAGATAATAAAAAAACTAAGAAGAAACAGGATAAGCAGGAATTAACACCAGGCAAATAAACAAAAAACAATACCCTAATCAAGGAACTACTAAAGAGAAAAGCACACCCCCACCTGCATTGGCAGGACAAGCTATTGTAATAACTCACATTCACTCACACTATTGATGTTACCTAATTGTGTAATAAAACATCCCCAAGCAAACAACCAAGAACTCTACAGTTTAACTGTGTGCTACATATGCTCTTTCTGTTAGCTCTTACTTATTGGTAAAGTTTATAAAAAGCAAATATCAGAGAAAAATAAATGTGGAACGAGAAACAAGTGACTGTCTCAAAAATGAAACTCATATTTCAGAAATTATACAGAAATAAGAAAACTTAATTGTTTTCCTTGATAAAAATTTTATAGCTTTAAGCGATATAAATAGTTTATTTGTTCCTTGACCAATCCTAATTGCAATGAAATGATGTTATTGTCAGTGGTAGGAGTAAGAAAATGGCAAAGGTCAGTAGGAGGTGGTAGAATGTAGGGCAGACAGTGCAGGGTCACATGGCTAGCACAAAGGCAGTAGAGCTCAGGATGGCCAAAAGGGCAGAGATGAAGGATAGATCTAAAAAAATACATTTTGAGAGGTGGGAACTAATTCACGTATCATCATAGCATAATGATAGTTCATATTACATTGCTTGATTAAGTTAGGTAGTATTTAATAATTAATAAATCATTGAATAGAATTATTTCTATTTAACAACGGAACAGAATAAATTATTGATTACAAACTAGATATTGCCTGGCAATTAAATATTCAGACTGTCTGCCAGGTCCTTGTAGTTAGGAAAAAAGGATAATTTCCTTGATTAGGTTGTGTCATCGTCCAGACATGGGCTGCTTCAGTCGGGTCTGTCACT